>LR749715.1:636845-764429 GCA_902729485.2 Mus minutoides
GTGACTACAGTCTACTGTACTATAGAGTGACTACAGTCTACTGTACTATAGAGTGACTACAGTCTACTGTACTATAGAGTGACTACAGTCTACTGTACTATAGAGTGACTACAGTCTACTGTACTATAGAGTGACTACAGTCTACTGTACTATAGAGTGACTATAGTCTACTGTACTATAGAGTGACTATAGGCAATGGTAATATTCTATGTATCTAAAAAAAAAAGGCTAGATGAAAGGATTTTGGATGGTTTTACTACAAAGAATTTATAAGTCATGAGATCAATACACTTACCCTGATGTGAAAATGACACAATGTATACATGAGCCAATACATTACATAGCACGCCATAAACTGTGTTCTTTTTATATGACAATAAAAAGTCTGTCTCCTGGAATTGGAGGAAGGACATCAAGGCATGAACATCCAGAGGAGGTTAAAAGGGACTCCTGTTCCCAGGACTGGCAGATACTTCACTTAGAAATCAATCAATCAATCAATTAATCAATCAATCAGAAAAGATAACAGCTCTTTCACTTTTTCAGCAAACAGTTAATTTTTATTTGTACATAGACAGTCTCAAGGAGAGACTATAGATGCTGGTGTGCATTACAGAGTGGGGACAGTTTGTTGGCTGTTTCCTTTCAGGGAATTTTGCAGGAGGGAAGGGCAGGGGACTGTATTCCCTTTGTCCTTGGCAGGGGGTGTAGTGGAGGACTCACCCAGCCAGGAGATCCTACACTTTGACAACTGGCTAAGAAGTGTGATTGAGAAGTAGGACCCTGGTCAGAGTGGCTGTCCTATCCTGAGGGTCACACCTCACATTTCTGAAATTCTCTTCTCCATGACTGTTTCTGAGAAATGGTTACTGTGGAGAATGTGTACACAGACTGTTTCTGGCCGCTGTTCCCAGCTGTTGATAACTGCCAAATTACTGAGACTTTAAGAAAGGTTGTGCTCTCTGCCCCACTCCAACACACACACACACACACACACACACACACACACACGCACGCACGCACGCACACACACACACACACACACACACACACACCTCTTGGACAAATTGAGGAGTCTGGGACGCTGACTTGGGCCAGCCTTAGAGCAGTGGATGTTGGTACACACCATGGTACCCTGCCACCCAGAGTAGTATTTATCCTTAATTATACTAAGGGAGTAGAGAATAAAAGGAAAAAGAGAAAAAGAAATTTCAAAGGTGACAATGATGAGCTGCAGGAGCGCTCCCCAGGAGTTCGATGGTTTTCTGGTTGGTTGTTTTGATATTGTTTGTTTTGTTGTTGTTGTTGTTGTTGTTGCTGCTGCTGTTGTTTTGTTCTGTTTTCCCCCAGAAACTCCTTCTTTACATCATCCCATCCAGGATCTTGTCTTTCTCCTTTTCTCTAAAACACTTCAGTCTTTCAACCTCTGGGTGGACCCCAGAGGTTCTGGGTTCACCAGCATGCCCAGCGGAAGGAGGCAGAGACACAGCTAAGACCTTAGCAGTCCTTCCCCGAGAGTGGAGGTGTTGTAACTTGTCAAAAGACCCTCACTCACACAAAGACCACAGAGACCACCATCGTTGCAAAACGCATGAGGGTTTTACTTATCCAACATATTGAGGAACCCCCTCTCAGCATGCAGGCCGGAGGAGAGACCCAAGACAAAGAAAGAACACACTTTTTATAACTTTGTAAGGGCCGGATACAGGCACCAGGGTAGTCTGGCTTATTTTAATTGGTGTAGCCAATAACCTTTTTAGACATTGGTTGGTTTATGTAGGGTGACTCTCATTTTGTCTGTCCTTGAGGTTTTTAGTGTGAGGAGGGGCAGGGGAATTGTTAATCTTGTTTTTGACCATTAAAACTATGTTTCTATATTTGTTTAGTCAGCCAGCTTTTTATCTGGCTCTGTACTTGGCCTGCTAGTACAGTTTGGAAAGTCTTTTTGAAGGGGGAAGGTACGGGGTAGTCTTGAATTTATTTTGGATATTACAGAGGTACTCAGCTCCTGGGAAACGTGCTGCGTACTGCTTGGTCTTCCAATGGACAGCTGTTGAGCCCTTTGACTAATATCTGTCTCTTATTTGTTCTTTCTTGAAGGGTCACCAGTGACTGTTTGATTTGGCAATTGAACCTAAGGCCTTGTGCAAGCTAGGCAAATGCTGTACCAGCACCCTGTACCCTTTTTAACTAAGTAATCACTTTTTCACCTTGAGGCAGGGCCCTCACTCAATAGGTTGTCCCGGATGACTATAAACTTGCAACCCAGGCAGGCTTCCTTCTTTATGAGAGAGGGTCTCCATCTGGCTTGAAATTTTCAATGTCGCTCAAGGATGGCCTTGAACTTCTGATCTTTTTTGTCTCTACCTCCCAAATAATAGATTGCAGGCATGCATCACCACATGCCTTAGGTTTCTGAAGCACTGGTCATGATTGATTTTAGGGCTTCTTATATTCTAGACTAGCACTAGACCAACAGAGATCCTCCCTTAAGCTTGCAGGCAGGCTTTGTACCTGGGACCCTCCTCCCTCAGCCTCTGTTATGCTCCTGAAAGGTGCCCTGGGTGCTAAGAGGTAGTTGTTTTCTGGGAAGAGGTATGAGGAAGTGGAATGAGGGTGGGACTTGGATACTGTCCACTTGAAGGCATTCCAGGTCATTTGTCATGTGGGCAAAGCCTGTACTAAGAAAAGTGCAGGTAGGTTGGAGGCCTGCCCTCTTCCATCCCCAAACTAACCAGATTGTTTAGGTTTCAAGATCAGACGAGTTCAGTGTGATTTGACCCATGGATAGGGTTGTCTAGCCTTTTCTATTTCACTACTTTATATCTCAGGACTTAGCTCAAGTCTTCTGTTTCTAAATCTGGCCTTCATGGTTATTAAAAAGATATATTTGTCAGTATAGGAGGACAGACTTATCAGTTTGTTTAATTTGTAACTTTTGGAAGTGGTATATGGCTCTCTGTATTTGTGCATGGAGCCCTGCACACTGTAGGATAATCATTCTGGGCTTCACTGTTGGTCAGGTTTACTTTTTTCTTATGGTGGTAACAATTGAACACAGGGTTTCCTGTATGCAAGGCAAGTTCTCTGAGTAGCCCCAGCTCTGAGATGATTTTTGAACTAACTGAGCAGTCCAAGGTGCTTTAAAAAAAAAAAAAGTATTCCTCAAGCAAAGCTATGATTATGTCACTAACTGCCTCAAAGATGTTTGTTTCTATTTTCAGTGCTAAGGGCAGAGCCCTCTGCTTTCACATGCTTGGCATGGGTAGGAGCACAGAACAGCCCTCTTAGCCCCTTTGCTTGAAAGCTTTTGAAGATGACTAGCACTGCTCATTGGAAAGTGAGTGGCTTATTACTCTGAATGAGGCCGGCAGTCAGGTGGGACCTGCCTTTCATCAGAGAAAAGGGTCAGACCAGGCTAGAGTTGATATGAGAGCAGCTAGCTGCTCAGACCTCAGGGGCAGCTTAGAGCACAGGCAGCCTGGGAACAGGTCAGGCAGTCACCAATGATGTGTGTTTATAGAGAAAAGCCTTAGAAAGTCAATGCCAAGTCCATCATAAATGGTCAAGAAGTGACTGGAATGACACCATGCTGAATGAGATTTGATATCTCAGGTCTCATGTAGTGTCTGTGTTCAGATTTTCCTGGTCTTGGGGCCTGGCATTTATGCCATGTAAGAATCTTCTAGGGAATGGGAGTGGACCACAGTTGCACAGCTCAGCACTTAGCAACAGTTTCAAAGGGCTAACTCAGGACAATAGTGAGCCTACAGTACATATAATAAATCTCCTATTTTATTCATCTATTTTTTTGTGGGCTGAAATCAAACTTGAAATATCATCCAAGCTGGTTTATGACTGAGCTACATCCCCTTCCCTGAATATTTTAAAAAAGAACAGACTTGAGAAATGATTCATTACACCAAGAGAATGGATACATAGGCAGGACTGGAAGGGGAAAGATGGACTAGGCCAAGATGAGGTTTCCCAACTTTCTTAACATTCTAGCAGCAGAATCAGGTGCTCCTATTGGGAAAGGATGCAGAACCCAATCCAGCCTGAGGTATGTACTCAGAAGAGCTCATCTGTAAAGCCATGATCCATATTCATTTTGTAGCTGTAAGGGTACCAAGAGCCTGAGAGAGAAGCCATTGTTGAGGTTGGGAAACAAATGGGTAATTTTTACAATTAGGAAAGTGGAAGAAAATATATGAAAGAAAGCCTTGAGTATAAATTAAAAAACCAACCAACCAAAAATCCCAATCAAATAGTAAAACAACAACAAAAAATATCCATAGCTTTCCTGTACTTTAAATCAAAGCTTTAACGACAGACTCCAAAATCTAGACAATAGGCTTCTCACAGATGTGTGTTTTCTCAAACTTCCTGAGAATGGCTTAACAGAGGGAAGGGCACTGTGCTGGTGTTGTTAGGACAGTTCCTCGAAATTTACAAAAGTTTTCTTATTTTTCCAAAATATTTTCTCTCTCTCTCCACCCCCTCTCTGCTTCAGGATGGCCCCCAGACTTGGAATCCTTCTACCTCAGCTCCCTAAGTGTAGGAACGTGAAGATCATAGGCATATGCCACCACCTCTATCTCAGAATTAATTCTTGAAAGCAATTTTAGTAAAAGTCTTACTTTTAATAAATGAAATGATATATTTAAAAAGCCACTTTAGTAATATTACAAAGAAAAAGAGTTCTACCTATAAAAACCTGGGAAAGGACAACATGAATTTCCTCTCCTATATATAAACTTGTAAAGAATAATAAGAGCAAATGCTCTAAAGGTTGTAAGAGTTAGATAACCTGCTCACCCCTCCCACCAGTCGAATTACTTAGGAACAGTGTAATGAAGGCCAAGATTTACAAAGCATAGAGTGGGTTTAAAGTCAAAGCTGGCAAGAGCCAAAACACCAAGAGTGCAAGGGGGTGGGGCTAGTAAGGGGAACCTAGGTAACAAACTAAGAGATGAGGGCCACCTGGCAGGAAGGAAAAGAAAGATAAATAAGGTGACTCTTTGGCCACTCCCCTGGTGAGGCTGGAGGACAAAGAAAGCCAGTGAAGGCCGTCCTTATGACTAAGCCTTTCTCTTGGTAGAAAACAGAGAAGGCAGAGAAAAGGTTATGCCAGGTGAACAGAAGAAACCTCAACATCTATCAGAGACCAGTGAGAGATTAGAGCGCCTATTGTGTGTCTTAGCAAACACTGCAGAAAATAGTGAGGATACTGCCTTTTCTGCCATCTTATTTCTAGAATCCTTCAGTGCGTTTATAAAACAACAACAACAACAACAACAACAATAACAACAACAACAACATTATTCCATATTCTGATCTTACATGGTGGTGGTGTCAGTGTCCTATGCCTCACTCCTAGACCTCTGGGGTCTCCATTCTGGAAGCACCTCTGAAATGCAAAGTTAAACAAGCACTCAAAATGCAACATATTCAGATTCTACAAACCACTGAGTTACAAGACGAAAGGCTGATTGATAGCCATAATCTTGAGATTTTGAGATTTTGTTGTTTACTTTATTCCTGAGGCAGGGTCTCCTTGTATAGTCCAAGCTGACCTCAAATGTCAACCCCCCTACTTCAGCCTCTTGAGTTCTAGGAGTATAGGAGTGTGCAACCACAGGATCTTGTTATGAATGTGGTAAAGTTATCTTTGTTGTGAAAATAATTTATTCCAGCTGGCTGGTATTACACTCAGGTATTCAGGACCCAAATGTAGCTCTGAATGTTTAGGGTAAAGGGTTTCTTAAAGGTAAAACCTACATCCTGTTATCTCACTCTGTACCTGTTGGGAGAGGTTTTGGGCAAGCAAGCAGTTTAGCAGTAGTTAAGGTAAGCTGGTAGCTGGAAGGGGAGGTCTGCACAAGCATACAATTCACCGGAAGATGAGTTAGCTGGACCATCTTGACCTCAGGTTTCTAGAATAGAGTTGGGTAATTTTCCACAGACTTCTCCATTAAGGAGATCAAACTCTACTTAAACCTGAAATGGCCCAGTAAAAATACAAAATGGAAGAACCTCTGCACTGTCTTGCCCCGTCACAGGAAACCTTGCAGCACAATGATCCTCATAAGGTTCTGACTCTACTTCTGAGGAGTCTGTGAGATTCAACCACAGTATCTGTTCTCTCGAACTCTGTTAGAGCTGTGCAGATTCCTGGTTCTCTCAATCATCTCAGAAAAGAGCCAGAATGTAAAAAAGGGAGGTGACATTCATAGGACCCCAGAAAACTTTTTTTTTTTTTTTTGGACAGGGTCTCATACTGTCATCCAAGCTATCCTTGAACTTAAGATGATCTCCTGTCTCAATCTGAGTACTGGGATTACAGTATGTACCACTCTACCCAGTAATCTCACAAGCACTTTAGATATGACTGGTTACAGGGTAGCCATCCTTGAAAAGCTTCTCTCTCTCATTTCTGAAATAAAGGGCAGAACCTTCATGGAGGCCTCTCCTCTTAGTTTCTTTGTCAGTATTTTTCAGAAGGTAAGTTATCTGTCCAAGGCAACCTGAAACTGCAATAGAAATTATTCTCTGGACTAGAGAAGCCAAGATTGCCGTAAATTTAATGCAGCACAGCACAGCACAGCACAGCACAGCACTTACTACCATGCCTGTACCTACCTAGACGTCTTGCTTTGGCTGGTCTGCTGGTGACCTGTGAAGCTCTGGACAGGGCAGGGCAGGCTTCAGAACTCAGCATGGCTCCCTGGCAGAGGCCAGCGAGGTGCTTGCCAACAGGAAGCCCTGGCTAGGAGGTCTCGGGGAAAGGGAGAGAAGAACTCTGTAACCCTAGGAGCCAGGAAATGCTCATTATAGACTCTGTAAAGGGACCCCCAGTGTTTTCTGGGCTAGCACAGAGAAGGACTATTTACTTCTCAGTGATGGCTTTCAGAATTGGCAAGCTTAAGCTGAAGCCAGGAACCGCTGATCCAGATCATCACGTGATGGAATCACACCTGCTGAGATAAAGAACAGTGTGGCTCCCCAAGCAAGTATTCTTGTGGACGCTGCATTGCAAACCAGGCCTCAAGAGGGGCTGGGATAATTTGTCTTTTGCCAACTAAAAGCAGATAAGTGCAGGTGGGCAGAGCCTGGCAGCTCCTCCAGCAGCCTTGTGATCTGAGAATCATTTGAACCCTACCCCCCATGAGTATTGCCTAGATAAGAGGTACGCGTTCACACTCCATCACCGAGGAGCAAGAGAAATACATGGCTTTAGTTTTCTAAATCAAGTGAAACCAGGTTGTGGGCCCCACCTGGATCTGACTTGTTTGAGGGGGTCACTGGTAAGACTGTATTAGAATGCAAGAGCTTTGTTTGGTGGTGGAGAAAGGGGTGAGGACTGGAACTACTCAACAAAATCACCAGGATTAACTTTGTTTCTCTGTTATGTGGCCCAGCTGGTAAACTCGATGTTGATCTTCCCAGTGCCTACTTTGCCTGCCAAGTCTGCTGTGAGGAGCCTTGTCTAGTTTGTTTGTTTGTTTTACCCAAGGTCATGTATAGTTAGAGACTGTCCTTGAGGCATTAGCCAGGAGCTGAATGCTAAGTTTGGGGTGGGGGACGGACGGTAGAGGATTTCTGCAGGAGCTTTAGACCCTTGCCGCAGACTTCACAGCAGCATTTCCCATTGCTACCGCTAGCTAACGCTTTCTCATTTTCAAATACAGGGCCATGTAACCATCTTAGAGAGTCCTTTCCTGTTGGCCTTTCAACCAGCCTGCTGCCCCTCAGACCCTGCAGAGAAGCACACTAGAGACCTGCCAGGCACCAATGGCTTCCCTAGAGCCATGCACAGAAGAGGGTCAAGCCTCCGAGAGGGCAGGGCTTTGAATGACCCCTCTAGGCCTGTCCAATCTAGAAAGCCACTGTCCTCTCCTCCGCTCCCCACCTCCAGTCTAACTCCTTTTTTGGACTTTGGACTTTGTCTTTTGACTCCAATAAAAATGAGGAACTAAGACCATGAACACAAAGTCTAGGGTGGCCGGGGAACAAAGAGGCACTGAAGGGGAACAGATAGACATGTCTCTTAAATCTGAAAGGGAAACAAGCTTCATTTGATTATTATTCTGTTACTAGAGAATCACCCCTTTAGGGATCCTGGTTTAGGATGTCCTATTGGGAGAGGGGCAAATAGGGGTGGTGCCCTATTCACCGGATACTTCATAATGTGGCAGGAAGGGAAAGAGGGTGCCAACCGAGCTCTTGTCTTGCTCATACTCACTTCTACCTGTTGTCTAGTGGTTAGCTACTGAGCGAGGCCTATCCGGGAGCCTTCCCTCTCTGGGTGGAAAATATAAGTTCTCCTCCCATCCAGCCTCCATTCACCCATCCCTTCCCCCATACGCCTGAAAGTATGTAGCACAAACTAGCCTTGAACTTTTAATACTTCTGATTCGGCTTCTTGAGTGCTGGGCTTTGACATCCTAGGCTGGTAGCTGGGCAGAATGATTAAACCTGATATCCCCACCCCCACCCCCCTCCTGGGAGCTATTGCTGCTTGTGAGAATCAAAGACTCAAAGGTGAAGTTTAAAGAGGGGGTTAGAGCTCAGGCTCATGGACCTCTCAGGGCATGGTGCCAGTGAGGACTGGAAACAACTTCATTAAACTGATATGGTCAGGGACAAACTTTGAGACGGTTTTCCTCGGAACAGTTAAGACTCACCAGGTAGCTTTTTGGGTCCCATGGATTAATAGCAACACCAATTCCTTTTCATTTGCTAAGTATGTGACCCGGGGCATTTGCAGACATTGTGCCTCAGTGTTCTTCATCTCTAAAATGGGGATAATATGTCTACTCCAATGTGTGTTCTGAAGATTTCTTACTACACATACATAAAGCATTTCCAAGAGCACTGTAGTTAACGACTGGCTTATAGCACATGCTATATAAATGTTAACTGCTATAATTACTGCTTCTGTTTATAGAATCATTCCAGGAGTCTCCAATACGCCTCTGGAGCTAAAACAAGAGAGAATCATACAATTTGTACTGGCTCCCAGACTGCCAAAGGTTATACATGAAATAATGAAGACCTGACTTGCTGCTGGAATAGAGGTGGAATATTGTTTTCAGGCTCTGACACTTGAGAACACCTAAGTGGTTGAAACTACACCTCCATCCCTGCCCAGTGGCCATAACCTCCATCATGGGTTTGACTTTTAGGGGCTAACATTTTCTTTAGTACTGCCAGTTCTAAAGAGGTAACCTGGTCTAACAGCTGTACACCCTGGCTTCCACTCACAGTGTGTGGTCTTGGAGATCTGACTCTGTCTCTGCACCGATTTCCTCACCTGTGAAAGTGAAGATAATGATGACAATCCTATAGAATGTGCAAGAATAAAATGTATAGAGTGGCTGGGCATGGTGGCATACATCTTTAATCCCAGCGCTCAGGAGGCAGAGGCAGGCAGATTTCTGAGTTCAAGGCCAACCTGGTCTACAGAGTGAGTTCCAGAACAGTCAGGGCTATACACAGAAACCCTGCCCCCAAAACAAAACAAAACAAAAAATAAGCAAGCAAACAAAAATGGACACTGTGTAAGATTAAGCAAAGAAGCTGATGTCCCATGAACACCCAGAGACTATTAGTGATGTTGGTTGTGACTAGAGAAGGAATAAATTAATAACTTGATATTTATTAACTGTCAGGAGCCATAACGGGACAAGCTAATAACTGAAGTGGCCTGCCTGGGATTATTATATAATCTGTGACAGGTGAGCCCTCATTAAGCAAGGCTGTGAGGGACTACTTTTAGGAAAGATTCCTGCTATTAATATGCTTTTCCTGTTATTATTAAACATATAAAACAATCACTAAGTAGGAGCACACCCCCTTTGAAGCAGATCTCTGCAGATCCACAAAGATGTACTATCTTGTAGTGATGCTATTTTGACAAATAGATGACTTAAGTCTTAATGACGATCCTATAAGAATTCCTAAAATTATATCTGTGATTATTAGGCACTTTTATAGTGGGACTGATGTTAGATCCCTTTCTAATAGTCAAAACTGCAATGAGAACACTGTCAGTCTCCCATGGGTCACCAGTTAATTGCCTCTTAGATAGTAACCAGACTTTTTCCTATTCAGAGCACCTTCCAAGAGGTTGTAAAACAATTAACCAAAGGTCACTAAAAGGCAAATAACCATTTATTGTAGGTACTAGGACAGAAGATAAAATACCAACTGGGTTTAATCTATATAAAACTTCACTAATAGGGTTGGAGAAATGGCTTAGTGGTTAAGAGCACTGACTACTCTTATGAAGGTCCTGAGTTCAAATCCCAGCAACCACATGGTGGTTCACAACCATCCGTAATGAGATCTGACACCCTCTTCTGGTGTGTCTGAAGACAGCTACAGTGTACTTACATAAAATAATAAATAAGTCTTTGGGCCGGAGCGAGCAGGGCTGGAGCATGCAGGGATGGCTGGAGCAGAGGTCCTGAGTTCAAATCCCAACAACCACATGATGGTTTACAACCATCTGTACAGCTACAGTGTACATCTATACATAAAATAAATAAATCTTTTAAAGAACTTCACTAATAAGTTATAGTTTTAAACCTTCAGTGAACCTGTGGAGCTGAGACAGGTGATGGATGTTTAGCCAGATAATTACTCCTAATGGATATGCATGTAAACATTCGCTGCTGTAAACCTCTATTTCAATTTACGATTTGTTTTTTTTGGGTTGTGTGTGTAAACTTGTGATGAACTTTGTAACATGTGATCATGTATTCTGAAAGATGTATAAGTACTGAGGACAAAGAAATCAAGAAGAGCTAAGATCAATAGAGGAGACTTTTTTGCCTTTCCCCACTTAGACTAGAATCCTTTTCCTTTCCCCACTTAGTGAATTTTTCCCTTTATCAACTTATGATCTTTCTGCTTTTCCCTTTAGATAGCTTTCATAGGAAACTTTTTGCAACTTGGATAATCACTTATCTTATCAAGCAAAGCCATGAGCCAAAATGAATGCTTCTCTCTTAAATTGTTCTTAGGAGGTATTTGGTTACTGTGATGAGAAAAGCAACTAACGCAATAGTACATCCACATTAAAACTTTTTTAGTTGGCTTCCAAAATGTCTTTCAGAACTCCTCCCACCCCCGGTCCCCACCCCCATCCCCGGCCCAGGCCCCTGCCCCTTCTAGGAACCAGTCATAGTTCTTATATGCCTTTTGGGTGACTTTACATTTAGAATGTTATCACTGTTTTATCTGATTTCTGCTGCTGGAAATGCTCAGAAATGTCAGAGAATAACTTTTAAAGCAAAATAGTTTACTTGGGTCCATAGTTCTGGAATTTGAGACGTTCAAGATCATGGTTCCATCTTCTTGTCGGCTTGCGGTAAGGGCGGCCCGCCTTGTACCTATGGGAAGGCAGAAGGGCCAGTGGGTAGAAAAGCTAAGCAGTATCAATGGTGTGGCTCTGTTTTCCCAATACCTAATCCAGTTAAGCCTTTTTCAGTGACCTAGCTACCTCTTAACATCCCCCAACCTCTCAGTTCCCACATTTCAGTATAAGCTTCTGAGGGGACAAATCGCATTTACCCTGGAACATACCCCCCCCTTTTTGGAGGGGGGGGTGCTAAGTTTTAAAGAGACCAAGTCACCAGTCTTACAGTGCCTCCCTTTCCATGTTTGCCTCATTGTCTGTCCATGGTACAGCTTTCAGTGAGCTTTGAAGAAGGATAAAGAAACACTGGGTGTTGAGGTGGAGTTCCCCAGTCTCTCCCAAAATGGCCTGAGAGACAGAGACGGAGACAGATGGACAGACAGACACAGAGACAGAGGGATGCAAAACCAAGACACACTCCTTTTTCCTTTATTGTGGTAAAATGTATACAACATAAACTTTACCACTTTTGCCTTTCGAACTGCATGCTTCTAAGCACACCCATGTTCTTGTGTGACCATCACCATGTCATGTTACACTGTGTCTTCATGAATCTCATTGCACTGAATACACCATGTGGAGGATAGAACATTGTATGTTCCTCTTTGACTAACATGACATGTCATCTAGGTCCATCCATGAGGTAGCATAATCAACATACTTCAGGGGGACTATCCAGGATTCATCCCAAGGTTCTGAATTAACATGCTTGCTTTGTTTCTAGTGTCTCAAGAAGTATGAGGATTTGAAAAACAAGGACTCTGCATTGAGCTTTGCTGATAATCATGTGACCTGGGACAAACCCTCATTATTATTCACTGAAGACAGTACTAGAAAGATAAGTGTAGAAACAGAAAAACTCTAAAGTTGAGTTTTAACTTTCCCACAAAACAAAAAACAAAACAAAAAAAGGGCTGGAGAGATGGCTCAGTGGTTAAGAGCACTGACTCTTCTTCCGGAGGCCCTGAGTTCAAATCCCAGCAACCACATGGTGGCTCACAACCACCTGTAATGAGATCAGATGCCCTCCTCTGGTGTGTCTGAAGACAGCTACAGTGTACTTACATATAATAAATAAATAAATAACTCTTTAAAACAAAACAAAACAAAACAAAACAAAACAAAACAAAACCCAACCAATCAACCAACCAACCAAAAACACCCTTGGGCAAATCTCTTATTTTTTTTAAAGCTTCTTAATTACATTATTCAGTTTAATTTATTTATTGGGGGTGGGGTATGTGCTATCTCGTATATGTATGGAGATCAAAGGAAAATGTGTTGGGGGTTGCTTTTCTCCTTCTTCCATGTGGATTCTGGTGATCACATTCAGGTCATAAGGCTTGGTGGCAAGTACCTTGATTTTATGAGTCTATAATCCTCTTTTCAACAGTTTCTCTTTAAAATCAGAGTGAAAAATGTTGCAGGGCAGTGATAAAGATTAAAAGCAATGAAGCAGAGGGAAAGGCACTGAGGTAAAATGGGCTAACACAGAGTGGTTCTGTGAAGAGCTTTACGAATGCAGACAGCTCTTGAGACTTACAGGGCTAAAGTACTATGTTCCTAAATAAGAATGAAAATCTTACTGACTTACTTGAACACAGTATTTTACATTAAACTCAGATTACAAACCTCATCTCTTCTGCCTGAGATGATGCATCTTCTTCAATGCATTCTCCTATTGCTTTGAGTGGTGTGCTTGGCCTTCCCCTACCTCTGCTCCGAAGCTTCCTGAAGCTGGTGAAATGCTTGCTTACTCTGGAGAACGTGTTGCAGCAGATCTTGTTTCAATAGCCCTCTAGCTGCCAGTGGAGCTCTGGGTTTGCCAGTTCTGATGACTCTAAAGCCCTTTGTCAATTCTTCCAGGCCTGGAATGCTTGATCACCTAGTTGGGTTACATCCTGCTTTAACCACTGGAGAGCAGATTCCCAGGCATGGCCATGGTTTACAATCCAAAATTAATTATGACTGTTTAAACAATGTTTCTTGTCAGAGCTTCAAAAAGTCAACATTTGTTTACTTAAAAAAAAACAGGTATATAATCCCATTTTCTAATTACCAGATCAAAGGGGGGCTGTTTGAGGAAGTAAATTCAGAAATCATGAGCTCAGAACCCAATCAATGGATCAATTGGTTACAAAGCTTTAGGACTTAGGCTGATATTGAAAGATCTAGAAATGCAAGGACTCCCTCACGTTCTGACTCCGGAGAGGCGACACCCCCAAATCACTCATGAGAAATGGTCTTGATGCAAACTGCAAGAGGACTTTTATTATCAGCCAGCTGAGGACGAGCTCCTTTCGCCCAAGGGTCTGGGGAGTTCGACCCCGAGCTGCAACAGCAGAAGGTTTTTGAAGGAAAAACCTCAGGAGGCAGGGTAAGAGCAGAAAGAATGGGGGTGTTCGTGGATCTGTCCTTGGCGAAGGAACAAGAGAGAGAGTGAGCAAATGACTGTCCTTGCAGTTATCTCTGGGTCTCTGACACAGACAGGCAGGCTGGGTCATCTAAGTTAGAGGAACAAAAGGCTTCTTGCTAGCTTTAGAGAGCAAAGAGCTTCTTACTGGCTATATTCTTAGAGATCGGGAAACAGGCTTTGGGGGAAAACTTTGGGGTAAAATTTTGGAGTCTCACAATATGTCATACTCAGCAATGCACAAGACTCGCCTGGAAGTCACAATAAAGTGCAGATTCTGGGACTCTATTCCCAGTTATCCTCTGATTAAGGACTTCTTGAGTGAATGGATAGTAGTATTCAAGACACCGTTTCAAAATCATTAAGCTTTTGAGGAACATGGTGGAGGCATGGTCAGTAAGGGTTAGGTCTTGCTGTGCTGCTCTGCCAGATCTTGGGCATGCAACCCTCCTGGTTCAGTTTCAGTTATTCATAAGGATATAGGTGTGCTCCCAGCTCATTATTACACAGCCTAAGCTTAAGGAGTCTGAGACATGAGTCTGTGCTGGAAGGACTTGTAGACCTTTTCCAAAATAAAGTTGCAAGACCTTCATGTGAAATGTGCCCTCTTTATGCTGGGAAGGACTAGCATATGACCTCTGACGAGAAATGCACACAAGGTACCTGATGCCTGCCCCAACTAATACCCCACCCCCACCCCATCTCTCCAGTAAGCCCTCTGTTCTGTCCAATCACATATCTCTGTACTCTGCACTCATTAACTCTCCCATAAAAATGGTCAAAATTAACTGATTATTCAGCTCTTCATTTCTTAATAAAGGCCACCACGCCACACGAAGTTTCTATTAAATACACACAGAGACTTTTGCCAATCTGTCTTTTGTTACGAGTGCTTCGGTGAAGAACTCAGAAGGGTGGAAGGAAAGGGTGTTTCTTCCTTCCCAAGAGTGAATCATTTCAGGTGTTCTCCCAGGGGGTTCTGATGCAGGGTTCCACAATTTTAGAAACCTTGTGGAGACATTATTGATTTTCCTATTATAGTAAACAAGTTGGTTTTGGAGAAGCCACTGGCCGACTTGAGTCTGCATTTGTAGGTGTCTATGAAAACTGCATCTGTCCTCCCAACCTCACAGATCTGAAACCTGTACAATGATAACAGCTCCAAAACATTTGAAAAGGGTCCATGCTAGTAGAAGCCATCCCCAGTATTCTCTTACCTCAGTGGGGAAGATCCTAGATAGTAACCCATCTTGCCCTAACCCTTCTAGACACTTCCAAGTATTCACTGGAAAGGAGGGAAGCCTTGTTCAGCTGTCTTTGGTCCACTTGATCTGGACAGGCTCACCTGACTTACTACCCTTCCCCCAAACTGTGCTATAGGACCACACATATGTCTAAGTCTTGCCAAAACAAGGCTTGAGATGACCCTCCTAATAGGCCTATATCCTCCTTGAAATATGCACACACCTGTGCCATTAATGATCCCACTAACTTCATTTTCCATAGTGTCACACCATTTCTGGCCCATATGCAATCACCCATGTGCTTTCTCTGTGAGCCAGGACTTGTACCAGAGGGTTTACATCCACGCCCAGACACATGTCATGGCAGTGTTCCTAGATACAATGTGTACCCTTTGAAGTTCCGAGCAATGAACTTCACATTAATATTTACTCCTGTCCTCTATTCTAATCCTTTTGGCTAGAAGCCATTCCAAAGATTTCTACCCTTTCTGTCCCTGTTTACCTTGAAATAAGAATAATAGGGAAACCAGTTCCAGCTAAGAGCACACAGCCCTTGTCTGTGTGTGTGTGTGTTAATTTGTTTGTTTTGTTATTAAGATTTAATTTTATGTTTTAATTATGTGTGTGCAAGAAGATGGTATTGAATCCCCTGGAGCTAGAGTTATGGAGGACTCTGAGCTACCCAATTGGGTTCTGGGAACCAAACCCTAGTCCTCTACAAGAGCAATATGCTTTCCTCTGAGCTATTTCTTCACCACCTATTACGGTTATATAGCCCAGGATGCTTCAATCTCATGATGTTTTTTCCTTAGCCCACCCACCCCCAGAGCTCTAAGGATATAGGTTGCTTACATGTACACTTTCACACTTGCCTGCTGCTCTTCTCCCCTTCTTCCTCCTCATCATCCCCTTCCTTCTTTACTTTGTTTCTTCTTTTTGTTTGAGATAGAATTTTGGTATGAAGGCTAGGCTGGCCTCAAACTCACTGTTTAGCTTAAGGAGGGTATTAAACACTTAATTCTCTTCCCTCTGCCCCAGTGGCTGTTCCTAAGGTCTGTACCACAATGTCCAGCTTTCCTTTATCTCTTAGATACATGGGATGACCTATCTGTAAGGCTTTCTCTTATCTTAAATACTGTGCTTGGTCTTCAGCGTGTGTAGTGTATATTTGCAGTCACACTGTCTCTCCTAAAGAGTGAAGAAGAGTGATTACTTTCTAAGGCCTCCCCCCCCTTGTCTGTTCTGTTACTCAGTCATTCACTTATTCATTCAACAGACAATGATCACATAGAGAAAGAGAGAGAAAGTAATTCAGCCCTGGCCTTGCTCATGTTAAGCAAGTTATGTACTACAGAGCTATGTGCCCAGCCCAGCAAATAGTTTTTGAGTACTTGATACATGCCAAGTGCTAGAGAGATGGCACAGAATTTATAAGGTCTGTGTCCTTAATAAATGAACAAAAAAGTTTAAGATTACTGTAAATATCAAGAAGAAAATGAAGTTCTTTAGTGCTATACACAGCGACTAGAGAAGTATTGCTGCTATAGACTGAGATTTCAGAAGGGAAGTTACTTCATACCACTGTAACCCAATTAACCCACAGGAACAACAAGGGAGGAGAGATTTATATTCTAGCTTGTCAGAAGGTTCAGTTTATCATTGTGGGTGAGGTGTAATAGAACAACTTTGCTCACATCATAGTGGGCCTGGAATCCACCAGCCATAGAAAGCAGCCAAGGATAACCCCTCTCCCCATCCCAAAGACCATCTTCAAGGTAGGCCCTCTCTCATAATGCTCTTTTAACTTCCTCTATCTAGTGCTTCCATCCGGGAAGTAAGCAGTCAAGCCGCAAGCCTGCCGGAACTCTTTCATAGCAGCCCAGAATGGAAGTGATAGTTGAGTTGGGACTGAAGGAACCAGTCACGACACAGTCATCCCTCAAGCTTCCTCCTGATGCTTTCTGTAGAAAAAGCATGTCTACTAGAAAATTTCCATTTTCTAGTAGAAGATGGAATCCTTATCATGTGCTTGGATCATAACGATGCTATTCTAAGTCCCCACCACAAAAGCCCATCAAAATGAGTACTCAGGGGATAAAGGGAAGGCCTGCATAAGGCATACATGAGGGTAGGAAAGTGGCATCTCATTAAGCACATGCGACTTCAGCCTTCAGAAGGAACACACTGAGCAGGGAGATCCCAGCGGTGTTACCTCTATCGCCGGTTCGTTTTCCACAGTTTGATATAAACTTGAGTCACCCAGGAAGAGGGGACCTCAATTAAGAAATTTTCTCTATCAGCTTGGCCTGTGGCTGTGCGTATGGAGGCAATTCCTTGCTTAAAATCGATGGGGGGTGGGCAGCTCACTGTGGGCAGTGCTGCCGCTGGGCAGGTGCTTCTGGGTTCTGTCCATTATCCATAGAACATTGTTGTTTGGTGGAAATATTCTGAGAATGGTGAGCTAAAGAAAACCTTCTCCTTCCCAAGTTGCTTTGGGCCATGCTGTTTATTATCACAGCAGTAGAAAGCAAACTAGGACAAGGTTATGAAGAAATTACCTGCGAGAAGAGAAGAGAAGAGAAGAGAAGAGAAGAGAAGAGAAGAGAAGAGAAGAGAAGAGAAGAGAAGAGAAGAGAAGAGGGAAAGGTGGGTGCAGAAGTTGGGACGAGGAAGCAGGATTGCTCTAGAAGTTATTGACACGTGTGACCTTTGCTTGCTATCTGACTGCGGGCATTTAGAACAAGTAATCGGTCTATGCCCAGTGACTTTTTATTTATTTATCCACTCTATTTTGTGGATGTCTTTACTAAGTGTATACACACACACACACACACACACACACACACACACACACACGTGTACACACACACTTTCTTTACTTCCTATTGGTCAGATAGTTTCTGTTACACACAGTGCTTGTTCTTCACAACAGATGTTGACCCACAAAGGTGGGATTGTTCTGTCTGGTAACAACTCCTTACCTTTCCTGCCTTCTTTGGAACACTGATCCAGAGATACCTGAACTGCAGACCCCAGGACTTCAAATAGAGTATTTTTGTTATTATGACTGTGGTTTGGATTGATCAGTAACAGTTAAAGTAATAGTATGGAAGCCTATCCGGCCTAGCACATTACCGACATGAATCGCCTTTTATGTTTTTTAATATGGGTTACAAAACAGTTTAAACCCACACATACAGCTCACAGAATATTTCCACTGAATAGTATTCTTCTAAGGATAATTTCTTCTCCCAATCAGTTTGCAAGCTTTGATTATAGAGTTGGGATGTTGGCTCTGCGGTACGAGCCTGGACTCCCAGCACTTCGGAAGGCTGAGGCAGAAGGATTGCTGAGACTTCACGGCTAGCCTGAACTACTACTGCCCAGAGTCCTTCACTGAATGAAACTGGGGTAAGAACTCAAGCAGGAACGTGGAGTCAGGAAGTAGGACAGAGGTCCTGGAGAAACGCTGCTCACTGGCTTGGTCCCCTGCTCAGCCTGCTTTCTTATATAGTTCAGACTACCTGCCCAGGGGTGCCACTGTCCCCATGTGAGCTGGGTCTCCCCACATCAATCAGGTACAGAGTTACATACAGGTAATCTGATAAAGGCATTTTCTCAAATACAGTTCCTATTTGGTAGATAATACTGACTTGTATCAAGACAAAAACAAACAAACAAAAAACAACAACAAAAACAACTAACCAGGATAGGGTTCAAGCTTTAGCTTTGTTTTGATTTTTAATATTTGTTTATTTATTTATTGAGAGAGAATACAGACACACACACACACACACACACACACACACACACACACACACACGCGTGAGGAGGTCAGAAGGCACCTCATAAGAGTCAGTTCTCTCTTTCCACCATGTGGGTCCTGTGGATTGAAGTCAGACCTTCAGGCTTGGTAGCAGGCACCTTTACCTGTGGAGTCATCTTTATTGCCCATGACCTCAAACTTGAGATCCTCCTAACTCAGTCTCCAGAGTGTTGGGATTTCAGACGTGCACCACCACCACGCCTGGCTTGAAAGACTTTTTTGCTGTTGTTGACATCAGAATTGTTTTTTCTGTTAGTTCACCCACATGTAATCATTATAAAGGTTGAGATATTTTATGTCGTTTACATCAGGTCCTAAGGAAACTCCAGTTCCCCGAATTCTGCAAGGCAGAAGGGACAAATGGCTCTCAGTGGTGCCTATTAACCTACCCAAGCACGTCTGGCCTCTAGGCTCCTTCACCATCACAAGGATCTGTTACACGTTTGTAAGGAGTCCATGCTAGCATCCTAGCTCTTCTCTCTGCCTCCTCCACCCTAAGCTCCTCCAGCTCTCAGGTTTACCTCTCCACAGCTACTCATTCTCCTCATAACCCTGTTCCCTCAGTTCTGTTCCCTCTGTCTCCCCTCACATTCCCCTCCATCTCTCTCCTTCGTCCCTTCTCTCTGCTCTCCCTCCCTCCATGTATGTCCCCTCCTCCCAGCCCTCCCCGCCCTGCTCCTGCTTCTCTCATGGCCACAGTCCAGTCTGCTGACCATATTCAGTCTACTACTGTCTCCTTCTGCTCCAGACTCTTCCAGAAGCCTCTGGCTGTTCTCTGTCTCATATTTACAATAAAATCTTTCCCCTTAACCATATCATGGAGCAGTCATGCTATCAGTTTATACAGGTCATACCTCTTTGACATGCAACATACATTATACACATATCACTTACAACACACTAACCACATTTCAAATACTGACTAGGTTGCATATGGCTAGCAGCTTCTGTATCAAACAGTGAAATCTTATGGGGTAGGCTGATGGACAGGAGAAAAGGAAAGGCTAGATTTCAAATATGAGGAAAACACTTAGTTTATGAAGCTTTCGCAAGTTGTAGCAGGAGCAGAATAATAAAAAATAACATGCTTTCCTTTAAGGAAATATATTCAAGTTTTATAATTTGAGATTGCCAAAGTCAAAGTCAAAGTCAAAGTCAAAGTCAAAGTCAATGCCTATAAAATTATAATAATTAATGGCAGTCTTACTCTTCTTAATGCTATTCTTTTAATGTGGTTAAATAAAATGCCAATAACAGTAGTGTTCTTCCCACTGGAGAAGAGGTTTCACTGGACCATGAAATCTGAACGGAGGAAAACCTAACCTTATAGCACAGCTCCTCTGCATCAGCGTGTTGTCCTCACACCCATAGGTGTTTGCATGCTTTTAAGAAAAAAAAACCTGTAAGGTGGGGGAGGGGCGGGGATTGTTGACCTGGTGCTTTCATACGCCAAAGAAGGAAGTAGTCTATAAAAACCACAAACAGCCACAGCCGTAAAAACTTAGAAATTAGCCTTGATAACTCACTTTCAACTAATTCTTAGCTTAGGCACAATTTGCCAGTTCTCTCTAGTGAACTGAAATTCATGGCAATCCTCCTGCCTCAGCCTTATGGAGTGAAGGTATAACAGTAATGAGTCATCACATCTAGTGACATTGTCTCTTTAGCCTCCTTCCACCTAGAGGAATTGCTGAGATTCTTTGATTTGCGTGATTCTGATACTTTGAAAAGAATGGCAAGTTACACCATAATGCATAAGTACTATCTGGTATGGTGGCATACACTTATGGTCTCAGCTCTCATTTAGTTGTTCTTTGTTTGCTCTATTTTTGAGGCAGGCTCTCATAAATCCTAGGCACTAGTTTCTGCCTATATAGTCTAACAATAGTGCTGGACTTCCTGAGTGCTGGGACCACAGGCTTGCAGCAGCCCTCATGCCTGGTTTATGTAGTGCTGAAGAACGGATCCAGGTTGGTTTACATAGTGCACTTTATGGGTGCACTTACACACAGGGGTGTGTGTGTGTGTGTGTGAGAGAGAGAGAGAGAGATGGCACTTGAGGTTATATAAAAGTTTGGTTTATATCTCAGGCGCTTTCACTTTTTGTTTGGGACAGGTCTCCTTTTGGCTGTTAAGGAGTAGGCTAGCTGGCTAGCTAGCAAGCTTCAGAGTCTTTACCAGTGTTTGCTTCACATCCAGCCTTTGCCAGGATGACAGGAACTGTTACCATTGTGCCTGTTTTTGGTGTGAGTTCTGGGGACACACCCTCAGATGTAAGGCAAGTGCTTTACCAACTGAACCATTGCCTCTGCCTCACCCTTTAAGCTTCCTTGATTTCATCTTCAGTTTAGTCAGTCAGAATCCCTTAAAGCTTCCATGTTCTTTGACATACTCTCTCCATTCTTTACCATTTTTGCCCTCCGACATATTATTTGGGCACATTCAACCCTTTCTTCAAGGAGTACTAGTGAGGAGGGGGGTCTGATTTTAGAAGCCAAAGAGAGATCTGTCTCAAACACAAAGGCAAACGTGCCTGAGATGTAAGGGTGTTCTTTAACATTGGAGCATCATTCTTCCTAGGGGCTCTGAATTGTCAGAGCTAAGAGTTAAACGTATAAATGTGAATTTGTACATATAGTCAGCATACTAACATCTTCATTTATATACTTACCTCACTTGTGATGCAACATAGGCTCACAGGGATACCTCCATTTCTGATCTGACAGGATAGTATGCATCTTAGTTGACTCTGTTTACGTATCATTCTCCAGTCCCAGTCTATGAGTTCTTTTATGTATTTTGATCAAGCTTCTAGACCAGCCAGTGCTTCTCAACCTTCCTTGCACTGAGACCCTTTGATACAGTTCCTCACGCTGTGGTGACCTCCAGCCATAACATTATTTTTATTACTGCTTCATAACTGTAATTTTGCTACTGTTGTGAATCTTAATCTGATATGCAATCCCACAGGGGTTCACTTCCCTTGATGTTTTCAAACGCCTCTTTCCACCTGCATTTCCTCCTACGAATAGATCTTCTCCCATGACCTGAACTCTGATGCTTTGTACTGGGCTCTTCCCCACCCAGACAACTGCATTCACCTAAGCCAGAACTTCTTCAGCTGTTTTCCAATAATTATAGCAAGTTTTATTTTCAGTAAGCATATTTCCAATTCCCCTTATGTTAACTTTTTTTAAAATATAAAGACTTGCTTATTTCTGTGTATGAGTGTTTTACTCGTATATGGATGTGTGTGTACCATGTGCATCCCTGGCACCTGACATCAGAGGAAGGCTTGGATCCCTTGGAACTGGAGTTATATATGGTTTTAAGCTACCGTGTTGGTGCTGGGAACTGAACCTAAGCCCTCTGCAAGAGCAATGAGTGCTTTTAATCACTGAACCATCTCTCTAGCCCTTATATTAGAATTTTCTTCCTTCTCTTTTTAAAAATAGATTATTGCTCTTGTTTCCCGGGACATGTTTTTCTTTTGTCTCTCCGATGGTGATAATTCCAGTAATAATTAATTCTCTTCTGCTTTCTCCACTGTTTCTGTTTTTGTGGCCTTTCTCTCTCTGGTTGAGGGCTCCCTCACACTTGGCTTTTACCCTTCCAAGAAGGATCATTGACTAGGATTTTGGGTGGGGACAAGAGATTCTAGATAATATATGGATTAGCAGTCAGATGAAAGTGTCGCCAAAACAAACAGCTGCTTTCTATGTGTGTGTTCCACATATTTCATGGAATATATTTTTACTAAGAAATTTTTCCTTATTTATCAACAATTCACATGTACCTCTTCATCCTGTTTTTATTTGTTAAATCTAGCTATGGGATCTACTGATTTAAATAAGGATACTGGTATGGGTTCTCAATTGTTTCACAGATAGTTTTATCAGAAAAAAAAAAAAAATCTTCCAGGCTCCAGCAAGATGGCTCATTGAATAAAGGAATTTATCTTCAAACCTAATGATCTGAGTTCCATCTCTGGGACCTACATGATTGAAGGAGAGAGCTGATTCCTGCAAGGTATATTCTGTTCTACAGGGTGTATGCACTATGCTATGTATACACACACACACACACACACACACACACACACACACACACTCACAGACACACACAACACACACAACACACACACACTCACAGACACACACAACACACACACTCACAGACACACACAACACACACACACTCACAGACACACACAGTCTCAATCTTCCAAACACATCCTGGAGTAGGGGTGGAGCAGTTGCTAGGCAGGGAAAGTCTAGGGAGAACGGGAAATGCTCTAAGTGGGTTCTGTACACACTTCCCACTGTTTGCAGACTGCCTCTGCAATCCCACATTTGACAGAACCAGTTGCCCAAGTATCTGAGACCACTTGATTTGCTTTTTCTATTTGGGTTTTTTTTTTTTTTTAGCTGTCTTTGAATATTGGGTTTTTTTTTTTTTTCCTCATTTGCTGTGTCTTTGTCTGGCGTTCTTTTTACCTTTGTGAATTTATGCCATTTAAAACTCCTGAGTTAGTTTTGTAAGAATAAAGATAACTATGAACTTTCAACCTACTTCATAATCTTTTCTGGGTGGGGAGCATTGCTTTCACTTATTTTCTTGTCTCCAGCATGCTGCATATTTCAGTGTCCTAGGAAAATAAATCTAGATTAATCTAGGATTTTCCTTTGCCTTTTTTCATCTGCCCTCCACGAAGGACCAAAGGTGGCTCTGATGTGGGTTCTTTGACCTTCCAAACTTCTGGTTTTTGCCACTGATGTTCTAGGAAATGTTCGTGAACCCCCCAAAAGACCACCACAGAGCTGATTCCAATGCAATCTTATTAGGGTCTCTTTATTCAGCTTAGGCTCCCACCAATCCTGACACAGCAGGAAGGTAGAACCCTGAGCCTCGTTTTAGGCAAGCATTTATAGAGGCAAGAAGTGGGAACCTAGCCTGGCACACATCTGATTGGAAGGCCATTATGGCCTTTAACATAACTGGCTGGTGTTGGGAGCCAAACCATAACCTTATCTTCTGTTTGAGTTGGAGTTGGAACCCAAAAGATTTGGTCTCTCACCATTCGCAGCTGCCCGAGTGCTGGACTACATTGTTATGAATCGGCAGTGTTAGCTAGGTGACTTTTAACCTCAGTCCTTCCCCACATGTCTGTGGCTTAGAGTAACAAATTTAGATATGAGAAGGGTTTACTCTTTTAATTGCCTTACAGTAACTACTGTTTGCTCTTCCCAGTTGTTTTGACAAAAGTTCTTAAGTTGGTCATGGATACCTAGGGTCTTTTTTTTTTTTAATAGTATAGAATAAAGTTTATTCAGGACATGGGGAGGGGAGTTGAGGGGTTAGAAATAAAGGCAGAGAGAGAGAGAGAGAGAGAGAGAGAGAGAGAGAGAGAGAGAGAGAGAGAACATGTAAAGTAGAGGCCAGCCATGAGCATATGAAGTGGGGGACAGGATCAGAGAAAGAGGGGAAAGAGGGTAAGAAGGCAGGAGCAAGAAAAAGCAAGAGCCCTAGAGTCATTTATTAAGCAGAGGGCAGACAGTCTCAAGTCCAGAAAACCTTGGTCTTTGCCCAGTTCCTCAGACACACGCTCTGAGGAAAGTTCACAGATAGTCTGATGATTACTTAAAAAAAAAAAAAAAAGAGAGAAAAAGAAAAGACTTTTATTTTTTGGTCAAGCCATTCTGTTGTAAGTGAACAGGTTCCTACATTCGATAAATAACGAAAGCAATAACGTTCAGTCGATAATCACTGCAGGCTAGGAACGGAAACAAGGAGCAAGCACCAGGCAGGAGCTGTGTTAGCTCTCACTGAACATGGCCTCGTTTTTGGTTTTTTTTTTTTCCAGCTGATGAAATACACTTAGCAAGCACATGGTGTCATGGGTACAGACATTCGCTTTTGTCAGACACTGCCTCCCACAGAGAGCTATAGACTCTCTTTGAGTTAAGAATTTTAAAAGTCCAGCTGGTAGTAACAGAGTCCCCATGGTCCCAGTTACATAGGCAGCTATAGTGGGGAAATCAACTGAACACCGGAGTTTGAGAGCAGCCGGAGCAGCATACTCAACAAAAACAAAAGCCATCTTGGCAAAACAAAAGCCACAAACACACAAACAGACAAAACCTCATAGGTCTGAATTCATTCTGAAAGGAGTATGGTAAGACCAAAGCGTTTTTTCTGCAGACAGCAATTTCCAGTTCTATTTTTCAAACATATTTTTTCATAACCAGTCTTTTTTTTTTTTTCTAGCAGATATTCCCAAGCAGTGGGACTGGAAAGATTTATTTTGGTGGTGAGAAGAAGCAACTACCAGGCATGAACTTGATATTAGTAGAAGCTGAACAAAGTCACAGAGATGTGACAGTAATAGAGGCAAAAACTAGAGTTCTTTCATGGTGAGGTCCACAACTGAAGTGGGTTGTCTGCGCATGTATGTCTATGTGCGTGTTGACGGGGATGGGACCCAGGGCCTTGACTAGAGCTCTAGACTGAGCTACGTTCCAGCCCCACTGATTTGCTTTCAAAGCAGCTGAGCCTTTAGGAAAGCCAAGACAAACTAAACAACCACCTCCAAGCTTGGTGGAACTCGAGACTGTCTTTGTCCTCTAGATAGAGAGGGAGTAGAGAGAAATGAGTTCCTAGAAAGACTTTCCTGTGTGGAACAGAAGGATGGGAATCTATGTCTGTCACTCCAAGGTAGCCTGGGAGAATCAGACAGTGTTAGAGAGTTTTATGTCCATTTTAATTGTTTAGATATCCTAACCTAACAATAGACTGTCAATTAATAATAAAAGGCACAGAAGATGTTATTGTTGCTTCCTGTTCGGGGTCCCTCCCCAGTGTAAGTGTTATTGACATACATTTCATTTGGGTAAGTTGACAGTTTTACCAGAGCACAGATGACATTCTGACAAGCACTCTACAGGCTTCAGGAGATAGCATAAAAATCTTTAGGTCCAAATTCTCTCTGGTTCTCCAGAGCACATCTGAGCGAAGAGAAGCTTGGATATCCCCAAAGAATTTAGTGACCAGGTTATTTACTTGTTTATTTATTTATTTTTGAAACCCATATACCTGCTCTTAGGGCCTAAAGCTCTGTAAGTAGAGAAATAGGTGACTAACAAATGATACAATTACATTTAAATTTAAAATATTTTTGAAAAAACAAAAAGCATATCATGTCACTTGTTTTTATTTTACCTATTCAAACTTTAATCACCAATAGGTATTACAATTTCATAAAAACAAAACAGAAATAATAAAGTGAGCACTCCCTGTGAATTCTGAGCTATGTGGATTGTATTTACAGGGTCTCACCAAGTAGCCCAGGTTAGCCTTAAACTCATTGGCTCGAGTGATATTTCTGTCTCAGCATCCTGAGTAGCTGGAAATATAAAAGTGTGAACCATTGTACCCAAATAAAAGTGCATGAGCTTTTTTTTTTTTTAACCAGTTTTTGCAATGTTCGTATGTGGGGGGTGTAGGGAGAGATGACAACAGGATCTTATATAGCCCAGGCTGGCCTCTAACTCCTTTGTAACTACGGATGACATTGAACTGATATCTCTTTCTCCACTTCCAAAGTGCTGACACTACAGGCATATACCTCACACTCGGTTTTACTTACATTTTTTTTTTCTTTTTTTAAAGATGGTGATTTTGCTGTGCTGCCCAAGCTAACCTCAAACATCCCATCTTTTTCCATCAGCTTCTGTCTGCTTGGGTTTTTAAACCAGTTTTATGTAATAATATTCTTGAATCCTTTCCAGTTAGAGTGAGATCAGATTGTTCCCAGAAGGGCACCATGCAACAGGCACTTGAAAAACAAAGTCATTCTGTTTCTGTCACGTGCCTCGTGCCTCGGTAGGACCTAATCAATGGGTCTGACTCCTAATCTGTGAGTTTAAGTGAGAAGAAGGTGAACTTTCTTTAAAGATTGCCACGTGGACTAGTGATTTTCAATGCTGGCTTTGAAAAAAGAAAAAAAAAAGAAAGAAAGAAAGAAAAGAAAAAAGCAGGAGTCTTTCTGAGTAGATTCGCCTCTGTTGGAATCTGCCCCTCCCTTTAGTTGCCTGACATCCTGATAAGTAGATGAGAAACTGAATGGTAATGGTGTCACATGACTTAAATGGCTGGAAATTCTTGACATAGCAACTCCGTGAAGCTTCGGAGTAAAAACATTAGTGACTTGATGATGACTAACCCAACAGTCCCAGCACTTCTGTTGGTTGCTGTTGCCAAAGGAGGAGGCAGGAGGAGAAGACAGGGAGATGAGGGGCGGGGAGCTGCCTTGGTTGTGACAGTTCTCCTAGACCATAAATTTAGCTAATTAATAGTATCAGCTGTTACTTATTATTTAATCCAGCAGGGCTGCTCTGTAATTCTACTACTCTTAAGTTGGCAAAGCATTTTGTAATGGAGCTAGCTCAATGAAAGATCCTATATAAAATGAAATGTACAGTTCTTGTCACCCTGTGGGAGTCACCCTACGGAGCTGCTTGGGCCACAGATTATGAAGATGAGTAGCTCAGTGGGAGAGTACTTGTCCAGTACTCATGGGTCCTGGGTTCCAGTCCCAACCTGAAAAAGGGAAGAAAGACAGCAACATGGCGTGACTGAGGATGTGGCTGACACATGCTTGTCTCAAGCTAGTTTTCTGCAACCCCTCAGTCCAGTAGCAGCATCTAGCCAGGAACAGTTAAGCAGTATTCTACTTCAATAGAGTCACGGGTGTGGGCTCACTTACTGAATTTGCCATCACGCCAGCTTTCCGAAAGGAGAAGAAATGAAATGTTTGCTTCCATTTACTCAGGGTTTAAGAGAGAAGGACATGGGTGAGACCTGGAAGCTACTCCAAAGAGACAGTACAAGTGTCAGGTGGTGTCACACCTAAAAGTCCCCTACAGTAACAATTTCACTTGAAAGTTATTTGTTGGAAAAGAGAAGACAGAAATCATGGGGCTTTAGAACAACATTCCCTTAGTGCCTAAGTATTTCTGGGACGACTGACAATGTAAGCTTACTGGCAGGATAGAGAAAAGACTGTAGGCCTTTCCTAGAGCATCGGAATGACCCTTTGACCGTTTCATACCAAGAATTGTGAAGAAATGTTGTAAGACTTCAAAAACTCCTACTTTGTTAAAAAGAAGTTTTAAATAAAAATGAACATGGAGGCACACAAGAAAGCAGCTCCGCACAGACCAAGGTGAACCAGTAAGTGCCTGGCAAGCACCAACTAAATGATGGACCAGGCATTGCTGGGAGCCGAGGCTGTAGTGGTAAGTGATTCACTGCAAGATCCAGGCTCCTCCTTGTGAGAACGATGCTCAGTGCTCTGGCCTCCAGTCTGATAGGCTCAATTTGCTTTCTGGAAGCATTTTTAGCCTCTTTGTGCTCTTCTAACAAAACACCAGAGATTGGGGACGATGTAAACAGTGAACATTTATTTCTCACAGTTCTGGAGGTTGGGAAGTCCAAGATGAAGATGCTAGCTGTCGAGGGCCTTTACACATCCTCCTATGACAGAACCTGGCAACCTCACTTCACTGGAAGTAGGTGTAAGGCTAAAAGCAGATCCCCCCAACTGTTGCCCTCCAGTCCTTTTGTAAGGCACTAACCCATTTGTGAGAGTGCAAAGCCTTTATAACTTGGTCACATCCCCCAAAGGTCCTTCCTACCTCTAAATATCATAACAATGGGGATTAGGTTTCATAGAGACTTTTTCAGAGGACACATTCAAACCATAGTAGTTGGCCAAACATAAAGAATCAGTGAGATGGAGACAGAATAGTGTGGTCACTTAGAGGCAGGGCTCAGCAATCTCTAACAGGGGTCCTTGATGGCTTTGGAATGATTTATAATGTGGACAGCCATGTAGGGCCATCCAGATTTTATTCAGTTCTTTACCAGTCTTCTATAACTTCATCCCTGCCTCCATTCTGACAGGATTTCAGTCAATTTGAGGACTCATTCCTCTGGGGTCCCCCAGGGCTCATTTAAAGCAGGCTGGTCAGGTTTCCTGCCTTTTCTTGCCTACCCCCTCCTCCACAACTTGATTTACTTGGACATCAGTGAAGGAAACCCAAGGCTGTTACTTCTCAATTTACTGATTCCAATTTTGGAAAGGGTTTCCTAGAGAAAAGGCCTTTCATGTCACAAGCTTTTCATAGAAAGGGTCCCATGGGCCATCTGAAAAACTAGAAGCATCTAGTTTGCCAGCCTACTTGCTTGCATGCACCACACAGCATGGATAGCAATGGGAAGGAAGAATGGTATGGCTGGACCCTCAGCTGACACCCACCAAGCCCATAGCATGTCCTAGACAGCCTAGAGAGAGGTGGCATTGTTGTAACAGACTCGCAATTTAAAGTTACATTCTTCACATTTAAGAGGGGAATTTAAACTTGTGCAGGCTAAATCTACCCCCTAAATATTTATTGATTGCCATTAGCTTGGACCATTAAACACTATCTTTTTTGAGGCCCCATCTCCTTTGCCTTCACTAATGAAGCATTCTCAATAACGGTCCTTTCCTTTTTCTTAAATGATCGGCAGCTCTTCCCCTTAAACTAAACTAAAGCAATATTATCATAATAGAAATCTCTCCCCACTCAGCAAGAAATGAGCAGTTAACTTTAAACAAATTACAGGCTAAGCTTTAAAGGGCCATTAATTAGTAATGGTACCCGAGAAGCCAGGTGACTAGGTGGCCTGAGTCTTATTCTTATCTCATTTGACCTTATTCGTCCCTGAAAATCAAACTTGATAATAACAACTGGGGAGGACGTTAACATGTTGCCTGATACACAGAAAGCCCTAGAAAAATGTTCTTGGTCCATTTGTCCCCACCCCCCACCCCATCTAACTTTTTTTTGGTTCAACTCTCAATAATAACTTCCATCTCTTTATGAGACTGACTCAAAATTCTTAAGCTTTTTAACTTAAAGCCTGTCTTAGGTCCCTTCCTCCAGGTGACTACTCCACTGACGGTTTTTAATGTTTTGCATTGTGTAAGTGTGAGAGGGATGTGTGTGCCTGTGTATGTGTGGATTTGCAGGTATGGGGGCTCACATGTATCTGTAGGTACACGTGAAGACTTGAGGTTGATGCTGGATTCTTCTTGGATGGTTTTCTACCTTATATATATCGTGTGGGCATGGTCTCACACTGAACCCCGAGCTTGCCAGTTTTTGACTAGTTTGGCTAGCCAGTTTGCCCCTGGGATCCTGTCTTTGTATCCAGAGTCCTGGAATTATAAGTGACTGCCATGCCCACTTAGCCTTTATGTGGGTGTTGGGGATCCGAACTCAGAGTTTCATACCCATGAAGAAAGCACTTTACAGTCTGTGTCATAGCTCTAGCCCTCCACTGGCCAGCTTGACTTCACCCATCTTCGAGAGCCCTGCTTTTCAAATCTCCCTTTCCTATGTCATCTTTGTGCTGTCCTTCTTTAATGTCCCCTTACCTGAAGTCAACTGATGCCTTAAGCTCAAAGTCACGAAAACCATTCTTTTAACCTTTTTGGTCTTCCTAAGTTGCTGATTTTTTTTTTTCTTTTCTCTCTCCCAAGAAGAGTCTCCATTCCCTCCCTCCACTTCCCTGTCTGTGAGGCACTTTATCACAACCTGGTTCTGCAGCCTGTTTATCAGTTCCAGTAGCCTGCCTCCTTTCCTCTCCCATTGCCTGTGGTCTGTGAATTGCATGACACTCCCTGGATAAAATCCTCCCTGTGGACTCGATCTTTATCTTCCACCCTATCCCCGGTACTCATCATCCTCTTCCTGGCTGCCTTATCACCTACACTGCCGTCCTCACATCCATTCTTAGCTCATTCTGATCTGTTCTAGATTAGTGTTCGCTCTCGATGTGTCTAAGAATCACCTAGGGAGCTCTTTAAAAAATCCAAACCCAGATTATATCCCATTAAATCTGATTAGATGTGTACCAATTAAATCCGATTTCAGGCTTCACAGAGAAATCGGATTTAATTGATTGATCTGGGGTTGGGCTTTGGCATTTTTTTTTTTTTATCACTTCTCAGGTGATTCTCAAGTACTGCTAAGGACTCACAAGCTGGGGTGTTTACTTTTCTTATTTATTGACTGATTGTCACTGGGAACTGAACCTTTGCATGCCAAGCAGGTGCTCTCTTATTGAACCGTATCTTCTACACCCCAGATCCCAGCCTTCCATCTCCTTCTTTCTTTCATTTTGAGGTAAGATCTAGCTAAGTTACCCAGACTGTAGCCCAAGCAGGCCTTAAACTTGTGGTGCTTCTGCCTCAGCTTCTGATATGGCTGGGAATACAGATGACCTGCTTCACAAGGTTCAGCTATCTCTACCTTTTATTTTCATTTTTAAAGCCTCATTCCTGATACACAGGACCACATGTCCACCTTTGTGGGAGCATCTGAGCTGAGCTGATGACACTTCTGTGCGGTCTAAACCAAACTCTTCATGTTCTCAATTCGAAGACTCTCCTGTGTGTTTTATCTGACCTTTCTTTTTCCATACAGTCATGCTGAACACCTGGAAACCATCCTTAAAAATCTCCATGCTGGTTATTGTGGTACATGCCTGTAATTTCAGAAATCAGGAAGCTGAGGTAGGAGCACGGTGAGTTCAAGGCCAGCCTGGGATACCTGACAAGAGACTGTTTATAATTTTACTGCTTATAAATAATTATCCATGATTCTCATTTTAGGACCTGATTAGAACACCTTCGTCCCTGGCCACCCTGCCTCAGATCTCCATCCCTTTATTCCATTTTTCCTTTCTCCGCAGAGACCTTTCTGAAACACAGATTCTATGGTACCCCACTCAATATCTACCAATGGATCTCTCTCACCTGAGAGTACTGTCCAAATTCTTCTCTGAGCCCCTCCCCCCACCCCGGACAATTTGCCTCTAGTTATTTGGAACCATTTTTCAATACCCCAAACTCCTGTCTCTGTTATGTCCCCCCACCTCCAATTTATGTCTCTGTTCATGTGGTTCCCTAACGTTCTGTTCCTTTCTATTCTTGCTTGTACTAGTCTCGGTCTAAGTTGGGAGTCAGCTCATATGGTTTAAATGAAAGATCTATTTACAGAGAGATGGCCAGGATAAAGGGAAACCACAAGTATGGTGGATGCACCCAGAGATCAACACAGTGGTCACTTACTTCCCTCCACCCAGAGTGCCAAGGGCATGGAGTTCTGTCTTCAGAGCTTGCTAAGAGCTAGAGCCCTGGGAAAAGGGACCATGAGTAGGAGTTGCTCAGATTTGGTTGCAGCCATTGACAGAAGCATTAGAGAAGCTTCGGTGAAGGGCCTTCAAATTCTCTCTCTCTCTTGGTGTCCTAGGATCTGCAGCCAGTATTTTTATTTGGTCAGCCATCCAGCAAGGACAATCCACAGGGGCAGTCTATTGACTACTAAACCAGACAGAGACAGGCAGAGAAAGAATGGCTGCGAGAGGGAGGAAGAACTTAAATTGATAATAACCACATTATCTTCTTTCACATATCATAATATCCCTTTATTCGTTTAGGGCACCGTTCAAATGTCCCCTATTCTGTGCAACTTCCCTGTTCCCCACCCCAGGAGTTGGTTATTGTTGCGCTCTTTCTTCCTCTTTTAGCTGAGTTGATGTCTTCATTATCGTAGCTGTTGGTCTGACTTATAATACAACTATTTATGTATCGGCACCCATCTCTCTAACATTGTAGATTTTGCTTTGTAGGAAAGGGATAGCACTTCATTTGGTGGGGCATCTTGCAGGTAACAGGTACTTGTCAATTGCTCGATGAATTTAATTGGATTCTTGTATTATCACTTCTCAGCCCCAGCCAAGGAAATTCACGGATTCTTATAAACTGTAGCCCTCTTGGTTAAAAGGAGACGGGTTCTCCTAAGCTTCTCTTTTGTCCTGCTTCTGCTTCTTGCTCCCTCCTCTCCCTCCTCTTCATCTGCTTTTCTTAGGCTCGGCTCCTAAGTGCAGCTCACCAACAAAGCTGTTGCTATAACCAATCCTGGTAATGATTTAAAACTTGCTAGCTTTATTCCATAATCTGAGTGGCGCCTATAAAAAGTCTTTCCTTAATTTATACATGCACTCAGCTTCAAAATGAAGTCAAAGAACTCAATGTTTCATTCTCCATTGGACTTAAACTCGTCTTCAAATGGAAGTTATGCTTGGCTTAATATGCTTTGCATACAGAAAAGCCAGTGTGCTGCTCCTATCTTTTATAAATGCCAATAGCAATTGCAGCGCGCATATTTTTACCACGCAAACACTGTTCTATATTGCTGGTTCGGATGCACAGACTTTATGTGGCTTTGGGATTTTTATATTAAAAGGACTATTTTTAAACCCAATGAAAAATATCATTTTGTATACTCATGGTGTTCATAATGACAGAAAAATGGGGAAATTATAATTCCCATAGCAGTTTTGAGTTTTCATATTAAACTTTGTATTTTATCATCTAAATTTCAACCCGAGCCTTTAAGAACAGACTTTTTTTCCTCTACTTACTGCACTCATGCTTTTCTTTCTTTCTTACATATATTGAGCATAGTTATAATTAACAAGTTAATATCTTTGTCTATCATCTGAGGCTTTATTTGCATCTGTTTACTGTGTTTCCACCTCTTGGACTGTATTTTCCTGCTTTTCATATACTAGATAAATTTTAAAATTACATTTTAGGTATGGTACATTTCATATTTTTAGAAGCTGAGTTTTTCATTTACTTTTTTTGGGGGGGTTGTTTGCCTTTTAAAATCCCTTTAATTATCATTATTGTTATATCTATCTATCTATCTATCTATCTATCTATCTATCTATCTATCTATTGTGTGTGCATGTCATAGCACATATGTGTATGGAGGTCAGAGGACAACCCTCATGAAATTCCTCCTTTTCCCCTACGTGGACCTGGGGAGTGGAACTCAGGCAGTTAGTTTTGGCGGCAGGCCCCTTTACCTATGAGTCATCTTCCCTGGCCTCCTTTAAATGTCTTTGAGTCATGTTCTAGGATACAAGAGAGCTACTGGCAAAGAGTTTGATCATTTTAAGGCTTGCACTTGAACTCTGATAGAAGCAGAATGATTAGTGTAGGACGAATTTGGTCTCATGAGGCAATAGCTTTCTCAGTACGGGACCCGAAGTTTCACTGTATCTTGAACTTTTGCCATGCAGGCCATTGAGAATAAAAACCATTTCCTTTGTTGTGATACCTTCAGGGATTACGCCTCTTCGGTGGCTTTCTTCTGGGTTTCCTGGCACGTGGGTGCGGACTAGTATGTATCTGAAGGCCCTGCAAGAATGTAGTGTCTTTCTCCAAATACTGCCTCAGCCTCTTCGTAGTCTCAGCTTCTTGTTTCAGGAGCGAGTTGTTCCTCCAGCAGTCATCTTTAACAGAATGGCTTTCAGGCATAGCTCATGTTCCTATGAATGTCTGACGTACCTCGGGGAGACCGAGCCAAGTATTCCCTGGAAGACAAGAGAGAGAGAGAGAGATTTGGAAACATATGTGTGAGGCCAAAATTATAAAGCCATGGCTCATTATGCAAGTCAGAAAAAGTGCTAGGTTTCGCTATTATGCATGCCCAAGGCATTTTCTTCTGAAGCTTTTATCTGCTTTAAAATTTCTGGTGCTGTTGCTGATTTTGAATTCCTGAAATGTCAATGTAGCAAATGGGTAGTCAGTACATGAAAGATGCCTCCGAGATGCAGTCAGCCAGTGAAAGGATATGAAGAATAAGATTCCTGACTTCAAGAGGCTCATTTTGTCATCTGAGAGGTTTATCGTGTAGAAAACTCCATGACACATGAAAACAGGAAGAGAGACATCGCTGTGGAGAAGGGAGTTCTACTTCAAATGGCAGTGTGGGGGGCAGATTCTGCGTGGATTCTTCCCTCTGCCCCAGTGGGAGTCATAGATAGAACAAAGGGGAGGGCGCTTCTGGAGTGGTCAGACTTAGCAAACAAAAATGCAGGGTACCTAGTTATATTTGATTTCCCCCAAACAACAAATATATATTTTTTTAAGATGAAGAAATATTTGGGACATGCGAAACCAACAAACAAAAATCACCCAATGAAAATAAACAGAAAAAAACAATTCACTGTTTCTTTGACAGTCAAGACTTAATGGGGCATATTTTACTTGGCACTCCTAACTGCCACACAGAGTAGGAGTAGTCACATAGTGCATGGTTCTCTTCTCTTGTCATTTGCTTCTTACAAGCAGGAGCCAATGACGGGTGAGAGCACCACTGAATTCTTTCTGTACCGCAGAGCTAGAAGGGAGGTGTCTGCTAAAGGGAATAAGGAAAGGTGATTCCCCCTTTATAACCATGCAGAAACATTCATATAGGATGGGAATTTAGCTTTTTAACTGAGATATAAAAGGGAGGATTGGTCACAGGAGGCTGGAGGGCTCGAGGACAGCCTGAGCTGTGGAAATGACAGAGTAAGCAAAAGCACAGCTCCCACAAACTAGGTCTGAATGTAACGGAGAACACAGGCGTGAGGGGACCACGACAAGAGATTATACTGTATAAGGAGATTGGCTAAGGGAGTCTTGGAGGATCTGGGAAGCTTTTGTGTGTACTTGAAGCCATGAAGACATTTCCTAATCAGAGTTATGCATTGCCAACACTAACCTGGTGGCCCTTTAGAGATTACAAAGGAGAAGAGAGAGAGAGAGAGAGAGAGAGAGAGAGAGAGAGAGAGAGAGAGAGAGAGATCAAATGCAAGGGGCTTCAGAGAACTGGGCCTGCTGCTAGTGCAAATGGATGTGTCTAAGTAAGAAAACTCACCCTCTAAAAGCAGCCAGATCAGGGCATATGGTTTATTTGATTAATCCAGAAGCTGGAAATTTTGCTCCCCATTAATTCCTTGTCCCATCTAAGTAGGTATTTAATTAACACTAGTGACTTAGTGCAATAAACATTTATTTCTTGCCTCTGTCACACTCAATGCATATAGAGCGACTCTTCTTTTAGTGAATGCTTTGGGATCCAGGCCACCTCTTTGTTTTAGCAGGACCTTCTAGAATGTGTCACCGTCAATGTCATCACATCAGGGAAAGGCCGATTTTGAGGTTTTTACAGTTGACTGCTGACTGAGCTAGAAAATAACTCACATCACTGCTGCCTCATCTCTTTGGGCAGATCTTAGTTTTAACCTGATTACCAAAGAATGTGAGGAATTATGGAGCATAGTAACTTATACTGCCCTATGGCAAGAAAGTACTAGAATAATGGTTCTCAACCTTCCTAATGCTGCAGTCCTTAAATACAGTTCTTCATGTTGTGGTGACATCCTATCATAAAATTATTTTGTTGCTACTTGGTAACTGTAATTTTGCTACTGTTATGAATTTTAATGCAAATGTCTGATATACAGGGTATCTAGTTTGTGACCCTTACAAAAGGGTCATTTGACTCTCAACGGGGTCACAACCTGCAGGCTGAGCAACCGCTGTACTAGACGCTGATTCTAGCAGTTGGAAAAGAACACAGAAAACTTAGAGGAAGTACTATACTAAATTTAACATCCACTTTGACCATAACGAATGCTCATGTATTCATTCTCTCATATGAAGTTTTGTAGAGATTTAGTCAATACCTATTTCTAACAGTTGGGAAAATTATGTAGTAGGAGAGACCTCCACCCACTGAATTGCCCATGCTTCTCCTTCAAAGCACAGCAGAGTCAGCACAGAGCCAGTGAAAGGGGTGCAGGTGTCCAAGGTAGCACTCACCTATACAGATTATTCAAGGTAGCACTCACCTATACAGATTACCCAAGGTAGCACTCACCTATACAGATTATTCAAGGCAGCACTCACCTATACAGATTACCCAAGGTAGCACTCACCTATACAGATTATTCAAGGTAGCACTCACCTATACAGATTATCCAAGGTAGCACTCACCTATACAGATTATTCAAGGTAGCACTCACCTATACAGATTATCCAAGGTAGCACTCACCTATACAGATTACCCAAGGTAGCACTCACCTATACAGATTATCCAAGGTAGCACTCACCTATACAGATTATCCAAGGTAGCACTCACCTATACAGATTATCCAAGGTAGCACTCACCTATACAGATTATCCAACGGTATCATCAGTGTGATGACTGTAACGTAACGTATATCTATCCTAGGCCTTTTGCTGAGCAAAGTAGTAAGTGGTGATTAGGAGACAGTGAAGGAAAAACAGAGTCTACCTTACCACAAAACCGTAATCACTTGGGTACAAGCCTTTTTGTGATGGTTTCATTATCCAGTCTGGTATTACTTCCTTCCCTTACTGCAATGACAAAATAGCGACCATCAACACCTGAAGGAAGGCTTTATCCTGGCTCACAGTTTGAGGGTACAATCCCTGTGGAGGGGAATTCAGAGCATTAGGTCATACTGAATCTACAGTCAGGAGGAAGAGAGTGATGGATGCTTAGCCTTCCTGCTCCTCTTGCTCATCCCAGGACCCCAGCCCATGGATGGTGCAGCCCACATGCAGGATAGGCCTTCCCTTCTCAGCTAACCCAGTCTAGAAACTCTCTTACAGACATACTTGGAAGTTGGCCTCCCACGTGATTCTAGATTGACATATTAACCATTAAGAATTTGTCAGACTGGTGGCTTGATATAAGGACAAGGACACTTTAAGTAGGATATAAGGTCATGAGGAATCATAACAGCCCAGACTTTAAATAAATACTCTAGCGTCACCTTTGAAGTATTCATATGTCCTAAGCTCTTCAGGAAAATCGATGTTATAAATATTATATTTAGTTGTTAGATCATCCTTTTTTGATGAAGAAAGGTCAATACAGCCATATCTACTTAACAGAGCTGGCAAATATATCCATTGCAAGTGGTGGAGAAAATGTAATCAAGTACCCCCTCCCCCAGGGGCATATGGAATGTTAAAAATGAAAAACTGCTGAGAATATTTTATTAGGTTCTTATTCATAAAATGAAGACTATTCTATAAAAGACATAGTTAATTGGATTTCTTCTTTTATTTAAGAATGTGAACATAAGCATATATAAGGTTTTCTATGATATTTTAAAAATAATCATTAGCAGTGATTAAGACTTCCTTGGAAACCATTTCAGGATCTAACATGGAAAGATTTCTTTATTTAAACATTTTCTGTTGCAATAAAATCCACTTCGTTCGTTCATTCATTCATTCATTCATTCATGTATTCATTTAAAAGCCTGTCAATACCTATCTCCCATAGGCCCACACTATTCTCTAGACCCTTGGGATTCAATGGTGAAACTTCCCGATCATGGTACTTTCACTTTTGGTAGAAGGTTCACCATGTCCATGACTATAGCTGCTGTAAGGGTAGTCATCAGTGCCTTGAAATAGTTTAAACAGAGGCAGGGAGACTTTTTTTTTTTTTTTTGAGACAGGGTTTCTCTGTATAGCCCTGGCTGTCCTGGAACTCACTTTGTAGACCAGGCTGGTCTTGAACTCAGAAATCCGCCTGCTGGGATTAAAGGCGTGCGCCACCACACCCAGCAGGGAGACCCTTAATATGGCTTAATAGGAAGAAATGTATAAGGTCAAGATTTCCTTCTATGGAGTATTTGAACCAAGGAACTACTTCAAATATTAAAATTAGTATGTCTTTGTTTTTAAGAGGAAGGTGAAATTACAAAGAATTTGAAATCATGAGCAAAACAATTCTACAAGGCAGAATAAAGAATGCAGATGAGGGGGCTGAGGAGTTGGCTCTATGGGTAGAGAGCCTGTTGTGCAAGCAAGCACCCACATAAAAAGGTGAGCATGGTGGTTCATGCCTGTAGTTCCAGTTCTGAGAGACAGAGAGGTGGGGATCCTGCAGGCTCATTGGTCAGGCAGTCTAGCTGATTTGGTAAGCAACCATGTCTCAAAGGGTGCAAAGAGTGATCAAGGAAGACACCAAGAGTTTTCACACACACACACACACACACACACACACACACACACACACACCAGCCAAGCACACGTATTTACACATGAAAAAGATAGAATGAGTCATATGTCTCAGCACACATCTGTAAATGTAGCACTTGGGGAGCTGAGGTAGAAAAACCATGAGTCTCAGGTTGTCCTGGGTTACATAGTGAAATCCCTTCTCAGGAAAATAAAACACGATATAAAATAAAGCAGCAGAGCAAACAAAAAGAATGGAGGTGAATCAGTATGGAAAGGAGACGAAAAACAGAAATAACACGGGACACAAGAGAACCAGACATATCTGAGGCAAGTCTTGGATTGCCGTACTATCTGATTGTGTTTCAGCCCCAAGGAGATGATGTTTTCATTATTGTAGTTTTAAGTGTCTTACACCCCTTTGAAATAAAATGAGTAGTTCTTAATTCCTTCCATTTTAAAAAAGATCAAGTCAATTGCATGTTCCTCTTAGCCAATTAACATGAGGTATAAGAGACAAAATAAGAAATGTATGTCATTTTTTAAAAAAAAATTTTTTTTAATAGGAGTTGAACTAGAGCTAGGGCCTTGTGTATGCTACACACGTATTCCATCACTCAGCTATGCCCCCACCGTTGGAGTGGACTTTAAGTGATCAGCTTTGAAATAAATAAAAGTTAGTCCCACTTGACCCCTATCTGTATGGATTTACAAGTTTGTCTGTAAATCATGCCAGCATTTTATAGGCCGTTGTTTTGGGAACCTTTACTCCTTGTTTTAAATATCAACAATTGTGTTTTAACATTACCTCAGAACTGAAATGACATTCAGCCTTTGGTCTAGGAGAACTTGTCAATCACTTACTTCTTTCACTCTGTTAGAGTCTGTTTTCATGTTATCTTGACTTTGGAATTTAGATCAGATAGCAACAATGTCCACAAAGGCTTGCCTTGGCTTAGTATTTTGCAGAGCTAACATTTATTGTGTGCTTCTGTGCATAATAGCCTTGAGTTAGTAACTTTTTTTTTAACTTTTTAATTTTTTTTATTATTTATTTATTTATTTTGGTTTTTCGAGACAGGGTTTCTCTGTGTAGCTCTGGCTGTCCTGGAACTCACTTTGTAGACCAGGCTGGCCTCGAACTCAGAAATCCACCTGCCTCTGCCTCCCGAGTGCTGGGATTAAAGGTGTGCGCCACCATGCCTGGCAAGTTAGTAACTTTAATAGTCACAAAAACTCTGTGATGTAAATAGTATAATTATTCCCATTTTACAGATATGGAAACATAAAACAGAACTTTAAAAAAGCTTCCAAAATATCACAGCTATTAAATGATGAAGCCAAGATCCAAATATAATTTCAATCTACATTCTGAATTATGACTTTATATCGGCTTGTTTCCATGAAAACCATACAAGATCCTGACTAACCAGGGGTTATATTCTTGTTCCTACTGGAAGATCTACTGCAAAGAAAATGAGCTCATTCAATAAATACGCTATGTAGTATTGACCAAGATAAGCAGATAGTGTCTCTGTCTTTAAAGGGGGCTTCCAGCTTTTCAGTCTTCTATCAGTTTGGTTAGGGTTAGTCTTTTTCCTTAGAATCTAGTATTTCCTCAGATGAAGTTAAAAGATTTCTGTCTTCAAATAGAAATTTATTTAGTTTTCTTTCAAAGAATTTTCAAAAATGAAAAAGTTGTTACACATAAAGTGATGGGTTTCTTTTTTTTTTTTTTTTTTTTTTTAAATTTTTTGAGACAGGGTTTCTCTGTTTAGCCTTGGCTGTCCTGGAACTCACTGTGTAGACCAGGCTGGCCTCGAACTCAGAAATCCGCCTGCCTCTGCCTCCCGTGTGCTAGGATTAAAGGCGTGCGCCACCATGCCCGGCTAAGTGATGGATTTCATTATGGCATTTTCATATGTATATGTCATTATACTTGTCCTGATTCGCTTTCCTGTCCTACCACCCTCCTCCAACGGACTCTATTGTCTCTTGCTGGAGAATTCTAAGATGTTAAGCAGAACAAACACTGTAACTTTGGTGACATCAGAAAGGTTCACTCTTGTTGGGGCAAGTGCTGTGTTCAAGCATTAATTTGGTCTGGAAATTTTTACTTTGACCTTGAATCTATCCCATCCTGCCCAGTCCATGCCCTTAGTTTTGGTTTTTAATCCTCAACCGGAATAGAATGTGCTAGTCTCTGTTGCATTTCTTTCAAGATCTTTTCTGACTTGTTTTCATTTTTGTAGCAGACTAATGGGCCCAGCTTAGTATAATTTATCAAATCACAACGACACTGCATTAACTGGATCAGGACTAGGTTCAGTGGAGTGTAACAAAAAACTTGGATGACAGGGGCTGAGGTAAAGTCACTTTTATTTCTTTTTCACATTCAATAATATTGGGGTGAGCACTCCAGGATTGACACAGCGGCTCCACCAAGTTGTCAGAGACCCCACTCCTCTTCACTCACTATTGCTGTCTGTAGGCAATGACTCTCTTCTGAAAAGCTTCCTGACACCGTATCTTGACGTAGTTAAGAGGATGGATAAAGGTGTCTCTCTTACTGTTAGTTTTACATCATATCCAACTAGATTTCAATAGCCAAATTTTGATTAGATGGCTACTTTTGCTGCAAAGAAGACTGACAGTAAGATTTTAGCTGAGTTCTAATAGGAACATATAGAAATTCAGGCTTGTAACATGAGGTAATGGGTGTAGAGAGATAGTTTGAAGTCTCTGCTACAGGTACCTTACATGTTTCATGTTCAATAAAAATTCACTCGTGGTATTCTTCAATAGTGCCATCAGGGTCATTAATAAACTAAGTAATCTAAGAAGTGCTCCTGTCTTTATTTTTATCTCACTTTATGGTAATAGAATTGTAAAATAAACTTATGTGGAAACATCTTAGGCAAAATGGAGAACATACTGACAAGTACAAAGAAACTCTAGAAAGAGACAAATCTACACAGGTCAAGAAACCCTGGAGCCGGGCGTGGTGGCGCACGCCTTTAATCCCAGCACTCGGGAGGCAGAGGCAGACGGATTTCTGAGTTCGAGGCCAGCCTGGCCTACAAAGCGAGTTCCAGGACAGCCAGGGCTATACAGAGAAACCCTGTCTCAAAAAACCAAAAAAAAAAAAAAAAAAAAAAAGAAAACCTGGAAATGAAGATCCAAGTGTAAAAAGCCACGTTAGCGGTCTCCTCAGTTTCCCTCTTTTCACTGACTATTCTGTTGCTGCAGAACAGTTTTCTTCACCTGGTAAAAACTACATCCAGTAGCATCTCTTAGATTTGCTCTCTAGTGAGGTCTAAGACCTCTCTTTCAAGTCCAAAAATCCTGTAGGAAGGCTTAATTGGATCTGTTTGGACAGGTGTCTACTTCTTGCCCAGTGAACCATGGCCAAGGGACAGTCAGCCTTAACTTGGATATTATTCCTGTGGCCATTGTGATGGAAATATGGAAATAAAGGAGGCAGCTTCTCCATTGNCAATGGAGAAGCTGCCTCCTTTATTTCCATATTTCCATCACAATGGCCACAGGAATAATATCCAAGTTAAGGCTGACTGTCCCTTGGCCATGGTTCACTGGGCAAGAAGTAGACACCTGTCCAAACAGATCCAATTAAGCCTTCCTACAGGATTTTTGGACTTGAAAGAGAGGTCTTAGACCTCACTAGAGAGCAAATCGCCCGGGAGCGAGTGGGGCTGGCGGGAGCGAGCAGAGCCGGCGGGAGCGAGCGGGGTTGACCGGAACAAGGAATAAAAAAAAAAAAATACAGGTTGGCCAAATAGTAAAGATATAGACAAAATTAGTTGTGGATAAGCGCTTAACAAGGCTGCATTATACATAATCCTTACTGTGTATTAGGCATTATGCTTTTTAATATATTGAGTCATTGACTCTTTTACAGCTCCATAAACTATTATTATTATCCCTTTTTACAGATGAAAAAATCTGAATTTAGGATTAAATTCAGGTCATATATGTAACTTAACTTGGGTTTTGTGTGTGTGTGCGTGCCCATGTACATTCATGCAGAATCCACATGAAGATGTTGGGCATCTTCCTCCATCCCTTTTTGTCTTACCCCTTGAGAGAGGGTCTCTCACTGAATCTGAAGTTCGATAGTTCAGCTAGACTGCCTGGGGATCGAACTCAGGTCCTCATGCTTGCACACAAATTCTCTTATTCACCAAGCCAGCTCACCAACTCAAACTATACTTGTGTGTGTGTGTGTGTGTGTGTGTGTGTGCCAGGTGTCAGCATTTCATGTCTTCCTCAGTTGCTTTCCACTTTATTTTCTGGGGTAGGATCTCTCAATGAATCATGACCTCACTATTTTCAGCTACCAAGCACCGGGGTTCTTCCACTCTTAGCTTCCTCAGTACTTGCATTGCAAGTGCATACAGTCATGGATTCTGAAGATCCAAACTCAAGTCTTCAACTCTACATGGCTAGCAGTTTACCAAATGAGCCATCTCCACAGCCCAAGTTTTCAACTACCAGGATAGTATACTGCCTCAATACAGAATACAGTCCATTATCTTGAGTTAGAAACTATGGTAATTTTTCTTAGGTCCTCTCCCCCACAGCCCCCTCTTTTGTGTGTGTGTGTGTGTGTGTGTGTGTGTGTGTGAGAGAGAGAGAGAGAGAGAGAGAGAGAGAGAGTCCAGGTTTTCTATATAGGCTAGACTCACCAAGGAGCTGAGGTTGGCCTGGAGCATGTGATTTTCTTGACCAAGCCTCCCTAATGCTGGATATTGAACCAAGAGATTTGCACTTGTTAGGAAGCATTCTAAATAATCAAGTCTAGTTACTTTCATTTAAAAGTTTTAGGGTTACATATAATTGCACCATTTCTCCTTTCCTTTTTCTTCTTTCAAACCTTCCCAAGTATTCTTCCCCATTCTCCTTCAAATTCGTGGCCTCTTTTTTCACTAATTGTTATTGCATATGTGTGTGTGTGTGTGTGTGTGTGTGTGTGTGTGTGTGTGTGTGTACATATATACTCCTAAATATAAGCCATTGAGTTTGTATAATGTTCTCTGCATGTATGTTTTCAGGACTAACACTTCGGCACTGGGCAACCAAATGGTATGCTCTCTCTGGGGAAAACCCACCTTTCCTGCTCCCAGCTTTCCTCAGTTGCTTATAGTTCTTTGTGTAGAGTTCGAGTCTCAAGAGCTTTTCCTGTGTTCACTTGGCATGTCCTTGTTCAGTTCATGTCACCCTTGTTCAGTTCAGATTTGGCATAGTTTCTGATGTTACTAATAGACACAATCTCATGTCAAACCTCCTGATCCTTTGGCTTTTACAGTCTTTCCATTCCTTCTTCCACATTGTTTCTTTAGCCTTAGATACGGGACTGTTTGATGTATGCATTGGGATTGGGTCCTACAACTCTCTCTGCATATTGATTGGCTGTGGTTTTCTGTAGTGGTCTTCATCTGTTGCAAACAGAAGTTTCCTTGATGAGATGTGAAGACTACAATTATCTGCGGACTCAAGGGCAGATGTTTACAGGGTGTGGCTATGGATTATACTAGCTTAGTAAATTAGTGGTTATAGATTCTCCACTAATAACCATGACTTCATAGCCCTGGGTAGTTGGCTAGGTTTCCACTACCAGGCATGTTTTCCCTCTTGTTGAGTGGGTGGTTAAGTCCAATTAGAGAGTTGTTGGTTACTACCAAAGTACACATGCCACTAATGTATGCACCCTTATTGAGCCATGCTGGTCATTAATGTTGGTCATAGGCATCATAGCTGAGTAGAACTGTTGCTTGCCTCCCTTCTTTGGGACCTTTTATGCCTTCTGGTACTGTGAAAGCTAGTTCTCAGGGAGGGGGCATTCAGGTCAGTTCCAGCTCAGGAGCCTCTCTGGTCCCTGTTTCTGAAGTGCATCTGCCTGCAGGCAACCAAGGACAACAGCAATAAGGCTATATGTTTTGGGAGTCTCTTTGACAGCCCCGACCAACAACTCAAAAGAGGCCTTCTTATGTCTGGTATTGGGAATTTTGTTAGGAGGTCTTTGGCTCTTAGAAGGAACATCATTAGCCAGGACAGTCCAACTTTTGGCTCCCCCTCCCTCTTTGAGACAGGGTTTCTCTGTGTAGCCTTGGCTGTCCTAGAACTCACTCTGGAGACCAGGCTGCCCTCAAACTCAAAGAGATTTGCCTGCTTTTGATACTACTGCCTAGCTCAGTCCAAGTTTTAAATGAAAATTATTATTTTTTCAAACCTTACATCTGCCATAATGAAGCTGGATGAATTTGATAAATCTTGTAATCTTAAATCTTAATCTCTTCTTCTAAAGAGACTCGATTAAATTAAATTACTTTCTCCTGTTTATCAATAGAGACAATATTTCAGAAGGCAGTAATGAAAGCTAATGTTCTAAAATTTTTCAATGCTTACTACAGTTTTGAGTGCTTTTAAGCTAGTAATCCTGTGTTGAAACTGTGATGAAATTAAACACATACAAAAGGAAGTTTCTCCCTATAGAGTCATAGAGGGACATGCAAACGGCATTATTATTGTGCAGAATTGAGAGTTCAGAAAGAGTAGCCTTCCCAAGTGGTATGATCATCAGCTCAGTTGTGTCTTCCAGAGTTTTCCTGTCTCGCTGTCATCTTTGGTGTGTTCATTTCATGGCCAGTTCATCTTTCATCACTGCTGTCTGCAGCATTTTGCTTTATAGGCTGACTTATTCAGACCCAGGGGAAAGAGAATCCTCTCCCCCAAGCATGGACTGAAAGTCTTCCTTTTGGTCTGATGGGGGCTGGTTTACTTCAAGAGTATAATGATGTTAAGGTGATTAATTATAATACTTTGGGACTATTCTGATTCTATCAAAAATCAACACAACATAACTTAGATTCTAGGTCACAATGTAGTAAAAAATACAGCCAAATCTCAGTGTCTTCAACATCAAAGGTAGATAGATCACTTGCTCAAATTACATGAAAGAGTTGGATGGGTTGCTTCATGGGGTCCTGGCTTGGGAACCTGAACTCAAATGCTTCACCATCTTTAGCAATACTAGTCTTACTGCGTATGGTGGTGTATGCCTTCCAGCTACTTGGCAAGGTTGACATGGATAATTTAGCAAAACTTTGTCTCAACGTAGGGTTTACTGGAGGTACCTGAAGGGAAACCAAACCAAACCAAACCCAAAACAATAACAACAACAAAAACCCCCACCTGGCCAGTGAGATGGCTCAGCAGGTAAAGGGACTTGTCATCCAGGCTGATGACATGAGGGACCCACCTGATAAAAGGAAAGAAAAAGGAACTGATCTTCCATCGACATGTGCTGACCTGGTACACACACACACACACACACACACACACACACACACACACACCCATGCACACCCATGCACACACACCACAAATGTATTAATATTAATAATTTAAAAACCCACTAATACAGATTTTGAGGCTAAGTGATAGTAACTACTGTTACTGACAAATAGATGTGCCTAGGAATGGCGTCACTTCTATTGACCAATGGTAGAATGGCTTTCCCTGTCTCATAGTTTGGCTCAACTACAAACGGGATACTGAGGGCAGGTGTGACCTTTTTAATGTCTGAAAGGAAAGGGTAAACTTTGCAATTCTCTACTGTTCTGGGAATAGTAGAATCAGATTGAGTTGTTCTTCTGAAGTGGTTATCTAAAAATATAGCAAGTTAAAGCAAGAACAAACCCATGAAACTCTTATTATGGGAAAACTGTAGTGGATAGTGCATCAACCTAGAATATGAAGTATATGTAGCTTATACTTGATGAAGACAGGAATTTAGCTGTGGAGGCAAGTCATAAGAGGAGAAAGTCGGCCTAGTTTCATCAGCCTTCAAATCAGTCACTTAATTTATTCTCCTGATGGGAATGGTTAGCTCTAGCTTTTTAATGAGGACTTGGCTCAAAAGTGACTTAAGCCACTTACTAAATCTGAAGATACAGACCATTTTTCATAATTTTTTTGTAGTCCCTGTTAATGTCGTTATCAAATCCATAGTTTTAGAACTAGCAATTAATGACTTATCTAGAATAATTTCTTGATTTTACAGGTGAGAAAACAGGAGGTATTCAATGAATAAAAATCACGACTCAAGGTCCTATCTTCTTGTCCACAGTAGCAACTGTATTATCCTTTTTCTGATTTCCTGAAAAATAGAATATCATAGAGGTGAGATGCCATATAGCAACTACTGTAAAACAAAGAAAAGTAAAAGTTATCAAGAATGTTTCCAGAACTACATTAGTTGGTATAAATTGGTAGAGATGCAGAAGTTTTAAGTTACTTCTTAAGCCGATGTTGCTGAGTCTCCTGACTCCCCCACTATAGTCATAGGAGATACCTCAAAGGTTTGACTGGAGAATTAAATGGTGGAAGGAAAGAGTTCAATGTGGGGCCTTGTTCTCAGCAATGTTACACCTCTAGTATTATTTTTATTATAGGCATAGTAAAATGGTAGTAAATTTCAAACTAGTTTCTACATGAATGTTCACCACTTAGGAAATGTGATAGCATTCAACTTCATTAACTTTGATCTAGCTAATCTCTCAATAAAGTGGCCACTCATGTACCTCACTTTCATTTTGATATTTCCCATTATCTAGGAGTTGACCCCTTCACGTCTCACATCCACACTTCTAGCTGATGACTAAGAATTGACCCCGGTTGAACCACAGAAGAACTAATGAGCTGCTAGGGCCCTCTAGTTCTTAGAGTAACAGATGACGGAGAATACTGTGTGGAGAATGTTGTGAAGGTTTTTTTTTTTTTTTTTTTCCTTTAAACTTAAAAAAAAAATTATTTTTTTTTTCTTGTGCTGAACCTGTCTGTGATTTTGAGGCTAAGTAAAGATAGGCTCATGACTTCATTTTGGAAGGGAGCAGTGGGGGATGAGGTGACATCCCATCTTGTGTTAATGCAAATCAGAAGCCAGGGACTAGAGACCCAAGTGAGCAGCTGGTGTGAGAAGAGAGAGTGTGAGGAGTTTCAGCCACAGAGTGGGAGGCTGTAGACTGTAGAGAAAACGCCCTCACAAGGTGTGCTCTCTGTGAGTGATGTGTACAACCAGTTAACACTTAACCGGCCTGTGGAAGATTTGAGTTACAGAGTTCCTTTGGAGAGAATAGAAGACATGTAATAATACATTTTTTTTTTCTCCTTTATAGTGTTGGAGGTTGAATCTAGGGCTTGTACTATGTTAGACAAACACTCCCAAAACTGAGCCTTTCTTCCCACTTTTACTTTTGAATCCATTAGTCACTATTATTATTTGGGACTATTATTATTTGCTAGCTCACTAGTTAGTCCAGGCTAAACTATAACTTAAAACAATCCTCTGGCCTCAGCTCTCCCTCCTCAGGGCTGGGATCAGGTATGTGCCACAGAGATCGATTGATTTAAGACTGTAGTTTTCAAAGAGCCCAGTTAGTATTCTTTCCTGTTTGAAGTGAATTTTTCAGAAATTCATTACTGGTCTAGAACTGAATGTGAAAAGATTTGTTCTTACATATTAGTTGCTTAGCTGATACTTCTAATTCTGGGATGATTACTTCTAATTCTCAGGATGTGACTACATCCTGAGCATGGCCTGAAGGAGCTTTGAGAACAGTGTACTGTGACACCGAGCAGAGATCAGAATTGTGGAAGAACTACTTTCTCACTGTTTTTCAGTGTCATCAGTTTGGTGCTCTCTTATATACTATGCTGTTCTATAAAGTTGTACCAAGTACTTCACAAATATTTCTAGTGGGTTTTCTTTAATAGAAAGTAAGTGGGATGCTTTGATTCCTATAGTTTTAATATTTCTTAGGGGAAAATTAAAGCCAGATTAAAGGAGCAGAGAGTTTGAGGCACACATAAAACTTTGAATGTAGAGATCTGCAAGTGGTAGAGTGTGTTAATTAACTAGAAATGGTTCCTCTTTTTCCCTTGAAAACATTCAAGTCACACATACTTGTTAAAGTACTTTTTAAATGCTGTGTTGAAGCCTTAAAGTAAACATTCTATCTCTGACTCCTAAGAAATGTTCTAGGCTGTGGGTGCAGTCCAGGAGAAAACATATCCTTAGCATGCACATACTTACACAAAAGGAAAAAATAATTCAGATTTTGTCTGTTGAAATTTTAGCCCTTAATCCATCTAAGTACAGTATAAGTCTAAATTTTGCTTATTTGCAACAAGTAGAGAACTGGGAGTCTCTCGGAAGTTATCTACACATTTAATAAATGACTACAGATTTGTTGAATGACACCCAAGCTTTCTGGCTAGATCATAATTCTGACTTCACCAGAGTTTTGTGTGACCTTCAATAAGCCACTGTGTTTGCTCTAAGATACTTCAGAGTGCTTTATTTCGAAGAGACACTAACCCAATCACAGGTCCGGAAAAGCTTCTCAGGGTGCGGAGCTCCTGAAGGCACAGGCTTTATTATTATTATTTTTTTCCTTTTTAAAAAGCATTGTCCTTTTCATTTCAGAAACACAGTTCCTGATCTAGAATAAACATTGGGAATTTATGAGGGTTATTAGGTAGATTGCATTCTTGGCAGGCTACGGCCTCTTTAATGTCTTTTGATTACTAGCATATAAAAGGCTGGCCCTGTTTACTCAGAGATACGTTTCCAAAGTATTTTCTAGTATTTATCTGTGCTGAGAGGAATAATTTGTCTTGAGGGCAGCTTTTCAACTCAGTCACCAGGCTGTGAGTCCTTAGGCTTGGGATCTGGTCCCCAGGCTATGGGGAAGAGTTTGGCAAGGGAAGCTCATCTTCCGGCCCTCTGATTGGCCAGTTCGCACTCCACTCTGATCAGTTCGCTCTGATTGGCCCCGGCGGCACCCCTTTGGCCCGCGACTACTTTGTGTGTCCCGGCGGCGCGGCTGGGTCCTCCCGCCCAGCTCGCCGTCCGGGACGGTCGGTCAGAGGTTGCCCTTCGGCCCTCGGCTCAGCATCGCGGGCGTCAGGATCCCCGAGTGCGAGCGGGTAGGAAGCATCCTAGGGAAAAAGCCTCTCCTCTCCTGTACTCAATAAACTTCCGCCTCCGAAGGGCTGAGGCAGCAGCGGCTGAGAACGGTCGGGCTTCGAACTCGGGCTCTGCGGGCTTCTTTCTTTCCAGATAGAGACAGAGCCCGCAGGGTAGCCGGACTGCCTCGAGCCGCGGTGGCACTGTGTGCTCGTGCCTCAGCGGATGAGCAGCAGAGAGTACCCCGAAACTAGCACGGAGCCCGATTGAGCCCCAGCGGGATGCGCCTCTGGGCGGTGGGCCCGGCCGGCCAAGGCGTGGAGAGCACTGCTCCCCTCAGCCTCCGACCCTCAGGCGGCCTTCCCCTGTGGAGACCAAAGCCCGAGCCGGCGCGCCGTGGCCCGGTGGATGCTGCAACCCGGCTCTCCACCCGCACGGAGGAAGGGGACGGGGAGGAGCCTCTGCACAAGCCAGGGTCGCTGGAGGAGGCCGCGGCCGGCGCATGCGCGCCCTCCCCCAGCAGGCTGGGACGCCGAGGGGCGCGCGCCCCTCTCCGCGCGCGCACGCTCGCTCCCTCGCTCGTTCGCGCCGGCCGGCGGCTTCCCCGCCTGCGCTCCGGGTCGGAGCCACTCCGGCGCGTGCGCGCGTGGTCCTGGGCCGACCCGAGTGGCCGGGTTCTCTGGGCTCCAGGCCCCCGCCGCCCCCTCCCCGGCTCCCAGCCAACCCGTCCCTCCCTTTCCTCACGGAATGGGGCCGGCGCTGCTCGGGGTCGCGCGTCCTGGACCCGGCTCGCGCTCGGTCTCGCGCTGTCAGCCGCTGCCTGGCTCGCGCCGCCTTGCGCTTTCCCTCAGTCAGTGGCGCCGGAGGCTCCGTTAAGCGGCGGCCGCGGTTCCTGTTTCCGTTTCTTCCTCTCCCTTCAGTCGGGAGTAGCATCCTCCACCCCAGCACCCCTCCCACTCTCCCGCCGCGGCCAGCTGCAGCTGGAGGCAGCGGCGGCGGCGACGGGGGACGGCGCCGATCGCCTCGCTCCCGCCTCGGGTAAGGGGGCGTTAGGGAGCCGGGCCCCGCGCGCCGCGGACTCCAGGACGGGGCGGGCGCGGGCTCTGCGGAGCCTGGGCTCGGGGCGCTTCTTCGTCCTCCCGCCGATCCCGGGCCTGTTGCTGCAACTGCTGCAGCCGCTGCTCAGCCAGCGGCCCCGGGAAAAAGTGGGGAGGGAGCCTCCGGGACGCCCCGGCGTTGCCTTGGCCCCTTGGGTGAGGGGCGCCGCGGCGTCGGGCATCCCAGGACCGGTGGGATGGGGGCGGGGTGGGAGGTGTCTCTCAGCGAATCTCTGCACCTACCGCTCCTTGCCCCCGCAGCCGGGTCCCCACGGTCAGACCGTGGGCAGGTGGGTTCCTTTGCTTTGCTTTGCTGTGTGGGGCTTCTGGGGCTGGAAATCGGAGTGAACCTGCACAAAGATGCGTTCTGGCGAGTGGCTGAGGCAGGGCAGTTAATGGCCTGGGTGCCTCGGTATCCCCTCCTTTTGATCTGAGAATGACAAGCTGGAGGCTGTGGAGTGGCTCAACTTATTTGGGAAGGTTAAATGAGTCATATCAGCTCAGCGGAGGTCTGTCCTGCTGGAGTTGGGGTGGTTTGTCGGTAGCAGCACCTGTTCTCTGGATGTGGGCTTTGCAAATCCTCCGAGACGTATTTCTTAAGTTAAATGGCACTGTCATGGTTAGGGTTTAGCACCCTGGCGAGCTTTTAGCGCTTTGCCTTAAACGTGGAGGCCTTGGAGAAAAGCAGAGAAAGTAGTGTTTTTCCTTGTGTCTAATTTTGCACGTTACTTTTAAGAAAACGCAAGGTGAGCCCAGGAAGACCATATCCTCCCGTACCTCCTGTAGATCACTCTGAACTTAAAGGTTTCAGGGAGCAAATGCAATGGAAGGTTTTTTTTTTTTTTTCTTTTCAATTTAAGAGTTAAATTTATCACAAGTCACTGACTTAACTTTGCCTTTGCTCCGTAGAAACTCTTAAGTAGGTGTTATTTTAGTTGTCTCGTTCTTCCTGGGGCTAAGTGCTTATTTATTTTCTTGGTTAAAGTTCTGTGAAATATACATACTTCTTTTAAAGAGTATATATCATATATAAAGTATTTTAGGGGAGAAATTATATACTGAAGCAAAGAAGTAAGATGCTTCTTTTCTTTAAGGCAACATAGGAGTCTCTGACAATAGTACGCTCCTGTACATTGCTGTCATTCTGATAAGTCTTAATTATAAATACGACAGTATTTTAACACATATATAGCATTTCAAATTGCAGGCCGAGTGAAAATGTAGGGAACAAGAGACAACTAGGCTGTAAGCATATAAGGGTGGCTTGGAGGTTTGGGTTTTCAGTTTGCTGTTATAAATCGAGAATTCTGTTTGAGTTGAAGAGGCTGAACAGCTGGAATGAAACTTGCATAGATTGCAGGAACGTGCAGAAATGTCTTTGATCAGAGAGTGAGTTAATATGAAGGGTGTCTTGTGATCTACTAGGAGAGTGATTCAAAATAACTTAAATATGACACACTACAGATTGTATTTTAAGGATTTTTTTTTTTAAATCTAAAAGTCATTTGAGGTTTTCTCTACAAATCAGCTGTATTTGATATATATAGAACTGAGACCAAGACAATCATTCTGATTCTATAATGTGGTCTTTAAAAAAATAAAATCTAAATAATTTTTCCAAAGGAGTAACAATGATCTCAAAAGTGATGAATTTTGAAATTTTCTAGTGTGTCACAAAATATGTTTTTTTTTTTTTTTTTTTTTTTTTTTTTTTTTTTTTTTTTTTTTTTTTTTTTTTTTTTTTTTTTTTTGCAGTTATTTTAGGTTGGTCTGGAGGGGGAGCTAGTGCCAAAGCAAAGTGTAGCTTTAATAGCTGTTTGAACTTTTAAAACATCTAGCCAGATTTTTATGACCAGGAGAAGTATACATTTTTAATTAAAACACTAGGGGTATTGATGTGGACCTAGTAACTGTACATAGTTATTTGTGGGGTGTGTATATTGGATATTAGAAATTAGTTTTAAAAATCAATCATGAATAGTGAAAACAGGTGTTTAAGTGTTTTGATTTTCTTATATAAAATTCTGAAAATGTGTACTAAAACTTGAATGTGCTGTAGCATTTCCTTACTCCTCTTGGGCAGTGCATTAATAGTGGAGTGTGTTCCTGACCCTTTGCTCATATTGAGTATTTTTGCTTTATGAAATCTGTACTCCCAAAAAGGTAAAACAAAAAGCTAAAAGCTAAAAGCTTCAAGCAGAGTCCTGGAGAGGTAGATATATTCACTGTGTAGTGAATTCTCTCTGTTAAAACCAGATAATTTTAGTAAAGAAATGTCCCTGTTGGTAGTTGGACAGCAGAGTCTCAAGGTCATTTTGTAGTCTATTATATGTTGAACTTGTTTGAATATAGAATAGTTATTTTTATGATGTGTGACATTTTGTTTAATTTATAAAGTATATGGGTTTGATTTGTGTCTGATCACTCACATGCTCTTTAAATCTACAAAAATTGATAATGATGTGTATTTTAAAATTATTAAAATATTTATTTTTTTGAGGGTAGTGATGAGCCTTTTGCTATTTACATTCTTAAGTAAATAGAACCTTACTAGTGCTAATTAAAAAATAGATTCCTTTCCATTCAGTGGTTGTTATTGGTTTACTTTATAAATTGCATTTAGTAAAAGTATATTGGTTTAACTTAATGATAGATGTGCCCATTTTATAGCATACTTATAAAGCTGGAACTATTTTTTTTTTGCAAACACAAGATTTTTAAAAAGTCATTATGCTTTTTCCTTAAAAGGAAACAAAAGTAAGATTGTAAACATTTGAAACCAAAGCCCTGTTCTCTGTGTTACTGCTGATCTTGTGCTTTTCCGATGAGTAGGATGGGAGTAAGGACAGATTCCCTGTGGCTCTCTTACTTACATTTCTCTACCACAAAGTAGAATGGATTACTGTTTGAATTGTTTTTAACTTGTAGCTCATTATAATGACAGTCAAACGTGTTTAAAGGTAAACACATATTTTTTTACAACTGATTTTTAAAGAGCCTTAAAAAAATCCCCAACATACTATAGAATTCATATAATATTGTACATTAAAAAAATAGAATATGGGCCAGTAATGCCCTGCTATGGAATTAGGCCATGCGTGTCAGTTTAAGAGTTATTCATATATACTACAAAATGCATAGTAATAAAAGGCTAATTTCATTTAAGTTGCATGTCAGTTTTCTTTTGTGAGGCAGGGTCTCACTCTGTAGCCCTGGTTGGCTGGAAGCTACTAGATGTAGCTCAGGCTGGCCTTGAACTCATCCTTCCATGTTCTGGAATTATAGACATGGAACATTACACTTTTTTCCCCCCCAAGAAGACTATTTGTCAAAACCTAGTAGTCATGCATTACTACTTAAGACAATAAATAATTTGTAATTTTTTTTTTTTAGTCAGAAAATGACATTGTAAGGGGGAAATATCACTTAATAAGATGTCAACTCTTATTAATACTTAGAACTAGAATGAATCTGTCTAGAGTATAGACAGCATAAACTAATGGGCTATGGGAATGTGGCTTAGTTAGTAGAGTGCTTGTCTCATACGAATGAAGTATCAGGTTTGATCTTTATCACTTGCATTGCATAAAGGGGATGTGGAGTTAAAGGAAGGATGGTTAGAAGTTTAAGACTAGCTAGGGATGGGAACATTGTCTTAAATCAACAAAAACAAGTCCAGAAACAAACAAAAACCTTCTGACAAGTGAAATATAAACCATCAAACTAAATGCATACCAATGTTTACAAATGGCTTCATTTTATAATTACTTTATATGTATTTAATGTAATTGATAATAAATTTAGATTATTGATAAAGATGGAAAATATGGTTAATAGCTTCTCTACCAAATCCACTGTCTTTTGTTTGTCTTACTATGTTGCTCAGCTGGCCTTAATTTTTTTTTTTTTTTCGAGACAGGGTTTCTCTGTATAGCCTTGGCTGTCCTGGAACTCACTTTGTAGACCAGGCTGGCCTTGAACTCAGAAATCCACCTGCTTCTGCAAGTGCTGGGATTAAAGGCATGTGCTACCACTGTCCGGCAGCTGGCCTTAATTTTGCTGTGATCCTTAACACCCGACTTTTGAGTGCTGGAATTAGTCTTGCTCTATCTTTATGGTGTATTCTTTTTTTTTTCCTCTTAGGTTCATAGATTTGTTTTTTCCCTAGGCAAAACTGTAGTTGGTGTGTTGAATAGATTTGTTCTAACTTTTTTTTTTTTTTTCTTGTTTTTGTTTTTGAGGCAAAGACAAAAGATTAGAATACCAGTTTTGTAGAGTTTAACATTGTTAGGTGAAGATAACTGTGACTTGATTTGAAAAGGGTTATGCAATATGAACTAACCAGTATCTCCAGAGCTCGTGTCTCTAGCTGCATATGTAGCAGAAGATGGCCTAGTCGGCTATCATTGGGAGGCGAGGTCCTTGGTCTTGCGAAGATTATATGCCCCAGTACAGGGGAATGCCAGGGCCAGGAATCAGGAATGGGTGGGTTGGGGAGCAGGGTTGGGGGGAGGGTATAGAGGACTTTCGGGATAGCATTTGAAATGCAAATGGAGAAAATATCTAATAATAATAATAAAAAGAACATAAAAAAAAAAGTAAAGGGTTATGGGATGGTGAGTATGTATCTTAGTGGTAGCTGTGCTTAATGTCAAAACCAAAGAGAAGGTAGTATGGCATTAGAAAGGTTGCCAGTTGCATTATTGCTTTACTTTAAAGCATGTCTCTTAATTTCCTGGAATGCATTCTCTTGCCTCTTACGCTATTTCTGTCTGTGTGTAGAGCTCCTGATTACAAGGAGCTGCCTTTTTAAGAAAATGAATTATTTATCTTTGCATACCTCTTTGCAATAATATACTGTAAAAAGCAAAACAGAATATGGAGATTCACTGAAGAGAACTCAGTCTAAAATGAACAGTAGTGCTCTTTACTCATGGGCGTTCACAAGGAGAAAGTGTCAAGTAACTGGAGCCTTCATTATATAGGATCAGACTGGTTTCGTTTGTCTGGCCGTGTAAGTAGCAAGTGGTCATTGTTTTGATGTCTTCTTTCAATATTTCATTTATTCACAAATCAAGTGTCAAAAGATTGTAATTTTGAGAAAACATACTCAAAATCAGCTAACACACAGTAAATACTTTGCTTTCTTTTTTAACATAAGTTTTGATTTTCCCTATTCCTTCAGAAAGCTTAAGAAAATTCTAGGGCTTAAGGTGGCTATTGAAATTCTTGAGGTGGAAAAGTCCCTTCCTTGTCCTTGGTAAATTGATTCTCAGTAGCTTCAGGAGTAAATAACCCTGACTGCCTCCTCGTAGAGAGTTATAGCTATATTGCCCTTCATTATCCAAATATTAGCACAGTTTGACCCTGTATTTAGATTGTCAGGTGTGGGCATAAAAAGGGATACATGTTACTTTTAATTTGTAATTATTCTAGGAATACTCATGTTCTCAATGCTAAGTATGTCTACTAAAAATGGCCAGATGATACACAGTCAAGAGCAGTTCCTCTTAATACAAAAGATGTTATTAGTGCTTAACTATAATGACACAAAAAATATAATGGAAATGAAATCAGCAAAAATGTCCATTTTGTAACAGAGTTAGCAGACCAGGTGTCAGGTAAGACTAATTCCTGTGACATCTGTAACTGCAGAGGACTAGAGCCATGCAGATAAATGATAAGTAATGTATCAAGAGTCATGTGCAGATTTACTCAGTATATGTTTATACAATATCTGTTATTGTCTGCTTCCATTGTAAATGAAAAACTAGAAAACAAGCTACCTATTCTGGGATCTGGAAGGGGAGATGGACTTATAGAAAAGTATAGAAAAAAGCTTGCTTGGTTCTTTAGGGTCTTGGTCTGTAGTCTCGCTACACAGAAGATAAACTTGTGATCTTCTTACCTTTGCCTCCTGCCTCCCCGGTGCTTGCTTGGTGCTGGTACTATTGGTATGCACCACTGCACTCAGCTATTTATTTTAAAAAGTTAAAAAAAGGAAAAATTTCAAGTTTTATTGAGATATAATTGGCAAATAAAAGTATATTTAAAGTACACACACACACACACACACACACATATATATACATACTTATGAAAAGACTAGTACAATAAACTTGACATGTCACGTCAGATAACAACCTGTTTATATTGTAAGAACATTTATGATTTCTCTCAGCAGATCTCAGGTGTGCATGACAGTGATACTAACAATATTCATGAAGTGTGCATTAAATCTCTAGACTGTATTTGTCCTGCATAAGACCTGGCACTCTTCAGCCAGCATCTCTCCATTTCTCCTTTGCTCTGAGTCCTGGGGAATCACTGCCTGCTTCCTGCTTCTGTGAGTTTTCCTTTCTAAAATCCCCACATACAAATGAGATCACCAGGCAGTGTTTGCTTCTCTGTGCTCTGCTTGGTTCACTTTGTACTCTGTTCTCCGTGTTCATCTCAACAACATTGTAGAGGAGGCAGAAGTTTAGTTATTCTTTTAGTGTTTTTTTTTTTTTCCCCCCTCAGTCTGGGCCTGAGAATTAAATGAACGTGAACTGGATGAGTAGAGGAAACGCATATACATTTATCCAATGCAAGTCTTGTTTACTGATTTTCCTTGTAAGGAAAGGAAGATCATGACAGAGTGGAACACTTAAGTCGTCACTTTGTAGGTTTTGAAAAAGGAGTTGAGTTGTATGGGGCGAATTAGTAAGTAAGATATTTTTAAAGCAACTTTGGCTTGCTTTTTGCTTTTTTAGTACAGGGATGCATTTTTTACTTGGGAGTTTCATCTCCTACTTATAAGATTTTTTTTCACCTATTGTGTTTAAAGTGCCTTTTAACTCAAAATTGTCAATATACTACTAATGGGGTTTCCTTTTTAATTAATTTTTTAAAATTTATTTTTATTTATTTATGTTTGTGTGTAAGAGTGTCTATAGAAGCCAGAAGAAGGCATTGGATTCCCTGGAGCTAGAGTTACAGGCTGTGAGCTGTTCAGTGTGGGTGTTGGAGATAAAACTCTGGTCCTCTGGAAGAGCAGTAAGTGCTTTTAATTGTTGAAGCACCTTTCTGCACCCATGTTTTGTAACTTTTAAAGTCTGACTAAAGTTCTGTTTTATACATGTATGCATGCTCATACATTTGGCCTCCACATGCCTGAGTTTAACATAGAGAAATGGGTTATAGCTCAGGTTGTCTATTTTTGTCTGGCATTTATGAAGCTTTTGTTCAATATCTTCAACATTGCACAAACAAAGCAATAACATCCCTTTCCAACAAACTGAGAGTTAAAAGTGTTTGAAAATAATTGGAACATGTAGACTTTTTCACTAAACAATGTGTTAACTATTTACAACAGATTGTATTTAGTATTGTAAGTAACCCAGAGATAATTTAAAGCATATAGTAGCAAAGTATAAAGTAGGGTTCTGTGCATCCTTTTACAAGTTATATATAAATACTATTTCCTTTTATATGAGTCATTAGGGCATCTGGTTTTAGTTATTAGTGGTAGGGGCTATCTTAGAACTAATCACCCACAGATATGGGCCTCATTTTCTTTTTTCTCTCTCCTCTTCCTGTCTCTCCCACTCTCCCTCTTTCCCTTTCTCCCTATCTTGGTTTTTTTTTTTAATTTTTCATTTTATTTTTTTGAGACAAAGTCTCACTGGGTAATCTTCACTGGCCTGGAGCTCTCTATGTAGGCCAGGTTGACCTCAAGTTCCCAGAGATCAGCCTCCTGAGTGCTGGGACTAAAGGGGTTGGTACCAATCCCCACTCTGTGCAGGAGACTCACTTATCTATTGGTAATTACCAATAGATAATCCCCTAGATTGGTTCTGTATTTTGGTTGTCAGAGATAATGAAAATGAGGTACAGAGATCTCTTTGACATACTGATTTTGTTCCCTGTGTATGTGCTCCTAGAATTGGGTCACTGGAGCATATGTTGATTCTATGTTTAAGTTTTTGAGAAACCTTCATACAGGTTTCCATAATGACTGTACCAATTCACATGGCCACCAGCAGTGTAAGAAGGGTTTCCTTTTCTTCACATTTTTGTCCAGTCCTGCTATCTTGTCTGTATGTAAGAGTTGTTATTCTTATTTATACAGAATTTGCTTATTCAATATAACAATAACATAGGTTAACATACAGGGAGTCACTCTTAAAAATTACTTTTTTTATTTTTTTGAACAGTGTCTGGCTATAAAGTCCAGACAGGCCATGAATTCTTGATACTTTTGCCTTAGCCTCCTACTTCATTTATTAAGGGCAAGAGACACCACACCTGGTTTAGTAGTCAGTCTGAACAGGTGTGAAATTGTGGGTTTGATTTGCATTTCTTCATTGTGTTCTTTTTTGAAAATGCTTATTTAGGTTCTTCTGCCTCCTTTTTAAAATTAGGTTATCTGAATTCCTGATACTGAGTTGAGTTTCGTATCTACTGTGTTCTTTCTCAGTAATTTTATTGTTCATGCACTTTTTCTTTTAAAGAAAAAAAATCAAATATTTGAAGCTAAGTAAGATTATGTAAGTCTAGGAAGCTGGGCATGTGTATACCTGTCAGTACTGGAGAGGCTGAGACAGGAGGGCCAATGAGACCCTGCCTCAAAAATAAATAAATAGCTGAACGAGTGAATCAATGTACAAACTCGGAAAATGCAGATTTAAAGACGTTTTGAAAATCTGCTTCACTGTTGCTGTCCCTCATTCTCTTTCCTCCTTTCTTTTTCCCTTCTCAACCCTCTGTTTTCTTGCTCCTTTTCTTTCTACTTTGTAGAACAGGCTGGCTTTGAACTTGCAGTCTTCCTATCCCACTTAGCTTTCCTGACCCTCTTGAGTGCTGGGACCCTTTTAGTATTTTGAGTTTCAGAGGAAATCAGAAGAAATACTGATGTTGTTTCTGTTTCTAAATGTGTGAGCCTTTATTCTTGGGCCTCTGTTTTTCTGTCAATGAAATGAATCATTTTACTTTTTTAAGTTATTGTCTGGTTTTCAAAGCTAGGTAGATAACCTCTGACCTTATCCTTGACTATATCTTAGTTTTATAACTACTATCCTATTCTAAGTAATATTTAAAAAAATAAGGCCATGCCTGCTAAGGTCTTAAAGTTTGTATCCCCCTAAAATCACATGCTGCCATGTTGAAACCTGTCCCCTACATTCATGGTGATAGGAGGTGTGGAGACTTTGCAAAATGGTAGGTGATAAGGTCAGAGCTCTCTAGAATGGGATTACTGCCAAGGGAATCTATTCCTTCTTCCTACTAAAGACTTTGATGGGTTGGCAGGATGGCTCAAAGGGTAAAAGTGCTTGCTTTTTAAGCCTGAGTTTAAATTGGTGTAGGGAGTAGACTAACTCCTGAAAGTGATCCTCTGACTTCCACATTTGTGCCTTAGCACACCCATGCTTGTACTTACACACATTACCTATCATACACACAGTCATCGTTGTCATCATCATCATCATCATCATTCATCTGTGTAACAGAGCAGACCCTCACCAAACATCAGATCTGAGCCTTGATACTGGATTTTTTTTTTATTGCCCTGAATTGATATCAGTGCATTTCTATTCTTCATAAATTACTCAGTATCAAATATTTTGTTATAGCATCCTGAACAGACTGAGACATGTTGTAAAAGAGGATTCAGCAGTGAATAAACTTGAGGCTGCTTGGGATAACCATGATGGGCAATGGGTATTATTTTAGTTTATGTGTATAGCTCTGAGAACAGTTAACAAGTCTCCCCCCACCCACTTCTTTCTCTCTCTCTCCCTTCCCCTCTCCCCTTTTGAGATAGGGATTTTGGCCTAGTTTGGCCTTATACGTACTCCTCCTGTCCTTGCTCCTGAGTGCTGAGATTGCCGGTGTTCACCACCATGCTTGAGAATTGGGATACTCTGGATGTGAAGACAAGAGAATGCTCCTTTAATTTTTCCTTTGGGGATAAAAGGCAGGATAGAGGAATTTTAGCTTTGTGTCAACCTGGGCTCAAGTAGTCAGGTGGGATTGAGCTGTTTAAACAAACAAACAAATAAACAAACAAACAAAAGCTATTGCTGGGGAAATAGCAACAGCAATAGACTTACAGGCAGAGCTGATTGGTAACAATCTGGGTCAAAACTGTTTATATAGGTGATTAAAAAAATAGGAATGTGTATGCATGTTTATATATGTGTGCAAGTCTTAATAGGAGTGAACAACAGACTCAAGTAGGCTGGTATCAGGTATGTGCCAAAGAGCTAATGTGCATTTTGTGTGCAATATGAGAAAGAGGACTAGTGAAATTTAAACATCAGAGGTGCGATAATTATTTTCAGATATTTAATAATTTGACTCAGAAACCCTTAGGACTTTTTGTATTAGCTACAATAGTTGAAAATATGGCTATAAAATTATTAAAATTTATTTTACCCAACATTGTAGAATACATGAGTGATAACCCACAGAGCACACCTCTGTAGAGGAGGGGAATATAGTTATATTTTAATGACAGTGTTATTATAGTAGCATAAGAAAAATTGTTTCATGTTTTATAGTCATACTTTTTACTCAGAAGTGTTATTTCTAAATCAGGTAAACCTTATGATAACCAGAAATATCCCCAAATCAAAACAATATTTAATGTATGAAGATTTGTCACTTGACAGAATTATAAAAACCATGTTAAGATTCTTAAGCAGTTAAAAAAATTGGATCCTGATGCTTTTAACAGTGACAGCATTCTAGGAATAAGTGCTGTGCTTCCTAAAGGGATGTTTTTTTTTGGTATATGGTATGCCATATTTGTTTTAAAATGACCTACTGAAGTGAATAAATATAAAGTATTCTAAGTACTCACTATGTAATCAGAAAAACTTCAGTGTAAAAGTGGAGACCCCATTTCTATAATTTTCAGGCCTTCAAAATAACAAAGACCCCCTGACTATAGTCATAATTCTAGGCCTGTAATCCTAGCAGATGGGAGACTGAGTTAGGATGATTGAGTTCCAGGCCATCTTTAGCTACATAGTGAGAGCCAAGGGGTTAGGAATACTACAGAAGTCATAGAATATTTGTGTAGCATACAAAGGTCATAACTGAGTTTAACTCCAGCACAGAAGAGAAAGACCTATCATATTTTCCCAAGCAAGTTTTGTTTTCAGTAGTAATAAATGCATAACTATTACGTTACAGCCATTTCTAAATTTACAATTCCTGTTCTTGATATATTTCTCCCAAATACTTGTTAAAATAGATGTTGTGAATTAAAATTTTTGTTTTGTTTTTGAAACAGTGTGTAGCCCCTGAATCCTTAATCTTCTTGCCTCAGCTTCCCAAATGCTGGGATTAAAGGTATGCCTCACCATACCCAGATCTGTCAAGTTCCTCCTTTCTTTATCCTGCCCCTCCCTAGCTTTTTGTTTTTGTATGCTGATTTTGACAGGGTCTTACTACTGTGTAGCCTAGGCTGACCTGGGATTCTCTATGTAGACCAAACTGGTTTTGGACTCCCAAAGATCTCTCAGTTTCTGCCTCCTAAGTGCTGGGAATAAAGGCATGAACCATCACACCAGCATCTTCCTTCTTATCACAGGCTGGCCTCAGACTTATTGTGTCGGGGAGGATAAAAAGATCGCCTAGAACTTCTGAGTTCTGAGTGTTGAGATTACTCTTGTATGCCAAGAGTAATTGTATGCCAAGCTCATTTTATGATACCAAGCCTAGTTTTTGTGGTGCTGGGATGGAACCAAGGGCTTTGTGTATGTTAGGCAAGCACTCTACTAACGGAGCTATAATCCCTGTTAAGCATTTCATAAGAAATCAAATAGGACTTTTATATGTAAGCAAAATAACAAAGCAAAACTAGAATCACATTAAAGCAGTAGTTTTGTAACAGCAAAAATTAGCTGGGACAATATACAATAGAAAAGAAACAATATTGTTACTGTAGATCAGATACAGGAAACTGATTTTTAAAGAATAACAATCAGATTAAATACACCAGGAAAATTGTGAACATGAGATGAAAAATTAGAGAATATGCTATTAGTTAGGACAAGCGGTACACACCTGTAATTTCAGCTTCTTGGGAGGCTGAGGCAGGAGGATCATGAATTTGAGGTCAGCCTAGGCAACAGTGTGCTGACCTGGACTCAGTTATTAAATGAAGAAGAAAGAGATATTGTAAAATACTAACACTGGTTAGCAGCTCTTTCCCACTTTTTATAAGGTTGTTTCAAACCTTTTTAAGTAGCTGGTCATAGTGTTGCAGGCCTTTACCCCAGGATTTGGGAAGCAGAGGCAGGAACAGCTAGATCCCTGAATTGGAGCCAGATTAGTCTACATAGTGAGTTTCAGGCCAACCTGGGCTACCTAGTAGTGAGACCTTGCTAACAAACAAAAAAGCAAAACAGAAAACAAAACACAACAAAAAGTAAAACCCCCAAACAAAACAACCCCTCAGATTTTTCAAAATTTCTGATTCTAACACACTGCTGTTAGATACTGAAGGTTGGTCCAGTTACCTATTTGGTTTTTTGAGTAAAGAGATTAAAGCCATCCTAGTTGCCTGACCCAGGGGTGTTTCCTTTTTACCTTATGGCTATTTATTTATTTATTTATTTATTTGAGATTGGGGTTTTACTATGTACCCCTGCTGTCCTGGACTTTGCTTTGTAGACTAGGCTGGCTCAGAATTCACAGAGATCTTCTTGCCTATGCCTTCCTAGTGTTGGTATTAAAGATGTGAGCATCCATGATTGACCATGGCTACCATTTTTTTTTTAATTTCTTCTACTTGTTAAAACTAATTAATTTGTCATTTTAATTTAATTTTCCTAAAGTATCTCTAGTAGGCTAATACAAAAAAAATCTAAGCTTCCCTATTTATTCTTTCTCAAAAGGGCTGGAGATGGTATGCCTTTTTTATTTTATTTTGTTTCTTTTTTTCTCACTAAAATTATTCTCTTTTTATTGCCAGTGAGTTTGTAAAATTTTCTTGCTTCAGATTTGGAATTCTGTTTTTTTTTTTTTTTTCCCTCCTTCTAATTTTGTAGTTGTCTAGTTCCTTTTATTGAAGATAGCAATTCCCCTGTTCATTTTCAGGGTTAACTTGTTGCATTTGACTTATACAGTTTTGTTTTCTCTAAAAAAAATGTGTGTGATCCTGCATGGGTGTGTGTACACCACATGCATGTGTGCAGAAGCTCTCAGTGGCCAAGAGTTTGTATTGGATCCCCTGGAACTAGACTTAGAGGTGGTCGTGAGCTGTCATGTTGGTGCTGGGAACTGAATCTTGGTTTTCTGAAAGAGCAGTAAGTGTTCTTAACTACTAAGCCATCTTCTCAGCTCTCCAATTACTTCCCTTTGGAATGGTACCTATCTCTTTGCCTTTAGTGAGAACATAATTTTTTAGATGCCTCCTATATTGTTAAGCTCCTGAATTCAGTTTCCATCCTGGAAGTTTGTCATTCCATCAACCTCAACATGCTTATATTTGAATTTTCTTTGTTTTGAAATATATTATTCCTCTTAGCTTTCCTTTCTCTATTATTGATTTATTCTTGCCATTTCCCAAACTTGAATTCTGAGTCATCTTTGAGTGACTCAGATCTTTTCTGAATGAATAAGAATACTAGAGGCATCAGATCCTTTCTGTTGTGAAACAACTGTGTATTCTATTACTACAGTGTTTCTCTACTTCATCTGTTATTTCTATTTCATATTTTACTATAATGACTCATTCTCATTCCCACTTACATAGATAATTATATTTTGATATTTACTATGATAGAAGGAGAAAGGGCAGAGAATTTTTTATGTAAGTGTATGGTGTATGTACTTGGTATATATGCATGCTTGCAGTTATATGTACAGAAGTGTGTGTGGATGTTTGTATGTGTATCTAGAGAACCAAGAATGACATTGCAGGGTCTTCCTCAATAGCTGTCCACCTTATATACTAAGTAAGGGTTAATTATTGACCTGGAGCTCTCTATTTTGATCAATCTAGCAGTTAGCTTGCTCCAGGGATCTTCTGTCTATAATTTGTGTGCTGGGATTATAGGGGACTGCCATGCCCACCTGGCTTCTATGAGGTTTCTGGAGATCCAACTCTGACCCTCACACTTGTGAGATAGGAACTTGACCAACTGAGACTTTTCATCAGCCCCTTCAAACTGTCTTCAGATATTGATCAACACCAGTGAATGAGCAAGTAGGAAAGATATCAATATAGAAAAAGAAATTTAAAAAAACAAGGCAACATGAGTACTTAAAAGTGCTTCACTCTAATAACTAACTCTGTGTGGGTAAAATGCCACACAAAGAATTCAAAATTGGTTTAAAAAATAAATTAAAATGTAAATAAGTAGAATAAATTGTAAAAGACAATGTAGAATATGAAGGAGCAATGTAGCAATAGAAATTCTGAAAAAGAACCAGGCAAGTTTTGTAAATGAAGAGCTCAATAAGCCAGAGAAAAATTCATTTGAAAGTCTTAACAGTAAACAAGATCAAGAATGGAAAGAAAGTATGTCATTGTCAGAAGATAAGATTGGTGAATTACCATATTCAGATAGTAATAAAAATAAGAAAGAATGAGAATACATATAATTTATGGAGTATCATTAAGAGGAAAAAATGTAAAATGAGTAGATAGGGTGAAGATCTATATGCTAAAATTTTCTATCTTAGTAGAAATTTCTCAAGTATTTGGGCAATATATGGACATCTAGGCACAGAAGGCAGGCAGAGCCCCAAAAAGTCATGACCCCAAAAGAACATGATATAGATTAAATTGCTGAAAGTACACAAAATATTAAAGCTACAGGGAGAAGTACTAAAACAAACCTATTAGAATATTAACAAAATTTTCAGCAAAATCTAATGGCCAAGAGGCCATTTCATTCTGGTCCTAAAAAAGTAATAGCCAACATAGATTACTGTATATAGCATAGTCATTGTTCAGAATCAAAGGAGAAATAAAGGCCTTTCAAGATGGCCACAAAAGTATTTATGACCACTAAGACCAGCATTACAGAAGATACTTAAAGGAACCCTAAGCCAGGAAACAAGCAAAATAAACACATTCATGAGATTTTGGGAAATAGTAAATTTAAAGAGTAGATAAACAGACAAACAAGTGTGAATTAGGGAACAGTGAAGCCTCTGGGATGAGTAAGGGAGAAAATAACAGACACAGATTATTTAAAATAACTAGAAAACAAAAAAACCAACATGCTAGGAACTAGCATGCAACTTTCAATAGTAACCCTGGATGTAATTGGTTTTAATTCCCTAATTGAAAGATGCAAGGCTAGCTGATTGGAATTAAAAACAAGGCCTGATAACCAGCAGTGGGAGGTGAGCAGGTTGCTGTGAGTTCTAGGTTAGCCTGGTCCAGGATATCCAGGGCTATGTAGAGAGATTCTGTCTCAAAACCAAACCAAACTGAAACAATAAAACAAAAACAAGGCCTAACAATCTGCTGTTTGCAATAAGTTCACCTTACTGGTAAATACATACACAGGCTGAAATGAAAGTAGAAAGATGGAAAATGATATCCCAAGCCATACTTGCCTATGACTAAACAGACTTTGAACAAAATCTGTACATAACAAAGTCTACTACATATTAATAAGGAAGCAATTTATTAAGACAATATAATTGTCAATATATGTGCATCAATGTTGAAACACCTGATTTTATATAACAAACACTACTATACATAAATATATAGAGAAACAAGTAAAATAATAGCGGGTGATTTTAACATCCCACTCTTCTACATAGATAGATCATTTGACCAAAAAAAAAAAACTTCAGGATTAAATTATAGATTAAATTCATCAGCACATTACAAAGGATGAACACTGATCAAATTAGTTTATTCCAGAAATGCAAAGATGAGTTAGCATACAAATCAATAAATAAATGGAATCAAGAAAATCATTTAACATTTCAATAAATCTAGAAAAAGTCTTTGGTAAAATTAAATATTCTTTCATGATAAGAGATCTGTAGAAGTATGTATAGAAGGGTCATACCTCTATATAATAAAAGCAGTATATAACTGATCTATAAATAACATCTTGTTGGGGAAAAGCAAATTATTTTTTCTAAAATCAGGGATGGGCTAAGGGAGTTCACTTTACTACTTGAAATTTTACCCAGACCAGATAGACAAGAAAGAAAAGTATGGGCTGGAGAGATGGCTCAGTGGCTAAGAGTATCGTTTTGTTTGGTTTGATTTCCAACACCACATGGTGGCTCACAACCATCCCTAATTCCAGTTCCAGGGTATCCGATACCTTCTTCTGACCTCTGTGGATACCAGGCAAACCACTCATATGCATTAAATAAAGTAAATAAAAATTCTTAAAAACAGAAAGTAACAAAGCAAATAGAATAGTAAGAAATCAAATGATTTCTACTAGCAGATAATGTAATTATATACCTAGAAGTCCTTGAACACTTCTAGAAGACTCAGATATCACAGATATTTCCAGAAAAGTAGCAGCTTGTAGAACCAACATATAGAAAGCAGCAGCTTTTATACAAATAACAAACTTTCTAAGGAAGAAATCAGAAAAACAATACCATTCTCAATATCTGAAAACAAAATAAAACAATTCTCTAACTTAAAACAAACAAACAAACAAACAAACAAACCCAATCTACATGAATAAAACTATCCAAAAAGGTGAAAGACCTCTACAACTTAAAATAAACTGAGAAAGACACAGGAAGGTGGAAAGACCTCCATATTCATGGATTAGGAGAGTTAGTGCTAAAATGGTCATATTATTGAAAGTGTTAAGTACAGTTAGTAAAACTCCCACCCCAACTGTAATGACAACTAGAAAACCACAAGATTATCACATAAAGCAATCCTGAGCCAAAAGAGAAATACTAACATAATACCTTGTTTCAAATTATACTGCAGATTTACATTTACAAAACCAGCATGGTTTTGGCAAAAAAATTCATACAGTCCAATGAAATAGAAGATCTAGAAGTAAATTCATACCAACAGCTATAGTCATCTTGTCCTCTACAGAGGTGCCAAATACAATCTTTGGAGAAATGATGGCTTCTTCAGCAAATGGGGCTAGGAGAACTTGAGTACCCACATAAAAAGATTTAAACTGATCTCTGTCTTATACTTTATACAAAAATGAACTAAAAGTGGATCAAAGACTGTAGGCTTAGAATTTTCAATACCTACTTTAATAAGGGTTTTTACTCTTCCAGTTCACCGCCCATCAGAGGTAGTCGAAAGAAAGGCTAATAGGAAACAGTTGTAGACCTGTTTAGAAATAGTTCTTTGGGGCTATTCCAATCTTCATTGTCAGCAGTCCAATCCACTAGCAAAACACCAACATGAACTCAATCTAGTCCGCTAGGCAATCACCACTCATGAATCAGCAATAGCAGTTCCATCTAAAAGAAACTGTGGGGCTCCACCAATTGGCCTGAGTCTGTGGAAGAAGCAGGAAGCTGCCAGAATATCATGAGACATTCTTTGTCGAGCTACTGTCTACAAAGTCACAACAAGTGAAGATCAGCAACACTATGCAAGGTGAACCAATATGAGAGCTCTTCAGACTAGCAAGGTGGAACAAGGAGAACCAGTGCCAGAGCCTCCCCTCCACTGTCTGTAGGGTCGTATTTACAGTCTTTCTAACATCCGCTCACCTGTGTCTGCTTCAGCAAGACATTCTTTCATAGGCCTGCTTCAGCAAAACATCCTTTCACTTGTCTGCCCCAGCAAAACATCACATGGCATTATTGAATTTCCAAAGAAACCAGAAATTTCCACTTCAAAGGACCTTCATGTAGAATCCCCCAAATCTGAACTTGTTAGGAAAACAGCAAGAACCACTCACCTTAAGGTCTGACCCAAGTGATGACCTCCTGAATAGAACTCCAGCAGCTTAATATATAACAAGAATTGACGAGTGGAAGGGATGACAAATTAAGCAATCTAGTTAATAAATAGAGAACAGACAGACACTGTAATCAAGTGAAATTGTAATGCCATACTTCAATGGCATTGAATATCTGAAAAACCAATAAATATGTGGAAAAGTATGCTTAACATTTTAGCCATCAGGGAAACACAGATTAGAACTACATTTTCATCCTAGTTAGAATAATACCTGCTTTTAAAAAGTAAAAAAAAAAAAAAAGAAAAAAAGAAAGTCTGGAAAGTGGCTTTGTAAGTAAAGTGCCTGCCACGAGAACCTGAGTTCTGATTTTTGGCACCCATGAAAAACCAAACCAAATTAAACCAAGCTGTCAAACCAAGTCAAATTAAGCCAAGCCAAACCAAATTACTGGCCAGCTAGTGTAGCCTGGTTCAGTGAGATGCCAAACAACAACATCTAAACCAAACCAAACTGGCCAGCTAGTCTGTGCTGGTTCAATGAGATGCTGTCTCAAGGTGGAAGGGGACTGGAGATGTGGCTCAGTGCTTACGAGTACTTGCTCCTCTTGGAGAGAATCCAGGTTCAGTACTCAGCATTCACATGGTGGTTCACAATTCCCTGTAACTCCAGTTTGAGGGGATTTGAGTCTCTCTTTTGGCCCCCAAGAACACTAGGCATGTGTGTGGTGCACATGTATAAATGTTACACATAAAGTAAAAATCTTAAAAAAAAACAAAAAGGTGAAGATACCTGTATTAGTTAGGGTTCTCTAGAGTCACAGAACTTAAGGAGTAAAGGAATTTATTGATGACTTACAGTCTGCAGTCCAATTCCCAACAATGGTTCAGTAGTAGCTGTGAATGGAAGTCCAAGGATCTAGCAGTTACTCAGTCCCACACAGTGAACAGGCGAAGGAGCGAGTGCCAGTCTCCCTTCTTCCAGTGTCCTTATATAGTCTCCAGCAGAAGGTGTAACCNAGCAAGCCAGGGGAAGCAAGCCAGTAAAGAACATCCCTCCATGGCTTCTGCATCAGCTCCTGCTTAAGTTCCAGTCCTGACTTCCTTTGGTGATGAACAGCAGTATGGAAGTGTAAGCCGAATAAACCCTTTCCTCCCCAACTTGCTTCTTGGTCATGATGTTTGTGCAGGAATAGAAACCCTGACTAAGACAATACCTGATGTCAGTTCTTACCTCCATACACTTGTGTGCACTTGTGTCCACTCTCCCCTCAACCAATTAAAAAAGACAAAAAATATTGAATGCTAGTTAGGATGTAGAACCCCCCCCCCAAAAAAAAACCCAAAAAACCAACAACAACAAAAAACCCAGTCAGCTCTTATACATTCATAGAAATGTAAACTGCTTTTACTTCTGTTTCTTTGAATGCTAATTACTTAGGAAACAAAAATGTAAAAATTTATACCATTTAATATTTTAAAACTTAGTATAGTATAAGTAAGAAAGAGATAAGATTTTTTTAAAGTAACATCTTAATTGTTTACTACTGTTTTGATTTTAATTTTAAAGGATAAGAAGATTATTATATTTTCTGTATTTGGATTTCTAAAGGTCTTAATTTGGACTTGCCATTCCAACCAAAGTTGATGCCATATCAGGCCTATGTCAAAGAAAGACTGAAAATGTAATACAGTGTAGAGTTTTGAAAATGCAGCTTACTCAAATAAGTACTTGAATGAGTCTTAGTTGAAATCCTTAGCTTGCCTGAACCTGGAGGACATTGTGCATGAACAAATACTGCATAATTTCATGCATGCATGGAATTGGAAGAAGTGAAACTCATAGAGCCAGAGCATTAAAAAGGTGTTTAGAGGCTAGAGGTGGTAGAAATGGGGAGAGTTAAAAAGTCCAAAGTTTTAGGATCAGTGTTGGACATGGAAGTATGGCATTATAATTTCATTTGATTATAATTGATGATATATATTTGAAAATGGTTTAGAGAGCAGCTTTTAAGTATTCTTACACATTTTTTTGTTGTGTAGTATATGCCTGTCTACATGTGCATACATTCGTGTGCAAGCATATGTGTGTGCACATGTGTGTCTGTGTGTATGTGTGTACATGTGTGTGTATGCGTGTGTGTGTGTGTGTGTGTGTGTGTGTGTGTGTGTGTGTATGCATGCTTTGATGCTGCATGTGGAGGCCAGAGATTGACATCAGGATGTCTTCCTTAATCACTTCTCCATCTTATTTTTGAATAGTATGTTTACTGAACCATTTTAGTCAGTCTGAGTGGAGAATTGAGCCATCAGGATTCCTTTGTCTCTACTACCCCCTCCCCCTCTCTGGTGCTACGGTTACACAGGGACATTGCTGTGCTTAGCTTTTATGTGGATACCAGGAATTTGAACTCTGGTCCTCAAGCTTGTATCTACTGAGACATTTCCCCCACCCCTTATATAGTCTTAATATGTATAAAAATGTATCTATGAGATGGATATATTGACTAGTTTAATTATCCTATGTTGTGATATGTTAAGGTATCATGTTGCATATCATATATGTGTAGTTTTGTTTTGTAAGGGTCCATGATTTGCTGACAAATGATACTCTGGACTGATATAGTATGTAAATGTGAAGAGTGTTTTATTCTGCAGAAGTCCAGCATGCTGGGGTCTCCCATTACCAAGACAGATAGACCACCAAGTGAGCTTGCAGGCCTGATTTAAAGCACATTAGGTGAATTCCAGGCTAGGTGACCTCTATGTTAATCCGTTGGGTCCATCTCTACGAACTGGCAACTTGCTGCTGAGGAAGTCTGGAAACTGCTGCTGACCCATTGTCCTTGCCTCAGGCCAGGTAACAGGGCAGTTTCTGAGGCTTAGATTTGCCTGGAATTGCCTGGTTCTAGCTTGGAAATAGAGATTTAGGCCTAGTCTCCTTAACTGCCAAATTGAAGCCTGTCATGGAATCAGCCTAGCCTTCTTAGTTTACTGGCTTCAGTGGCATGTGAATTCAGCTACTTGGGAGGCTGAGGTGGGGGTGGATTGCTTGAGTTCAAGAATTTGAGGTCAGCCTGGGCAAGGTAGTGAGTCTTCGCTTCATTCCTACCCCAGTCTCTGTCTGTCACCCTTCCTCCATTAAAAGGTGTTTTTCTTTTGAGACAGGGTCTTACTCACTATGCTGGGATTACAGACATGAGCCACAATGCCTAGCTTGAGAATTTTTTGTCTTCAACTTTTACATTTTATAGCATTTGTGATTAGTCTATTAAGTTACAAGTAATAGCTGGGCAGTGGTGGCGTAAGCCTTTAATCCCAGCACTTGGGAGGCAGAGGCAGGTGGATTTCTAAGTTCGAGGCCAGCCTGGTCTACAGAGTGAGTTCCAGGACAGCCAGGGCTACACAGAGAAACCCTGTCTTGAACCTTCCTCCCTCCTCCCTCCTCCCAAAAGTTGCAAGTAATAGTGAGAATTTTATTAGTGCATGTGAAGAACAAATAAGGTACTGTAACAAAATTAAGGGATGAGCTAAATTATGGTCCAGGTAGATCACTTATTTTAATGAGAGATGCCTTCCTCTGAATGTACCTGAGAAGAAACTTTCTTAGTTGTACAATAATATATATGTATGAAATTTTATAGTTATTGTTTTTAGACCCAGGATAGCAAAACTAGAATCATATTTTATATTATAACCAATAATTATATCCTTTACTTACAGAGGAAGGGTAAAATTAAAGTATTAGCAAATGATTCATAAATAAGTATATTTATACAAAATTTTCATGGTTGATTTCTTAATTTAGATGGTATATAAAAATTTTTTAGACTTGTTTATTTTATATGTTTTGCCTACATGTATACGTACCATGTGCATGCCTGGTGTTCTTGGACGTCAAAAGAGGGGATCAGATCCTCTTGAATTAGAGTTATAGATGGTTGTGAGCCACTATGCGGGTGCTGAGAATTGAACCTAGGTCCTCTGTAAGAGCAACAAATGGTCTTAACTGCTGAGTTATCTCTCCAGCACCTAGATGGTTCACAACCTCCTCTAAGTCCAGTTCTAGAGTATCAGCACCCTCTTTTGGCCTCTTTGGGCATTGGCACACAATTGGTATACTGGCATATATGCATGCAAAACACTCATTTACATAAGTTAAATTTAAAAAGAAGGAAATTAAGGTGTAGTACTGGGGAAATGGCACAGTGAGTAAGTTCTTTAGTCCTTTGCTGTGGAAGCATGAAGACTTAAGTGCTGAGTGTGGTGGTGCATACCTACAACAACAGCTCTAGGAGTTGGAGCAAAGACAAGCAGATCCCATAGGCAAGCTAGCCAGCTAGATTAGCTGAAACAGTGAGCTCTAGCTTCAGTGTAAGACTGTGACACCAAATAAGGTGTAGTCATTGAGGAGGACATCCCTGCATCAGCCTCCAGCCTCCACATATGCCTACATGAGCTAGCTCACACATAGGCATGAAACTAAGAGAGATCAAATGCATGTGCACACATGTACATGGAACACCCTCATACACAAGTGCATATACCCATACAAACACATCACACAAACACACATACGCATACATGCACACACACAAAAATGAGTACTATTAAGTTCTACAGGTTAAGATCTTTTGGCTTGTTAATATTTGTATGTTTAAGGCTTAGTATAGTTCCTGACACAAAATGTCCACTCAGTAAATGCTTTTTTTTCAATTAGATAATTTAATGAAAAAAGATTTGAAAAGATGAGAAGGAAGTTGAAAAGACTGTTGTTTCAATTTAAGAAAAATTTACAAATTTCCAATTTAATATAAATTGATTTTGAGTACATTTTCTACTCAATGAATTGAAAAACTTTGCATAAATGTTCCTTGCTTATGAGGGCAATTTGAAACTTTGTGTGGTAAATGATTCTGAAAAGATATCAAGAGTAGTTTAGCTTATGAAAGAATTTCATCCCATTAACAGGCTAAGTGCTATAATATTAAATGTGGTCCTCTGGCAAATAGAATTAACTGTAGTATATATTTAAAAAACAGAGCCTATAAACATCATTAACCAGTAGAAATGCAAATTAAAATAATGAGGTACCATTACCTAGCTATTCAAATACCAATGGTAAAGAAACAGGTAAATGAATTCTGACAGTAGCAAGCTGGCAAAGATATAGAGCAGCTGATGAGAAAGCAAAGTTGCACAGTAGTGTAGAGAGTTCCTTACATAGTTGCCACGTGAATCAGCAGTCCCATGGTAAATACTCAGATGAGTATTTACTAAAGAGTAATGGAATACATGTTCACAATTGCAAAAAACTAGAAAAGTGCAAATGTCAGTGCATGAGTGGGTAAACTGTGGTAGATCATGCAATGGAATATTTCGCAATGAAAGTCAAGTACAATTTGTATGTTTAAGAACTTGGATGACTCTCAGAGACATGCTTTGTGAAACAAGCCAGTCTCATTATTCCATTTATGACATTGGCAAAAAGACAAAACTGTAACAGTACCAACAGATCTTTGGTACTATAGTTTGATTGTTTTAGTCTCCTGCAAACATTAGTGTTGAGATTATTCCAGTGCAACAGTGCTAAAAGGTGGGATCTAATGGGCATTGCCCTTATGAATAAAGTAATGACCTTAAGAGTTTCTGGAAGTAAGTTTGCTCCTTCTGTTCTGCTATGCAGTGGCACAGTGTTTATCTCCTTTTGCCCCTTTGCCACTCACCATGTTAGTATGTAGCAAAAAGGGCCCTCACCAAGCATTGAAACATTTTAAAAGTTTTTATTTTTAAAATTATGTGTATGTGTGTGTATATATCTATGTGAGTATAGGTGTCTTCAGAAACCAGAGGCATTGGATCCCCTGGTACTAGAATGTTATAAGCTGCCTGAGTTGGGTGTTCTGCCGGGGTAGCCTTTATATGTTCTAAGCCACTGAGCCGTCTCTCTAGCCACCGAGCACTGAATTTTAATCTTGGGCTCCTGAGCCTCCAGAACTGTGAAGAATATGCTTCTGTTCTTTATAATTTACTTTCAGAGATAGTGGTTACATTAGCACAAAATGGACTAAAATTCCCAATTTAGGGTAGGACGAGTTGTGTGACTATTTAGAGCATAAGGGATTTTTTTTTTAAAATAGTGTGGTATTAGTGATAAAACTGTTCTGAACCGATTTTGATGATACTTATTCAAATTTACAAACATTAAAAGTCTTAGAACTGTATACTTTTGTTTCTCTCCCAAAGCTCATTATACTATATATTAATTTTAAAAATAGAATATATGCCCATAACTAAATATATGGTACTTTTGTTTATCTTTTTTTATTAGATTATTTTCTTCATTTACATTTCAAATGCTGGCCCCAAGGTCCCCTATACACTCCCCCGAGCCCTGATCCCCAACCCACCCACTCCTGCTTCCTGGCCCTGGCATTCCCCTATACTGGGACTTATGGTCTTTGCAAGACCAAGGGCCTCTCCTCCCATTGATGGCCAACTTGGCCATCCTCTGCTACATAATACATGGTACTTTTTTTTTTTTCCGTTTCTTTTTTTGGTTTTTCGAGACAAGGTTCCTCTGTATAGCCCTGGCTGTCCTGGAACTCACTCTGTAGACCAGGCTGGCCTGGAACTCAGAAATCCGCCTGCCTCTGCCTCCAAAGTGCTGGGATTAAAGGTGTGCGCCACCACCGCCTGGTACATGGTACTTTTAAAGGCATTTTTTAAATTATTTCTGACTAAGCAAACTTATGTTAGTACTATCTGATATACTTTTAGCTTGGAAGGATTTATATGAAAAGTGACTAATACATAGAAAACCTTTGGTTCAAGATCAGACCTTTTCCTGTTGTCCAAACTGGTCTTGACTCTGGACTAAAGCAGTACTTCAGCTTCAGCTTCTTGCACTCTGGAACTATAGTCCTGTGCCATAATATTTGACTTAGAATACCTTTAAAATATTACTATGTATATTAAAAAACAAATAGATTGATATGTGGCCATTCAAACAATTGGTATAACGATTTAGTGTAAAAATTTTGATGGCTACCTTGTATATAGCTTCTTCTTTTGCACAGGTAATAATTATCATTTATTGAATGTTCAGTAGACAACTTGCTAAACATTCAAACTACTGTTATCATAATTATGGTGTGCTATTTTCTCTGTTATAGATGTGAAGACTGAAGCATTGAGGTATTACTTAACATGTTTGTTCACAAAGCAAAAACCTGATAGGACTGGAATTTTAAGAATTTCAAACTGAGAAATTCTTTTTTTATTTGTATTTTTATAAAAGCCTTTAAATTATAACATAAAGCACAAATACAGAGAGCAAAATGAATATTTACTTCATGTTTTAAAAGGGAACACATTTAGAAAACCACCCAGAAGTTGTCAGCTCTTCCACAGTTTGCTGTGTATCTCATCTCAGTCATAACTGCTTCGCTTTCCAAGAGTAGACATTGTTTTCATTTTTATGGTGATCTGTATTTTTATTGTTCAAGTGTTTGTCCCTAGACACTGTGGCTTAGTCTTACCTTTTCTTTTTCTTTCTTTCTTTCTTTTTATTTTTTTTAAAATTTGGTGTCTTTTGAGCTGTTATTCTACATGTTCCCCTCTCACCTCTCTGTTTCCTTTTAATTTAGCTACTCAGCTCGGAGCCTACAGGTTTTCACAGACTCAGTTTTGCTGATTATATATGATAGTATAATTCAGCATTCATCTCTGTTTTCTGTATGCTCTAAAGATTTCCAGCTTAATCCAGACTTGATCATAATTGATGTGGTCTGCTTGTAAAACCTGAGAAGGCATTTGATCGCAGATGACTTTCTGATGTAAGAGCCATTAATTTTTTTTGTGGGGTTGCAAAATGGTGATATTCTAAATTATTTCTTCTAAGAAGGATACTTCCATAGAATACTGTCCTTATTTATTGTATTATTGACTAGTAAAATTGACAAGAGAATAAATGTTTGCTTCTTCATTTTTATTTACCAATTTTGAAGATAATGAATTTATTCCCTGAGTCTAAACCTTTGAAGGTGTTAGATGCTCTGTTTGCTTGTCATTGTTTTAATATCTCATTAGCTTACATAGTCAGACATATTTAGATTTCAGTGCACTGCCATTACTGTGGCTCATGAAGTTCATCAGGTTCCATTTTTGAACACTGGATATCTTGAAAATGTTCTGAATTCTTCAACATGACAGTACAGTACTCATCTTTGATAGCATTGTATGACAGTTGTTCCAGGATTATGTTGTACATTTTCTGTTGATTCTGTGAAAACAGCAATTCCTCCAAAAATTCTTAGCCATGGAGACTATTCTATAGTGGGGCACTATTTGAACAATATCCTGACCAGAACCATCAGTAAAAAGAACCTTGGTTTGGCTTAAATAGTACTCAGTTATAACTGTTTCTGTTTCAAGTAGTAGCCACTGTTTTCATTTTTACAGTGATCTGTACTTTTGTTATCCAAATACGTGTCCTTATATGCTGTGCCTTAGTCCTGGAAACTTTTTTAAAATTTAAAAATATTTGCTGAGTACATATTAGACTGTGAATATCTTTTCAAGCTCATGATTTGTCCCTAGGTGGTTTCTAGGTGCTCACTATGTAGTGAAATGAATAAGATCCTGGCACTGATAGCTTACCTTATTCTTCCTTATATGAGTTGTGTAACTTTGAGTATAAAGAATTTAATAGGGGCTGGAGATAATTATAAATATAAATAAAATATAAATAATTATATTTTATTAAATATTATAAACATACATGGGTAAATATATATTATAGTAATTGGTGGGTGAGAACACCTTATCAACATGGTATGTAACAGTACTTAACTAGTTTGACAATATAGATTTCCTGCCCCAAATAAATGTAGCATTCATAGCTCCATGTGTTAATAATTTAAACAATAAAGTTTACCAAATTGGCTACTAAGCTTTGTATTCTCAGTTTTGTGTTGCCAAGTTGTAAATAGACAAAGTTAAAGATATGTTTTCTCCAGCACATTAAATTAACTTGTACTGTAGTCTTGGCTTGTAAACAACATAGAATTAACTACTATTGTCAGTGTGGAAACCCTTTTCCTGCTTTATTCACATTACTTAGGAGGTGAGTGATATGCTGTGGAGGAATGTCACCTTCCTGTAGGAACCATTGATTTTTCTTGTTCCTAAATCTGATTCTGCTGCAGAATAACTGCCTTTCTGCAGGGGCACCATGCTGCTAACAGTGTGACCCTGCTCTCATGTGGAATGAGACAGAAAACTTACGACCATAGCCTGAAACTCATAATATAAAACACATAAATTCACAATGCATATGCTTTCCTATATTTTTAAACTGTAGTTAGGAATAGTTTATAAGTTACAATTTGGTAATTTATATGGGCTGGGTGAGGGATAGAATTACCATTTATACTTTTTTTTTTTCATGTAAAGAGAAAGGTCACAAGAGAGAGAGGTTGTGAGTGAGTTTAGGATTAAATGGTGACTTGCCTACTTTTACATTTAAGGATGTTCAGCTTGCCAAATGACAAGCCTGAAATTTTTGCCTTACATACTAGTTTTAAATCCTCAGCCCTGTCGTCAGTCTTTCCCCTAACTCTTCCATTGGGGTCCTTGGGCTCAGTCTGATGTTTGGCTGTAAGATCTGCATCTGTATTGGTTAGGTGCTGGTAGAACCTTTCAGGGAACAGTCATACCAGGCTCCTATCCGCAAGCACGTCTTGGTATCAGCAATAGTTTGGTGGGCGGGGGTTGGTGTCTGCAGATGGGATGGTTCCCTAGGTGGGACAGTCTCTGGATGACCTTTCCTTCAGTCTTTGTTCCATTTTTTGTCCCTGTCTTTCTTTTGGACAGGAATATTTCTGGGTTAAAAATTTTGAGATGTGTGGCTAGCCCCATCCCTCTACTAGAGGACATTTTTGTTCAAATAGGAGTGGGATAGACTTTTCAGATTTTTCATTCTTAACACTTTAGTCTCTTATTAATCTATCTATCTATCTATCTATCTATCTATCTATCTATCATCTATCTACCTGTTATCTATCTACTATCTACCTATTATCTATCTATCTATCCATCATCTATCTATCCATCCATCCAAGATCTGATATATTTCAGTCCAGACTGTCCTTAAATGTGCTGTGTGTCTTGAGAATGACCTTACATTTCTGATCTTCCTGTCTTACCTCCTGAGTACTGGAATTACAGGTAGATACCACCATTCCTGATTTGTTTGGTGCTGGAAATTGAAGTTGGCCTCATTCATACTAGGCAAGCACTCCGCACTCTAACCACTCTACTGTATCTTCTGCTCTCTTTGGTTATTAGCATGAAGTACTTTCTTTCTCCATGAATATTACCTCCCTTGCCTATTTTTCCTTGCAAGAAGAATGCAACTTCCATTGATATATCACAGTCATTGGAATATTAGTGCTATAAGAAAAGCAGGAAATGGAGAGGTACACTGTCATCATCACTGTTCTTTGAGACTTTCTCTCCCATTCACTCTTCCTTTAACAAGGTGGTCCATAGCTAGGGAGCACTGATGTCCCAGCACTTTTTGTGTGTAAGCCAGAGCAGCGTACCCTCATGCTCTCTATTTAGGTTGACACATTTCCAGTAGAAAAATTAAATATAGTAGGCAGGTTCTTATGGGTTGCCTCCATCAATCTGGGTAGTTTCATCCATATCATCTGTGAATACAGTCTCATCTAATCCTCTCTGAAGTCAGACTTTTGAGATACCTTAAATAGCCTAAGGGCCATTAGTCTTATAGGATGCAGTTGTGACTGTAATAATTAGCTTTTTATTTTAGATAGGTTTACAGCTGTTGCTCCCTTAATTTTTTTCCCTCAAAAATAGCCAATTTTACTTCAGACAGTTTCTTTCCGTCATCTGTTAATATGTAACTTCCCCAGAAATGTAGATTTCTCTTTTTTTCATGTGTGGTTTTTCTGTTTTCTTTTTTAGAATAGGACTTATCATTTCTTTAGAGTCGACCGACCATCAGTGGACTACTTGCTGTTTTTCTCTTCTAATCGCGGAATTGCTCATTGTAACTCAGTCATTTTTCTTGCTAATGGTATGGGAAAATGACTGACAATTCAACATCACAAACTGAATGTAAACCTGTGGTTTCTAACACTTCATCAAAAAGGAAATAGTTTATATTTTACCTATTACAAACATAATTCCTTTATTTAGGTTTAAAGATTTCTATCATTTTCCTCTAGCATTTTTACCTTTCATGAGATTATAGCAAATCTCATAATATTGGACATGGATTGTGTGCTGGTTAGGTTTTTGGTTAACTTGATACAAACTAGAGTGATCTGGAAAAAACCTTAATTGAAGAATTAGTTCCATGGGACTGGCCTTGTCAGTGTGCCTGTGAGGCATTTTCTTGATGCTGATTGATGTGGGAGGGTCCAGCCCCAGTACAGCAAGTACTATCCCTAGGCAGGTGAGCCTGGGCTGTGTAAGAAAGGTAGCCAAGCAAGTCAGGGAAGCAGCCAGTAAGAAAGCTTCCTCCAGGAGCCCTGCTTCACTTCTAGTCTCAGCTTCCCTTTTCTTTCTTTCTTTCTCATTTTGCTTTTGGTCACAGTGTTTATCATGGCAACAGAAAACAAACTAGAACAATTTCCAGTGCCGCTCATGACTATCAAGTGTGGCATTTCTTCCTAAATGAATAATATCTTGCATATTTATTTGTTCTGAACAAGTATGAGATCCTATGCTGTGGCCTTGGTCAGAGGTTTTTGCTCTTTTTCCTTAGAGAAACTGTTCAGTTTATAATACTTTGCCTAATGGAATGTTTTCTTTGTATTGTCTTCTTTTTTAATGTATATATTTCTTTATTTTTTGCATTTAAATGAATGTATTATTATGATGTATGAATACTGACAGAGTTGAATGAATATCTACCATATTCTTTTTATTTTTATTTTGAGAGGAAAGACTTTATTTCATCTTATATCTTACAGTACGTTATGAATGGTAGTCAGGACAGGAAATCAAACATGAACTTGGAGGCAGGAACTGAAGAAGAGCTCATGAAGGAATAGAATTACTATCTTGTGCAGACTGACTTCTTATTCCAGCTGTACAGCGATGGAACTTGCAATATAAATCGTCAAGAAAATACTCAGTGATCTTTTGCCTACTAGATAATCTGATGGAGACATTTTCTCAACTGAAGTTTCTTTTTGCCCTTGGACTCCTGTTAGACTATATTTGATAAAAAACAAAGAAAGAGCAAAAGAAAGAAAGAAAGACAGACAGACAGAAGGAACAAAAAGAAAGAAGGAAGGAAGAAAGGAAAGAAGGAAGGAAAGAAAGATTTCCTCAAAGAACCACCTCCTGGTTTTGTTGATTCTTCGTATAGTTTTTTTTTTGTTTCTAATTGGTTGATTTCAGACCTGAGTTTGATTATTTCCTGCCGTATACTCCTCTTGGGTGTATGCTTCTTTTTGTTCTAGAGCTTTTAGGTGTGCTGTCAAGCTGCTAGTGTGTGCTCTCTCCAGTTTCGTTTTGGAGGCACTCAGAGCCATGAGTTTTCCTCTTAGGAATGCTTTCATTGTGTCCCATAAGTTTGGGTATGTTGTGGCTTCATTCTCATTAAATTCTAAAGTCTTTAATTTCTTTATTTCTTCCTTGACCAAGTTATTGAGAAGGGTGTTGTTCAGCTTCCATATGTATGTGGGCTTTCTGTTGTTTTTGTTGTTATAAAGACTAGCCTTAGTCTGTGGTGATCTGATAGGATGCATGCGATTATTTCAATCTTCTTGTATCTGTTGAGGCCTGATTTGTGACCAGTAATATGGTAAATTTTGGAGAAAGTAGCATGAGGTGCTGAAAAGAAGGTATATTCTTTTGCTTTAGTATGAATGTTCTATAGATATCTGCTAAATCCATTTGGCCTATCACTTCTGTTAGTCTCACTGTGTCTCTGTTTAGTTTACACTTCCATGTTCTGTCCATTGTTGAGAGTGGGGTGTTGAAGTCTCCCACTCTTATTGTGTGTGGTGCAAGGTGTGCTTTGAGCTTTAGTAAAGTTTCTTTTATGAATGTGGGTGCCCTTGCATTTGGAGTATAGATGTTCAGAATTGAGAATGCTTCTTGGTAGATTTTTCCTTTGATGAGTATGAAGTATCCTTCCTTATCCTATTTTTTTGATAACCTTTGGTTGAAAGTTGATTTTATTCTATACTAGAATGAATGGTTACTGCAGCTTGTTTCTTGGAACCATTTGCTTGGAAAATTGTTTTCCAGCCCTTTACTCTGAGGTAGTAGTGTCTGTCTTTGACACTGAGATGCATTTCCTGTATGCAGCAAAATGCTGGGTCCTATTTACATATCCAGTCTGTTAGTCTATGTCTTTTTATTAGGGAATTGAGTCTTTGATGTTAAGAGATATTAAGGAAAAGTGATTGTTTCTTCCTATTATTTTTGTTGTTAGAGGTGGAATTATGTTTGTGTGACTACCTTCTTTTGGGTTTGTTGGAAGAAGATTACTTTCTTGCTTTTTCTAGGGTATAGTTTCCCTCTTTGTGTTGGAGTTTTTTGTCTGTTATCCTTTGTAGAGCTGGATTTGTAAAAAGATACTGTGTAAATTTGGTTTTGTCATAGAATATCTTGTTTTCTCTGTCTATGGTAATTGAGAGTTTTGCTGGGTATAGTAGCCTGGGCTGGTATTTGTGTTCTCTTAGGGTCTGTAGGAGATCTGCCCAGGATCTTCTAGCTTTCATGGTCTCTTGTGAGAAGTCTGGTGTAATTCTGAGAAGGTCTGCCTTTATATGTTACTTGACCTTTTTCTCTTACTGCTTTTAATATCCTTTCTTTGTTTTGTGCATTTGGTGTTTTGACTATTATATGATGGGAGGAATTTCTTTACTCGTCCAGTCTGTTTGGAGTTCTGCAGACTTCTTGTATGTTCATGGGCATCTCTTTCTTTAGGTTAGGGAAGTTTTCTTCTATAATTTTGTTGAAGATATTTACTGGCCCTTTAAGTTGGTAATCTTTGCTCTCTTCTATACCTATATCCTTAGGTTTGGTCTTCTCATTGTGTCCTGGATTTCCTGGATTAGGAGCGTTTTGCATTTTGCATTTTCTTTGACTGTTCTGTTGATGTTTTCTTTTTCTTTTTTTTTTTCCAATTTTTTATTAGATATTTTCTTAATTTACATTTCAAATGCTATTCTGAAAGTCCCCTCCCCCCAGTTAACATATAATGAAAGCCTCTGTCTTTACTTGTTAGAGCTCTCATTCACTAACACCAATCCTGAGAGTTTTAACCCCTTGATTTATGGACACAAGCCTAAGTGTTTGGATTACTACTAAGTTTGAGATGCAAGTAAATCCCAGTGTAGATATGTAGCTTTTGTCTGTCTGGACAGCTCTTTATTTTTCAGAATCTATTCTAGTAACTCTTGCCACTTGCACTGTAATGAACCTGTATCTCTGGTTCTTAAGAGCACACACAGCTCTTGTGTTCTGTTTGAATCTGTCTTTAGTGGTATGTAGAACATGTCTCAGCATAAAGCAAGATGCTTACAGAGACTGGTTGCTTCAATTTTTCCAGGACTATATAGATCACACTAATTTTTTTGTTTGAGATCTGGAAAGGGGCAAATATATATAACTTTGTAGCTTTTAATTATCAGTAGGTAAATCTGGTACTAGTTACTACACAGTGGCAATAGGTGTAAGACCTACATGATTCAATTATTGTGGAAAGTTGGCAATAACTTTTAGGTGAAGTTTTAGGAAAGAATTATATCAAACCTAGGGAAATTGTAGATTTCATATTTATGAATAAATTGTAAATTTATGTTTTTCCAGAATATTGTTTGTCCTCTTCTTGATCTACTAGATGAGATAATGTAAATAACAGTGTGCTGTACAAAAGAATTTTGTGTTTAGGGCAATTTATTGAATGTTCTTATAGTTATCCCTCAGAACCTTAAATTTTACTTTTGGAAATTAAAGTAAAAATAATTGGTATCTTGATTGTACAATTCTAATAGCTAAAAAATGGTTTCAGTAAGGAAAATAATTATAGCTAATAATGTCAATCCTACTTCTCACAATTAATGTCATTTAAAGAGTAATCACATTATAGCACAATAGTTGGGCAACTGAGAGAAAGATATTGCCACAAATTGTAGTGTTATTTTTTTTGTACTCAGTAATTTATACCTATATATGCAGTGAACATTTAATATGTGAATAGTTATTAAAATTATTTTACTTGTTTATGAATCATACTGATTCCTTACCATATGTCAAACATAATAATGATGAAGAACCAGCAGCAAAGGAGTAGTAAATAGATTCCCTAATTAGAAGATTATATAAGCTTACATATGTAATACACATGTGAAATATGCATGTGAATATGGCAGCAAATAGTCTAGGAAAGATTAATGGGGGGTTGGGGATTTGGCTCAGTGGTAGAGCACTCAGTGGTAGTGCCTAGCTAGTGCAAGGCCTTGGGTTCAGTCCTCAGCTCTGAAAAAAAAAAAAAGATTAATGGAATACAGAATTCTGCAGTCAGTTTTAAGAAAGCTGACTTACATAGTTTAATTGACAATAAGTGAAAAAAAATGTAGGTGTTCATCAGGTTATGGCTCAGCAGTGGAGCAAACCTTAGCTCATATATAGAGGGTCACTTTTACATAGGAAGACTAAAAGCAGTACCTGAGAGAGAAAATTCCAAATAATGTGAACATTTCCTAGAAGAATTCAGTATTTATATGTGTATGAAGTTATTTAACACTCAACAAAGTAAAATTTACAATGTCTTCTTTTATACTTCAAGAATGCTCACTGAGTGGTGACAGCTGGGATAATAAAATTGTTCTGTGTCAAGCAAGCAGATTAACTTAGTTGGAGTGGAAGCCTGTGTAGAAGGAGGAAGAAACAAAGATGTAGAACTAACTGGTTGGGTTGTTCGGGATGTAGATTTTGAGGTCTGAACTGGAAAGGAATGTTTGTGACTGGGAAGGGATCATTGGGGCTGATTGTTTCGGGATGGAATATAAAGCAAATTAAGGCAACGAGTGCAACTGAGTTTGGATGTAGTTTGCAGAATGAAAGTCCATTCCTTCCTGACATTTGTAAAATTGTGGCTGCAGAATACAGGCATTCACTTATTATGACTTCTACATGAAAGTAAATAAAAAAACTAATAAGTATAATGGTATTAAGTGAAATCTTGAGGGGGGCGTGAACTAATTTACTTTTCCTTTGTTTCAGGTTGCTGTTCTGGCTGAGGCCATCTATGGCCCTGGTGGTGTTTTCATTCAAGACCAAGTCCATTCCATCTTTATTTATTAACTGAGCAAATTCAGGTCAGTACATTTTTGTGGATAGCACCTTTCTGTTTCCATTTGAATATTTTGAGATGATTTTGTTTTTTAAAGCTGTGTGTATATGTACCAATGGAGTATAGTACCAATTGCCCACATTAGTCCAAACTAGTAAATTGTGCATTAATTGGGAAATATTTTCTGTCTGCCTACCGAGTACAATCTTTTCTTCATAAAGTCATAGCATGTTACTTCTTAATGGCTTTGATTTTCAAGTTTTGAATTTGATAGAACAAGTTGTGACCACATTTTTTTATGTCGAGCTGGTTGTTGTGTGGCATAGTTGGTAACGAGAATAAACTCACTTTAGAAACTTCTGATGTTTTAGTAGCTCTTCTATAACTTGTCCACACATGAACATTAAATCACATATTACCATCTCTACTATTAATATTAATTCTAAGAGGATTGGCATACATATTTATCACTTCAATTAAAACAGTTCTACAGGCTTTTTACTTTTAGTTAAGCCTGCTCCCCTTCACCACGACCGGTAGCAATGTGCATCTGTTTTCTGCTCACGTGGTTTACCTTTCATAGTGCGCTGCTTAAATGGAATTATCTAGTATTCAGCTTTTGGGATCTGCTTCTGTTACTTACTATAATGCATTTGTGTGCTATTCATGTTTTTGTGTGCATCAGTATTTGCTTTTCAGTTGTATAGTAGATTCCCAGTCTGTGGGTTTACCACAGTCAGTTTATCTATTATTTCAAGTTTGGGGTGATAGTAAAGCTTCTACAGTCTTGCATTAAAAAATAACATGGCTTCATATTCTTTATTAAAATAACTTTTTGTTATTAAAAGAGATTGTATTGATTTAGCCCCCAAAACAATACAATTGTGCACCACCATGGCTGACTCTACAGGCTTTCAGTGTTATTAAAAAGAAATCAGAAAAAAATTAATAACATGGAGTAGAGGGAGAGTCCTTTAACTTACCGTCATGCTGTATGTTTATTAAGAGAAGCCATATCCAGTTGTTAGAAGTAGATGGTAGCAGAGCTTGCAGTGTTTCTTGAGCACAGTGTTAGATCAGGCATGTATAGGAAGAACAAGCCTAAAGTTTCCAGTTTATAAAAGTCAAATAAATTATACGTATTTTTCCTGATCTTAAATTTTTAAAGAGGACAGAAATTTAGTATGGAAAAGTTAAATAGAATTTTTCTGAATGAACATTTGAAATGAAAGTGAATGAAACAGTCCTATTTGTGGAAACTAATGGTCTCAAAAATAGCTTGAAAAGCTACTTGGATATTTGTAAGAAAGTTGTTCTTTATTTGCTATAGATATAAAAAGATCTTGAGAAAATGTTCTCTGAGTCAGAGAATGCTCATGTTGCTTGGAAGAGATTCCTGCTGTTACACTGGGCTCTGTAAGTGCTGCTGAACCTTTACACTGTTGTCATTCCTAAATATTTTTAGATGAATTTTGTAACTTTCATAGGATCTCTGTACACATGCTATTAGTTATATTGTGTTATTATAGAATGTTTCTTCTTTTCTTTGAGAAAGTTTGTGTATGCGTGTGTATATTTATGCCATTTGTGGCACAGTAGGAGTGTAGAGATCAAAGGACACCTTGAGGTGCTCTCCTTTTACTGTTTAGGTCCTGGGGATTTAACTCAGGTTATCAGGTTTGGTAGCAGGCCCCTTTGCCCACTCAGCCATCTTGTTTTAAATAGGTAAAATATCTTAGTGCAGTCAGAGCACTTTAGACATTCTTTTGACATAGAATACAGATTCATCATCCCTCACATTAGAATCTGAGATTCAGTATACCAAGATCTGAAACCAGCATGACAACATAAGTGAAAAATTCCACAACTTACTTCATATGAATCACAGGATCCTGGAATCACAGGATCACAGAGACAGCTGGACTCTGAGGAGTTCTGATACAACCAGGATAACAGGAAGGACAGGCTCCAGTCAGATATAGCAAGGGCAGATAGCAAGAGATAATCAGATGGTGGGAGGCAAGCATAAGAGTACAACCAACAGAAACCAAGGTTACTTGGCATCATCAGAACCAAATTCTCCCACCATAGCAAGTCCAGGATATACCATAACACCAGAAAAGCAAGACTGGAATCTAAAATCACTTTTCATGACGATGATAGAGGACTTTAAGAAGGACATAAATAACTCCTTAAAGAAATACAGGAGAACACAGGTAAACAGGCAGAAGCCCTTAAAGAAAAAACACAAAAATCCCTTAAAGAATGACAGGAAAACACAATCAAATAGGCAAAGGAAATGAACAAAAATCATCCAAGATCTAAAAAGGGAAATAGAAACAATAAAGAAGTCACAAAGGGAGACAGTCCTGGAGTTAGAAAACCTAGGAAAGAGATCAGGAGTCATAGATGCAAGCCTAACCAACAGAATACAAGAGATAGAAGAGAGAATCTCAGGGGCAGAAGATACCATAGAAAAGATTGACAGAACAGTCAAAGAAAACACAAAATGCAAAGAGCTCCTAAATCAAAACATCCAAGAAATCCAGGACACAATGAGAAGACCAAAGCTAAGGATATAGGTATAGAAGATTACCAACTTAAAGGGTCAGTAAATATCTTCAACAAAATTATAGAAGAAAACTTCCCTAACCTAAAGAAAGAGATGCCCATGAACATGCAAGAAGTCTACAGAACTCCAAACAGACTGGACCAGTAAAGAAATTCCTCCCATCATATAATAGTCAAAACACCAAATGCACAAAACAAAGAAAGGATATTAAAAGCAGTAAGGGAAAAGAGTCAAGTAACATATAAAGGCAGACCTTCTCAGAATTACACCAGACTTCTCACAAGAGACTATGAAAGCTAGAAGATCCTGGGCAGATCTCCTACAGACCCTAAGAGAACACAAATACCAGCCCAGGCTACTATACCCAGCAAAACTCTCAATTACCATAGACAGAGAAAGCAAGATATTCCATGACAAAACCAAATTTACACATATCTTTTCACAAATCCAGTTCTACAAAAGATAACAGACAAAAAACTCCAACACAAAGAGGGAAACTATACCCTAGAAAAAGCAAGAAAGTAATCTTCTTTCAACAAACCCAAAAGAAGGTAGTCACACAAACATAATTCCACCTCTAACAACAAAAATAATAGGAAGAAACAATCAGTTTTCCTTAATATTTCTTTTTTCTTTATTTCTTTTCCCCTTGTTCTGGTAAACCCCACTTGCTCCGCTTGACCCTGCTAGCTCTGCTCAACCCCGCTTCAGCCAGCCAGCCCCTCCCGGTCCCCCCACTACAGCCCTGCTCACTCCTGCTGGCCCTGCTCGCTCTGCTCGCTCTGGTAGGCCCCGCTTGCTTTGGCCAGCCCTGCTCCCTCCGGTTGGCTCTGCTCGCTCCAGTTGGTCGCTCCGGTCCAAGGATTTGTTTATTATTATTCTTCATAAGTACGCTGTAGCTGACTTCAGACGCACTAGAGGAGGGCGTCAGATCTCATTACGGGTGGTTGTAAGCCACCATGTGGTTGCTGGGATTTGAACTCATCACCTTCAGAAGAGCAGTCGGGTGCTCTTACCAGCTGAGCCATCTCACCAGCCCCCTTCCTTAATATTTCTTAACATCAAAGAACTCAATTCCCTAATAAAAAGACATAGACTAACAGACTGGATATGTAAATAGGACCCAGCATTTTGCTGCATACAGGAAATGCATCTCAGTGTCAAAGACAGACACTACTATCTCAGAGTAAAGGGCTGGAAAACAATTTTCCAAGCAAATGGTTCCAAGAAACAAGCTGCAGTAGCCATTCATTCTAGTATTGAATAAAATCAACTTTCCACCAAAGATTATAAAAAAATAGGATAAGGAAGGATACTTCATACTCATCAAAGGAAAATTTTACCAAGAAGCATTCTCAGTTTTGAACATCTATACTCCAAATGCAAGGACACCCACATTCATAAAAGAAACTTTACTAAAGCTCAAAACATACCTTGTACCACACACAATAATAGTGGGAGACTTCAACACCTTACTCTCAGCAATGACAGCTCATGGAAACTCAAACTAACCAGAGACACAGTGAAACTACCAGAAGTTATGAACCAAATGTATCTAACAGGTATCCAGAGAACATTTCATCCTAAAGCAAAAGAATATACCTTCTTTTCAACACCTCATGGTACCTTCTCCAAAATTGACCATATAATTGGTGACAAAACAGGCCTCAACCGATACATAATCCCATGCATCCTATCAGATAACCACAGAGTATGGCTGGCCTTAAATTCCAACAGTAACAATTGAAGACACACATACACATGGAAGCTGAACAATGCTCTACTTAATGATATATTGGTCAAGGATGAAATAAAGAAAGAAATTAAGGAATTTTTAGAATTTAATGAAAATGAAGACACAACATATACAAATTTATGGGACACAATGAAAGCAGTGGTTAAGAGGAAAACTCATAGCTCTAAGTCTCTCAAAAAGAAAACAAAACACCAAAAAACAAAACAAAACAAAAAACACAAAACCAAACCAACCAACCAACCAAAAACAAAACAAAACAAAACAAAACAAAACAAAACAAACAAACTGGAGAGAGCTTACAATAGCAGCTTGACAGCACACCTGAAAGCTTTAGAACAAAAATAAGCAGTTACACCCAAGAGGAGTAGACGGCAGGAAATTATTCAAACTCAGGGCTGAAACCAAGCATGTAGAAACAAAAAGAACTATCCCCCCCCCCCCCCGCCAAAAAAACACCCCCAAAACCAAAAAACAAAACAAAACAAAACAAAACAACCAAATGAGCTGGTTCTTTGAGAAAATCAACAAGATAGATAAACCCTTAGCCAGACTACCAGAGGGTACAGAGACAGTATCCAAGTTAATACAAAAAAATATCATCAGATCCTACTACAAAAACTTATACTCAACAAAATTGGAAAGTATGGATGAAATGGACAATTTTCTAGACACATACCTGGTGCCAAAGTTAAAACAGGATCAGATAAACCATCTAAACAGTCTCATAACTCCTAAAGAAATAGAATCAGTCATTATTAGAATCCCAACCAAATAAAGCCCAGGATTAGATGGTCTTATCAGAGATTTCTGTCAGACCTTTAAAGAAGACCTAATACCAGTACTCTTCAAACTATTCTACAAAATAGAAACAAAAGGAACACTACCCAGTTTGTTCTATGAAGCCATAATTATTTTTATACCTAAACCACACAAAGACCAAACAAAGAAAGAGGACTTCAGACCAATCTCCCTTATGAATATTGGTGCAAAACTACTTAATAAAATTATTGCCAACCGAATCCAAGAACATGTTAAAAGAATCATTCACCATGATCAAGTAGGCTTCATCCCAAGGATGCAGGGAAATCCATCAACATAATCCACTACATAAAATAACTCAAAGAAAAAAAACCACATGATCATTTCACTAGATGCTGAAAAAGCATTTGACAAAATTCAGCATCCCTTCATGTTAAAAGTCTTGAAAAGATCAGGAATTCAAGGCCCATACCTAAACATAGCAAAAGCAATATACAGCAAACCAGTAGCCAACATCAAACTAAATGTAGAGAAACTTAAAGCAATCCCACTAACATCAGGGACTAGACACGACTGCCTACTCTCTCCCTATCTATTCAATATAGTACTTGAAGAACACCCTCATAGAAGCAGGAGGAGGTAGGATGGGATGGGGGTTTCCAAGAGGGCAGAAACCAGGAAAGGGGGAAAAAGTTGAAATGCAAATAAAGAAAATATCCAATAAAAAAGAGAAAAAATATTAATACAGTTACCTTTGTCTGTATAAAGTTCTGTATGACACATGAATTCTGTATTTAGACTCATTTCATTTGTAAACTATCTCTTTATGTGTTTGAAAAAATTTCCAAATACTAAAAAAAAAATCGGAATCCTGAAACACTTCTGGTCACATGCATTGTGAATAGAAGATATTCATCATTTATTCAGTAGACAAATATAGAGTTGAGTCAGCAATACTTTTATACTGAAGTAGTCATTTCTTCAGGATTTGATATATTCTTTTGGTGAATGTTGTGGTAATATCTAGCATAACTTGTTAAATTATTTTTTCTTAAATTGTGTGTGTGTGTGTATGTGTGTGTGTGTGTGTGTGTGTGTGTGGTGTATGTTGGGGTTAGGGGAGCATGGGCATGTCTGAAGGTAGAGCAAAAGAAGCTCTGTGGAGTTGGTTTTCTCTTCTACTTTTTTGTGGCTTGAGAGGCTCAAACTCAGTTGCCGGGCCTACTCAGAAAGTGCCTTTGCCTCCTGAGTCGTCTCATTGGTCCTTATATAACTTTGGAATATAACATTAAAGCTAGTACTAGAAAGAATGAAAAGTAGTGTGTGGAAATATAGATGTTAGCCAAAAAGTATGTTATAATTATGACAAATACATACCCAATGAAATGTATTTTGAGTTCTCATCTATATGATTGCACTTCTTCAACCTTATTTTGAATTTTCATGCTTTGTAAAGGTGGTATTTTACATCAAGCATTACTACTTATCCCTCTATCATTGGGTTTCTTGGACCTTATTAAAGCACTTTTATTTGTGGACTCACTAAGATGCTCAGGGCAAGAAGTAGAAATTAATTTTTCCCAAAGCACGTGGAAATAGTATTAAACATCAGTAAAAGCTGGTTCTTCTCATAGCGTTTTATGTCGAGAGAGACCTTACTGCTTTTTTTGTAAGTAGAAGGCTGGAGATATAGGTAGATGAGGTGATGTGTTTTTAATTGTGCAGCTGTCTGGAAACAGTACCATGCTCACTACCTCTCCTGGAATCACTGCCTGACTTGGGGTTAGAGGAAGTTAAACTACTTGTTTAATGTTTCTAAAACTCAGTTTTAATTTATTTTCTTTCCAATTGATTTTAAGATGAAACATCATTTAAAAATAATTTGAGATGTGATCTTACTCTGTAAACAGATCAAAATGCTGACACTGGAATATATAGCTAGAAAAATTCAACAATAATATTTTATAATCTCAAAACATTTCTTATGTAATTTATTTAAAGTTTATAGAATTTAAGTAAAATGCCTTTTACAAGAATATTAGGAAACATACTTAAAAAAAACTAGAACTAGTTTTAAAAAGTATCTTAAGGTGATGTTAATTCTGGTCTTCAGAATTTAATTTATAAAAATATAGATTGATAATAATTAGTAGAATTCAGAATTAACCAGTTTCTTTTATTTGGTGAGTTGCCGCAGACCCTCTGGACCCCTTGTCTGCGTGGGGTCAAGTTCTCTGGAACAAAGTGGGCAAGGATTCGGCGAGTGACAGACTCACGCAAGGGAGTGTGGATCTGAATTCGATTTGACAAATCAAGCATCAGACTTTTTATACATAGGAAAGTTAGGTGACACACTGGTAAGATACAATGAGGTTGCTAGAGGTTACTAGATTCTTACAGAAAAGAGAGGAATGCAGTCACAGAAAGGACTGGCAGGAACCAACTGTGATAAGATTCAATGTTAAACAACTGGGATCAAAACCTGCTCCACCTAAGGTCCACTTAATCTTAGAAGCCATAGTTCCTATTGTAGACTATTGTACAGTCCACCTTCCCCCTAGACCATTGTAAATACTTGTATCTGGGTGTAACTTAGTTAGCTCTAACTATCTAGTCTGGTTCCTCCTCAGACTGCAAACTTCCTTATTCCTAGATAGTGGTGAATTCCTATGTAGGGCAGTGACTTAGCTATTCATGCCCAAGGTTGGATCAAGAACTGCCTAGAATCTATATGTCAAAATATGAATCCTTAGGAGCACTTATAATGAAGCAATATTAAGGGAAAGCACACAGATCTGTTTACCAACTAAAGCAGGGACATTGGAGCATTCTTTATACAGGATGCCACGATTCCAGGAGACTAAGTCTCCGTGAACTTTTTGCCTGGGGACCGCGCCCAGACTTTTCAGCCTGTCAGGCGGGTCACTACTGGAGTGGATGTAGCAGTGAGTACTATCAAGCTTAGACAATCAAAAGATAAATCTTGTTTGAAATACTATTTAAGAAGTACAAAAACAAGATTCTCACAGAGAAGTATTTACTTCTGAATATTTGGTGTATGGGAACATTATACTATTTTGACTAGAATAGTTTGTGCAACTTTTTTCTTTTCTTTTTAAAATTTTATTAGATATTTTCTTTATTTACATTTCAAATGCTATCCTGAAAGTTCCCTCTAACCGCCCTCTGTCCTGCTCCCCTACACACCCACTCCCACTTCTTGGCCCTGGCATTCCCCTGTATTGGGGCAGATAAAGTTTGCAATACCAAGGGACCTCTCTTCCCAATGATGGCCAACTAGGCCATCTTCTGCTACATATGCAGCTAGAGACACGAGCTCTGGGGGTTCTGGTTAGTTCATATTGTTCTTCCTCTTATAAGGTTGCAGACCCCTTCAGCTCCTGGGGTACTTTCTCTAGCTTCTCCATTGGGGGCCCTGTGTTCCATCATATAGATGACTATGAGCATCCACTTCTGTATTTGCCAGACACTGGCATAGCCTCATATGAGACAGTTATATCAGGGTCCCTTCAGCAAACTCTTGCTGTCTGAGTTTGGTGACTGATTATGGGATGGATCCCTGGGCGGGGTAATCTCTAGATAGTCCATCCTTTCGTCTTAACTCCAAACTTTGTCTCTGAAACTCCTTTCATGAGTATTTTGTTCCCTATTCTAAGGAGGAATGAAGTATCCGCACGCTGGTCTTCCTTCTTGATTTTCTTGTGTTTTGCAAATTGTATCTTGGGTATTCTAAGATGCTGTGCTAATATCTACTTATCAGTGAGTGCAAATCTAGTGACTTCTTTTGTGATTGGGTTACCTCTCACTAAGGATGATATCCTCCAGATCCATCCATTTGCCTAAGAGTTTTATGAATTCATTGTTTTTAATAGCTGAGTAGTACTCCATTGTGTAAATGTACTACATTTTCTGTATCCATCCTCTGTTGAGGGACATCTGGGTTCTTTCCAGCTTCTGGCTATTATAAATAAGGCTGCTATGAACATAGTGGAGCATGTGTCCTTATTACAAGTTGAACATCTTCAGGGTATATGCCCAGGAGAGGTATTGCTGGATCTTCCAGTAGTACTATGTCCAACTTTCTGAGGAACTGCCAGACTGATTTCCAGAGTGGTTGTATAAGCTTGCAATCCCACCAACAATGGAGGAGTGTTCTTCTTTCTCCACATCCTCACTAGTATCTGCTCTCACTTGAATTTTTGATCTTAGCCATTCTGACTGGTGTGAGGTGGAATATCAGGGTTGTTTTGATTCGCATTTCCCTGATGATTAAGGATGTTGAACATTTTTTCAAGTGCTTCTCAGCCATTCGGTATTTCTCAGTTGAGAATTCTTTGTTTAGCTCTGTACCCCATTTTTTATAGGGTTATTTGATTTTCTGGAGTCCATCTTCTTGAGTTCTTTATATATACAGGATATTAGTCCTCTGTAGAGGAATACGAATTGATCCATTCTTATCTCCTTGTACAAAGCTCAAGTCTAAGTGGATCAAGGAACTCCAAGTAAAACCAGAGACACTGAAACTTATAGAGGAGAAAGTGGGGAAAAGCCTCGAAGATATGGGCACAGGGGAAATATTCCTGAACAGAACAGCAATGGTTTGTGCTGTAAGATTCAGAATCAACAAATGGGACCTCATAAAATTGCAAAGCTTCTGTAAGGAAAAAAAACACTATCAATAAGACAAAAAGGCCACCAACAGATTGGGCGAATCTTTTTCTTATGGTGGTCAGAAAGCAGAGAGACAAGAGGGGACAGAGACAAAGTGCCACATTATTGAACCCTTCTTCACTGACTAATTCTTCTAGCTGGCCCCGTGAAGACCAATAGTTAGACCTTACCAAGGAGTCAGGATGGGGCCCTGACCTGGAAGGCTTCCAGTGATGATAGCTATGTGCTGAGTGCAACTAACAACACCATGGTTCCTAACAAACCAGAAACAACCAACAGTGTGCTGATGGCTACTTCCCTGCAAGTTCTTCTTCCCTTTATAGAGTTGCTGTTGTTTTTTCCCCTCAGCCAGAGTTTCTCTATGTAGCCCTGGCTCTTTGGAACTCACTTTATATGTCCCCTGCCTCCTAAGTTCTGGGTTTAACAAAGTTTAAAACTCCAAAAGCTTGCCAACAGTAACCAATTCTTGGGACTCCTCCTCTTTGGACAGGGAGCTCTGGATGTGAGTCAGGGCACATGTGCACCTGGTGCTCAGTAAACTACTTTTGTTTTTGCACTTACCTATTTGTGAGTTTCATTCATTGGACTCAAGAGACACACTCAGCTGTTGGAAGTTTTGGTGACCATTGATAATCAGGTACCTTTGCACCAATATCAAGTATTCCTGCATCTTTTGACCAATTCCACTCAATGATTGTGGCTTACTATCTCTTAAATTTCCCTGAACCTCCCAAATTAGCGCAATCAGTCAGGGAGTTGATATTCAATACACATACTTTGTGGGTGATAGTTGGTCTTTAAACCTTAACCTGGGTCATGGGGTAGAGGTCTCTGGGAAGTCTTTAAGTCATTGTGGGTTCTTATAAAATCTCTGAGTAAGGTCATCTGAGAGAGTTGTCAAAAATAGAGGAAGTCTGCCCTCCCTTCTTTCTGGCTACCTATCTGGCTATGTGATTTCTCCCTTTCACAGCAACTCTGCCCATATGATATCTTCTGTTATAGGGTTCTTACCAGAGTTGGTTCTATGCTTTGAGGACCCTTAGGATTCAAAACTGAGCTAAACATACTTTCTTTCTTCATAAACATCTAACCTTATGTATTTCATTATGATATAAAAGATATATTACTCTAATGATGATATCAGCGTAATATGATGTTAATGTATACAAAAGCTGTGTGTGTGTTGGATTTCTAGGATATAGTTGTAACAAACTTCTATAAACTGGATGGCTTAAAACAATAGAAATTTATTTTCTCACAGTTCTTTAAGTTGGACATCTGAAGTCAGAATGTTGGGAGAGCCATGCTTTGTCTGAAGATACTAGGGAAGAATCTTGCTTTCCCCCCTCCTAGCTATGACCAGTAGTTACTAGAAATCATTGATGTTTCTCAGCTTGTCACTGCATAATTCCAGTTTCTGCTTCAGAATTCACATAGCAGTCCATGCATGTAAGTCCAGTAACTTGGTCATGTCTGTAAAGTCTATTTCCAAATAAGGTTCTGTGGACAAGTACTTTTGTGGGATATTCTCATTCATTCTCTCCCCCCCCCTCTTTAATACAGTACAGGGGCCATATAAGTTTAGATCTCATTATTTAAGTTTTGTGTAGGGTAGATGGTTTTGTTCCTCAGTATTCATGAAACTATAGAAGGCTGGTTTTGTTAGCATCTATGTAGTATAAAAATCTCATGCTATTTAAAATTCCCATAACAGCATGTTGTAATTAAAAACAAACTAATTTGGATGTCAAGAGACCTTGGTTCTAGTTTCCATTCTGAATTAACTATTTCCTGGCAAGATGTGAGCAAATGACTGTTCACCCCAGATAGGGCACTATCCACAGACCAAAGTAACAGTTATATTGAATTTTAATTTAGTGAAGTGTTGAATTTATTTGCATTATTTAAGGGAGGATAAATGGCTGAAAGGCAGGTGCACCATCCACTGTAGCATGGTGAAGACTAATTATAGCTGCCTCTCTAGAGCTCCCTGCACAACTTGTAGACAGCTCAGTTGGTGAGAGGGTCTTTTCTTCCTGCCAGTTTTTACAGCTTATGTAGCCAGTTGTTACAGCTTATGTAGCCTAAAGGCTAGGGCCTTGTAGACCTTACAAGTTTAAGGAACTTCCTGGAACTTGTGAATTGTTAACTTCTAAGCTTTGTTTATTTTTGGAGTCTTAATGAACTTTCAAGGATGAAATGTTTCAGTTAGGAAATTGTTAGATACAACCATGTCCAGTTAATTATTTTACTCATGGATAGTAAGTGGGAGGCCTGGAGGAAGAGAAGAATAGAAGAAATGACTTTTCTGCCTCTCAGATTCTAAAGTTATGTAATTATGGAGTAACTTCTTTGTGTCATATTTTAGAGTTTTGTTGGCATCATAAAAGAAATAGGAAAATGAGAATGTCCCAAATACCCATCGGATCGGCCCTGGCTTGTGAATGTAGCACCTACAGATTAATTTGTTTGGTGAATCACTGATGGAGATCACTAATTTGCTGTTAGCCCTGCTCTTTCTAAGTGATCATAAATTTTTAAATCTCCATAGCATATCAGAAAGTGAAACGCTCTTATGGCTAGTTAATTCACTTAAGACTGAAAGTGTGCCACTGCTTTGCTCTCTTGCTGAGTTCATAAAACGAAATGAGTGGAAGGAGCATAGTTTCTCCTCTGCACTCAGTTCTCTTGTCACATCTTTCTTGTTATCAAGGGATCTTAGAACAATTCTTACTAGAGAATGCTAATTATCCTGAGAGGTGGAGCATGATGTAAAAATTACAGCTGTGGTTCATTGACTGCTGGATTTTCCTTGTGTTTTGAATAGGTCATTGAAGTATTTTGTTTGAAATCTTTCTTTCAATCATGAGGTGAGTCATGGTAATTACTTCTTAGAGATACTACTGTGAGCATTGTGAAGGAAATTAGTAATACTGAAATGCTTAACCAATTACAGTATGTAGATGTATGTATATGCTCACATTAATAATGTTTGTCTATTGGTATCAGAATAGGTAGAGTTAATGTCTGGATATGAGGAAGTTATGAGGAAAATTAAGTCTTTTTAATTTTACTTCATACAGTAAAAATTTAAAACTATATTCTGAGGATAGAGATTCTATTTGAGTATAGAATTTAATGTAATCTTGTAGGAAACTTGGAATAAAATGTTAAAAAGGATAGAATATAGAGACTAAATATGTACTGTATGTATGGTAGAGTCATAGTTTTTATTTATATTTTCATTTTTCAGTGAAAATTGTTCAGAGCTGCCTTGCTACTCTACCAGAGATAGGTTTAAAATGTTAGCAGGCTGGAGAAATAGCAGTAGTTAAAGAGCACTTCCACAGGGACCTAATTCCCAGCACTTACACAGTGGCTTGCAATTGTCTGTAAGTCCTCTTCTAGCGGGGTATGACATCTTTCTCTGGCTTCCCTCTGCACCAGGTGCACATGTGCCAAATTTTTGACATAAAATTTTGCTTTTCACTAAAGAACTTGCAAAAATTTTCTTATAAGACTATTAGATTTTTATTTCTCTCAACTGTTGCTTATTTGAGAAAGTCTTTATTACTTCTTTACTTTTGAAGTATAATACTGCAATTCTGACTTGGATTTGTTCTCTTGTTAATAGTTGAAATATTTCTTTTTGTTCTTTTCTTGCTATGTGGTTTCTGAAGGGGGGCACTTGAAGTAATCCTGACCCCCTTCCTCTGTAGGTAAGGTGGCCTTTGGTTTTTATTATCCTCTTGCTTCTCTCTGTCTGATTTTTGGCAGTCTTCATGTAACATGCCTACATTTAAGTATGTTGGTGTTTATCTTGCTTTGTGTTCTCTGGACCCTGAACTGTCACCGCAACAGTTCTTGTCTGTTGCCAAGTGTGGATTTGTGGCACTTCCTTTTTATTTCCCGTCTCCTGCTAACCATGTCCACCTGCTTTTCCATGTTATTTGCTTCTCCTATCAGCATTCTTAGCATACGGAGTTCACATTTCTGGTAGTATTTCTAAAACTGGTGTAATAACCCAGCCTGTTTGGCAGGTAGGCAGCACTTTACTGCCCATCCGTGCTCCCTTTCTTTCTATTATTTTGTGAGTTTTGTCCTAAAAATACCTTTTACTTATTTTGTTCACAGATAGATATAATGTATCAGGTAAAGGAAGCTGAGGTCAGAGCACATAGAGAGAACTTCTGTGTTTATCTGCCAAAGAGGCAGGCTGTATTGTGCAGCTTTCATGTCGGAGGCTAAATTTTGTATTTAGATTTTTTTTTTTCCTGAGAGAATCTTTAAATCTGAGGTTTACAGTTCTTTTAGCTGCACCCCTTGGCTGTTGCATAGGAGTCATGTTAATGTGGGAAGAGGGGAGAAGGTGATGAGGGGAAGAGGTTCTCTGGTCCTTTTAAAAGATCAGTCTCTTGTGAATTTGATTTGGGTATCTTTTCCCTACGTCAGAAGATAAAAGGGGCTGGAGTGGGTATTTCCCTTCTGGATTGCTCAGATACGTAGACACAGGCTAGGTAAAACCCCAGTTGCTTAAGGATTTTTTTTTCAATTTTTTTATTAGATATTTTCTTCATTTACATTTTAAATGCTATCCCAAAAGTCCCCTATATCCTCCCCCACCCCCCGCCCTGCTCCCCTCCCCACCCACTCCCACTTCTTGGCCCTGGTGTTCCCCTGTACTGGGGCATATAAAGTTTGCAAGACCAAGGGGCCTCTCTGCCCAATGATGGCCGACTAGGCCATCTTCTGCTACATATGTAGCTAGAGACATGAGCTCTGGGGGTACTGGTTAGTTCATATTATTGTTCCACCTATAGGGTTGGAGACCCCTTAGGCTCCTTGGGTACTTTCAGTTTTAATAAAATACTTTTATTTTTGGAGGGAAGGCCTTTTAAGAGTACAGAGAACTGGGCACATTTCAGAAAAGTTATGTTTCTTCTTTTGTCTGCTATAGGTATAAGGGTCTTTTCTCAGATTTTTACTTTAACAATCTGATAGATTTCCTGAAGATAAAACTCAAGAAAATATCGGGACTTTGGGTCCTCTAGTAGGTTTTAAAATTTTATTTATTAAATAATTTCTTTTATTTTAATATACTTAAATCATTTCCCTTTTCATTTCCTCCCTCCAAACCCTTCCATATACCCTTCCTTGTTTTCTTTCAAATCCATGCCCTCTTTTTTCATTAATTTTTGTTACACATGCAATCCTGAATATATAAATACAACCTCCTTGCTCTGTATAATGTTGCTTATATGTATGTTTTCAGGACTGATCATTTGGTATTAGAAAAAATGGATGTGCCTTTCCTGGGGAAGACTATTTCTCCTGTTCTTAGTATTCCGTACTTACCTGTAGGATTGGGTTGAAGATTCCTGGGTTTCTCTAACAGGTTTAAACTGTTTCAGCAATTTAATTATATATATATATATATATATATATATATATATATATATATATATATATATATATATATGTATATGTATATATATATATGTGTGTGTGTGTGTATGTAATTATGTATATATGTGTACATATGTATGCATGTATATATATAATATATATTTTAAGGTTTTATTTGTTTTATATGTATAGTGCTTTGTCTATATGTCTAAATGTATGAACTGCCCTCAGAGATCAGAAGGAAGTGTCAGATCTCCCAGGACTTAAGTTATAAATAAATGGTTGCAAATAACATGTGGGTGCTGGGAACAGAATCCAGGTCCTCTGGAAGAGGAAGTGCACTTAACTACTGAGCCATCTTTTCAGGCCTGCTCCAGCAACTTTTTAATTGTACTAAAGTATCCGCACTGATCCTGCTTCCCGGTGAGAGCTTCTGTTCCCCACATGTGACTTTTCTGCCTTGCTGTCCAGGGTCCAGAGCAGCAGTCCATCTTCTGACCTCAGTTCCATAATAGATCCAGCAAAGTATTGATTTTCAGCCTTTTTTTCTTGTTTTGGGGGTGAAAGTAATGAATCCTAGGTTCTCTACATTTTAAAAATTCAATTAAAGTTATTATTTTTATTGTATTTGGTAGTATGATAAAGACTTTGGATATTAATGTTTTTTGATTTGGCAATACTAACTAGAAATTTTATTTTCTAATAGTATGCTTATATATTTTGGGGTAACTTTCTAATTTGCAAGGAAGCTTTTTCATAGGAAATTGATCCATAATACTGATTTTTTTGAAATTTTTATTTTTATTTATTTTGTTTCTTATTACTATTAAAATGAGTCAGTATACTTACTATCTAGCTTGCAAATACAGTTTGAGACAATAGTAATCTTTGTTTCCTGTGTTTTGAGATAATGATTTCTTTTTTATATTCATAAACTGAGTGTCAGTTTGTGCCAAGTTTCACTAATTGTACTTTGGATGCAATACAGATGATGTTCAGAGTATTGATAGTTTGGATTTGTGAAACCAGTTAATTATATGAACCATTTACATTGGGTTTTTACTTTAACATTTTTTATTTATTTTATGTGAATTAGTGTTTTGTCGGCATATATATATACATATATATCTATGTGTGTGTGTGTGTGTGTGTGTGTGTGTGTGTGTGTGTACTTTGTGTGTTCTTGGTGCTGGTGGAGGTCAGAAGAGGATGACAGATCCACTGGAGCTGGGTTGTGAGCAGGGGACTAGACTCTGGGTCCTCTACAAGAACAGTGGGTGCTCCTAACTGCTTGACCATCTCTTCAGCCTAATGTTGGATTTCTTAATTAGTAGGTTGAATAGAGCATAAATAGGCTAAGTCCTTGTACTTCTGAGATTTAGTCAGAAAAAAACTCATGCAAATATGTTGGAGACAAATTTGTGTAAATTAAAAAATATAAAATATGGTTTAAAGATTTTGTTTTGAAAAACCAATGTGGGCCAACCAGAGGGTAAATGCTAGCCAGTGTAAGTGGGCAGGTAGGATGGCTCAGTAGGTAAAGTTGTTTGCTGCCAGTCCTGAGGCACTTCAGGACCTACACGGTGGAAGGAGAGGATTGATTTTCAAAAGTTGTCCTCTGATGTCTACAGGGGATACACATACCACACACACACACACACACACACACACACACACACACACACACAAATGAACACTAACTTAAAAAATGCTTTAAATCAGCTATTTACTGAGAATCTCAGAAGTAATACCTGTAACTTAATATTGAATTAAATATAGTGTATAAAGTCTTCCTCAATGTTACACTGTCAGAAGAAAATGATGACAAATTTAGTTTCAAGATCAAATTGACTTTTATTAATAAATTAAAGGAATCTGATTTTGCCTGAAGTAGACTGGATGGTAGACTGGAAGGTGGCATATTGTCATAAACTCAGCTGAGTTTCTGTTGTGCCTTTCACTACTGTCTTCTCTTTGGTGGTAAGTGATCTGGTAGCTCTTAAGTGCTAAATCTGTACCTACCTGTCAGGTTGTGGCTTAGGCGTCGAGATCACCTCAACCAACTTAGCCATGATTTTCCCTGAGTGTAGAAGAAAATGACATGGAAAGAGCATGCCTTGTGAGTTTTGGAAGCTTTTATTGTCCCCATAGTCATTGCTCATTTGATGTAATCACCATCAGTCAGTTTTCAGATTGTTCCTTGGCAGTGACTCAGTAGCTACCACAGACTGCAGAAGGTCATCTGGACTCTGTACAAACTGACCCCTGACTTAAAAGCTTGAAAGATCAGAAAGTCAGTGCAAAATAGTAAGACCTGGCAAGAATTTATTTAAAATCCCCAGGGCTTCATGATGAACAAAGGAGGGGACCCTAAAAGGCATCATCTTTTTCTTGAAATTCCTCAAGGGACCTCAGTTGTCAGAAGTTTTTTCAAGTCCCTTTATGGTCACCAGAAGCCATCAAAGACAAAAGTTACAACAGATTTTAAAGATCTGATGAGCATTTATGTCTGACTTTGGAGTTGGACACTTCATTTTATGAAGCAGAGTGACTGTTCTGGGATGAGCAGAGGAGGTCAGCTGTAAAGCAGGAAAGGGCTCAAAAAGGCTAAAGCAACAAAAAAGCCATGATTGTTACTTCCTGGGATTAGAGCAGAAGGGACTTCTTTGTCTGAGTGATTCTGGTTGGCTGGACACTCCTGCTGTTTTGGAAACTGGCCCATCAAAGTTAGTTGGGTTACTTAGCACTTATGACTTCATTCTAGACACATCTCATCTGCTGGGGCCCAGGGCAGGAGGCTAGTCCAAAAAACAATGACATTTCATGACCTTGTTTAACAGCAGTGACTTAAGTCTGTTTTGTTCTCACTCTGCCTGGCGCTTGCTCTCTCTCTAGAACTTTTTCCCCCTGCTTCAAAATGGTTTTCCCAGAACCCAAACTGGGCATAGTGGTACACACCCTTAATCTTAATCCTCTGATGGTGGTGGCAGAGGACAGCCTTGACTACATAGTGACTTTGAGGCCAGTTTAACTTCGATATCTTGTCTCAAAACAACAAAGAAGAAAAATGTAATCAAATTGCTTATTAGATAGCAAAACTTTGTGCTGACTTCATAACACATTTAGAGGGTGTCTTTTCCCAAATTGATCTAAATATTTAGCTATAGCTTCTTTAGTATAATTTTGTGGATATCTTTGAACTTTGTATAGTTGAAGCATCAGAGTTTTTGCATATGGCCATACTTTCTTAATTATTTGTGTGTGTTGATTTTATCTAATAGACCTTTACGTTTTTTCTTTTTTTGAGTTCTGTGTCTGAAAATCGAATCTCTAATTCCACCAGTAGTGTGTGTGTGTGTGTGTGTGTGTGTGTGTGTGTGTGTGTATGTATGTATGTGTGTGTGTGTGTGTGTGTGAGAGAGAGAGAGAGAGAGAGAGAGAGAGCGAGTGAGCGAGCAGAGCTGGGGGTTGTATCTAGGGCTTTGTGCATGCTATTGAGTTATAACTATGATCCCTTATATTTACATATTTTTATTGGGAACTTTAATTTTCTTGATAAGGGTATCTATAAAGATTCTTTACATAAAGTTATGGTAATTGAATTGAGATCAAGACTGAGTTATTAAAGACAGTGATTTCAAATCTTTCTTGAATTGATGGTAACAAAAACTTGCTGATTTGAAATCACTGTCTTCCTGATATAACTATCTCGAGTGAGGCTATGCCAGTGCCTGGCAAATACAGAAGGGGATGCTCATAGTCATCTATACGATGGAACACAGGGCCCCCAATGGAGGAGCTAGAGAAATTACCCAAGGAGCTGAAGGGGTNGTGATTTCAAATCTTTCTTGAATTGATGGTAACAAAAACTTGCTGATTTGAAATCACTGTCTTCCTGATATAACTATCTCGAGTGAGGCTATGCCAGTGCCTGGCAAATACAGAAGGGGATGCTCATAGTCATCTATACGATGGAACACAGGGCCCCCAATGGAGGAGCTAGAGAAATTACCCAAGGAGCTGAAGGGGTCTACAACCCTTTAGGTGGAACAACAATATGAACTAACCAGTACCCCTAGAGCTCGTGTCTCTAGATGCATATGTAGCAGAAGATGGCCTAGTCGGCCATCACTGGGAAGAGAGGCCCCTTACTTAGTCTTACAAACTTTATATGCCCCAGTACAGGGGAATGCCAGGGCCAAGAAGTGGGAGTGGGCGGGTAGGGGAGCAGGGTGGGGGGAGGGCATAGGGAACTTTCAGGATAGCATTTGAAATGTAAATAAAGAAAATATCTAAAAAAAAAAAGAAATCACTGTCTTACTCAACCACTACTTTTAACTTTATATTCTTTATTTTAAAATAATGAATATTATTCAAGTTTTGGGGCCTGCTAACATTTTAGAAGAATAATAGAGAATTTTGAGTTGGTAACTAAAATTTATCTTCACAATATCAATTTATTTATTTATTTATTTATTTATTTATCTATCTATCTATCTATCTATCTATCTATCTATTTATTTATTTATTTATTTTTACTTAAGCCATTAGACCAGAATGACTTGAGTTCTTTGGGTTCCTGTATAAGCAAACAACTCATATTTTAACTAGTAGACTAGTAGCTTTACCAATCACAAACTTTCAGCCAACTCTTACTCAGGTCTTACTACTCTAAAAGCTCAGGCCCAGGCTTTGGCAGTGAAGCTCGCTGGAACAGTTGTGTTTTCAAATACAGCCTGATTCTTGAGTTGTTCTTTGCTCATAAACTGGTAATTTTGTCTTAAAGATCCTCCTTTTTTCTAAACAATAAAGAGAACATGAATTCTGTCAACTGAATATAAGAATTTAGCAGTGAAAATTCTCTCTAAGGCTTTCACTATAATTTTGGATATTGGTCTTTTAAAACACTATCTTTAGCTTTTAATATATTCTAGTTAAATTTGATAATATATTTGTTTGTAAAGTGTCAGGGTCACAAAAGTTGCTCAGTAGATGTTAGTTTCCATAATATATGTTTTCATTCTTCAGGATCATGGTCCACAAATTGATTATAATACAAAATCTCTTGAGCTTTTAAAAACCTGCAGGTACCTATGACATATATGTATACATATATAAGTATACAGGATTTTGTTTATATTTTCATTGCATTACCACTTTGAGATATAATTATTGCCTGAAAAGATTTTATTATTTTTGAGATTTTTATATTCATAGATGTAGAAAGGAGTGTGAATCCACAAATTTTCCTCACATTTTCTTTGTGTTTCCTTACATTTTCTTGAACACTGGATATTCTTGGACTTTAGTATTCTTATTTGACAGAAAACAGTTATTTGTATTTTTGTGGTGTGTGTGTGTGTGTGTGTGTGTGTGTGTAAAATAAAAACTGGATGGAGCATCAAAAGATACAGTTAATTATTTTTGTATCATTTGTTGAAAAGGCTGCCTTTTGTTTTATTAAAAGTCTTTTGATACTTGGCGTGGTTGCTGGCTCTGGTAAATCACAGCACTTAGGAGATGGAGTTACCAGTGATCATAGTACTTCAGAGATAGAGACAGGAGGATTACAAGTTTGAGGTAGTCTGGGTGCATATTGAAACCCTACTCACAAGCCTCTCTGGGTCTGTTGCAGAGTTTCTGTTCTATTGACCTTTTGCGTATCTTGGTGCTTTTACCATACTAGTCCCTGTGACTTTGGAAATAATGGAGTCAAGTCATGCTAATCATCCAACTTGTTCTTTTTCAGTATTATTTTGGCTATTGTGTGGCTATTAGTCTTTTGTTCCAAACAAATCTTTTTCCTTTGCTTAGTAAAAACAGATCTGACTCTTTAAATACGTTTCTTCTGTCATAGGGACTCAATGCTTAGCTCAGGCTAGAAAGAAGTGACACTACTGATAATTATTTCCCTCTTGTATCCTTTGTGCTGGCTTGCCTGTCTCTCCCCAATATTAAACCTCATGGCTTCCCCAGTAGTGTACAGCTTTTCTGCATAATGCTTTCAAGTGCAGAATCCTGCAGTGCTTAGAGGCAGATAGATGGAGTAGACAGAGACCTGATCTGGCTGCTTGTTTTTGTTTATAGCATAGACTGTTGGTAGAACATCAACTCCATAAAGAATGGATTTCTGTCTGTTTCTAATGGTGGAAGTTGAGGGCAGAGCTCTAGAGCAGCTTTTCAGCCATTCAGTAGAGGGCACAGTGTTTTCTTCAGCAAGGATAGATCTCAGCCCTGGGGCAGTTAGTGGTTAGAAGAAGCTCTTACTGCAGTGTTCTGGCTCAGGTCTAGTGGGTATTGGCTTCTCCTGCAGTACAGCCTTTTTTATTTCTCATTAGTTAATTGGGTGTTTTTCCAACCCTATTACAGTTAATGATCTCTCATACCAAACTTTCCCTTTTCAAATTCCAGGGTGGCTTCTCTTTTTTAAGTTGACTTTGCATTTCCATATGACTTTTAGAAGCAGTTTGTAAAATGCCTACTGAGATTTTAATTGGAATTACATTGTATTTAGACAAATTGGGCGAGAGTTGACACCATAACAATACTGAACCTTCTGACCCTTCGATAAGATATTTCTATTTAGATAATTAGTTTCTATCAGTAGTGTGTTAGGTTTTCAATATACTGATTTTTCCCCTGTTTTGTCAGATCAATTCTTTTTAGTATTTTGGTTTCTTTTTTTTTTGGTGATTTTATAAATGGTATTTAAAAATAAATTCTTAATTGTTCATTGCTCATATGCAGTTCTTCAATTATTTTGCATATTGCCATAACTTTGATAATTACTATTTTTGTAGATTAATATTACATTGGATCTTCAACTTAGACATTTTAAATATGCATTTTGTGAATAAAGAAAGTTGTTTTTCCTCTAATCTGGACGCCTCGTCTTTCTCTTGCCTCACTTCGGTAGCTAGTGCTTTTAATGCATGTATGGTGCTGAGTACCTAGGCAACTTGATCTTGTTTCTAATGTTACAGGGAAACATCTCTGACAATTAAGATGAAAATTGTGTATTTTTCAGACCTTTGAAATACCCTTTGTTGCACTGAGAAAATATTGTCATATTCTTAGTTTATAGAAACTTAAAAAGAAAAGGAAATAGATGCAGTGTTTGCCATAGGCTTTTTTCATGTTTATTGAGATAACCCATGGTGTTTTTTTTTTTTTTTTTGTAATTAGTGTGGTGGTTGCTTTACTTAAATGATAAACCAGTGCTGTACTCCTGACATAAACCAGTTAGTTGTTTATGATGTGTATTTGGCTGCTTAGTATTGTCCTGTGTTCACTGATGGACTTTTCGCTTCTTTGGTATTATATTTGGTATCTTTTCTCTGCCTGTTTTATTTATATATGCAGCTTGTGTGTGTGGCTTTTTTTGCCCCCAGGTTCACTAATTTTCCCTTTACTGTCTTATCTGTAAAATCAGTGTAGTATATTTTTCATTTTAGATACAGTTTTAATCTCTATAGTTTTAGGTACTTTTAATATCCTCCATGTTTCTACTTGAGGTTTTGAATATGTAAATATATTTAAAATAGTCTTTAATATTTCTGTCCCAAATTCTAACATCTGTTTTAGTAAATTGTTTTCTTCATTATGACTCATGGTTTTAGCCTCTTTTTTGTGCCTGGTACTTCTCCAGACTGCCTTTCCCCCCCCAGAGAAATCTTAATCTCCTAGGTCAAGATGATTTTTCTGTCACAGTCTCCTAAGTGCTGGCACTACAGGCATGTGTCATTGTGCCCAGCTCTGGTAATATTGATTGGATGATAGATACTGGAAATTTTACCTTTATATTTTATATTAGGAATATTTTTTAATCATTTGGGTTGTAGTTGTCTGGAGACAGTTAGTGACTTGTTTTCCAGTTTATCAGGTGTCTTAAAGCACTGTTATCTAGGGCCCTTCAGCAAGGAAAGTAATTTTAGGCTGGGAGTGGGGCGTCACCACAACATCAAGAACTCTATTAGAGTTACAGCATCAGGATGGTTGAAAACCATTGCTCTAGAATCACTGTTCTTTGTTGGGCAATGTCCAGTTTCTTGGGAACAGATCTTTCCTATAATTTGTCCGGCTGTTTTTTTTTTGTTTGTTTGTTTGTTGGTTTCAAGTGAGAAGACACATCTGTTTCCTATTTGTACATCTTAACTTCTGTGTTTTTATTTTAAAATCAGAGTAGTTTTGCTGGTTAAAATAATTCTGGTTGAGAATTATCATTTCTTTATGGTTCATCCCTAGCTAATTCGATATCAAAAAATATTGTACACAAATTTTTAATATCAACTTTTTAAAAAATAAAAATGCATCTTTTTCATGAGGCCATTATCCTGCTGGTATACAGCCAAAATCTAGTCTTTTTATTTAATGCCAAAGTTATTTTTAATACCATTTCTGAATTATAAAATAAAAAAGACATATTGTATATTAATGGAATATAATTATTGAACTGTGATGTAAAGAATAGTCAACTGGGAACTGTTTACGGAACAAATCCTTATTAAACCTGTTGTTTGACTGTGATGTTAGATTCATCATGACTACATGAGAGGTGTCTATAGGATATTTAATTCTTATTTGTGAGTATATAGGGAAAGGTAGAATCAGAACAAATTATATGATGAATATATTTACAGCTTAGTGACCTATTTTTTTTTTTTTTTTTAATTAAAGCAGAATCAAACTTGGTAGCTGTACTGGCTAGGTTTGTGTCAACTTGACACAGCTGGGGTTATCACAGAGAAAGGAGCTTCAGTTGGGAAAATGCCTCCATGAGATCTAGCTGTGAGGCATTTTCTCAATTAGTGATCAAGGGCCCCTTGGGGGTGGGACCATCTCTGGGCTGACAGTCTTGGGTTCTATAAGAGAGCAGGCTGAGCAAGCCAGTAAAGAACATCCCTCTATGGCTTCTGTATCAGCTCCTGCTTTCTGATCTGCTTGAGTTCCAGTCCTGACTTCCTTTGGTGGTGAACAGCAGTATGGAAGTGTAAGCCAAATAAACCCTTTCCTCCCCAACTTGCTTCTTGGTCATGATGTTTGTGCAGGAATAGAAACCCTAACTAAGACAGTAGCCTACTGGCCTGGAACTCAACTCAACATGTTGCCCAGGCAGTCTTTCTGCCTTTCTCTCCCAGGTGTTGGAATTAAAGGCATGAGCCAGCAGACTTACTGAATGATTAAAAAAAGCTAATACACAGAGCTAGGAAAAATGGATGCTCTAAAGAATGCAGTTGTTTCTTGTAGACTTGTTGTCTGACCTATACTAATGTAGTTTATCTTTTTGTTGCAAACCAAGAGTTAACCTGGGATAATTGAGTTTAAGTATTGTGTTTGCCACTTGCTAAGTAGGTGCATTTGTTAAACTGCCTTTCTGATTTCTCATCTGTAGACTGAGCATGAGACTATCTCTGGAAACAGCAAGGATGAGAAAGCACTGATGCAGTAGAGTTCACAGCTTGAGAAATGTTTGTCTTTTCCTTTTTATCCAGTGGCCAATGGAAGCTTTCCTTTTTTCTATTACATGTTCCCTAGTGTTTATGTGCATGCAGAAGCAGTGGTATAGTTACTTTGGACCCTGTCAGGAAAACCAACATGAAGCACAGCACTGTTGTGTTGGCCTGGAACTTTTTGAAAGGAAATCAATAGCATCATATAGTATAGGACAACATTAGGAAATGGTGGCAGGAGAAGGTCTGAGGGAGAAAGATGGTCGAATCTGTTATAGTGTTCCTCATAAGGTTGAGGTCATGGACTAGCCTCACAGAAGTATTTTCCCTGTTTTGTTTCTTTAGTTAGCCTCACTGCAGTCCCTGAGTCCTAAGTCATGATTTTAAACTCTTCCTAGCTCTTGATTTGAGAAGGTAGTGTCTATGTAATACTTTAAAGAATAGAGAATTAGTTTAATTTTTTGAGTGGCATTTAAATTCTTTGTCTTTGTGCTCTGCCTTCTTTGGTCTGATTTTTCAGCAGAAGAAATGACACTGTGTAATAATGAAAAGGTGCTGTTGAATAGACACATGGCTGGAAGCGAGAGCTATCTGAATGGGGTTTTGTAGCAGCGATTTTACTTGACTCATCTTCAACTTGAAGTGCAATTGACTTTCTAAGAGTTTTCTCAACCTTCTGTGATAAGTCTGGTAGAAGTCAAATGAAATCAGTGTTGATAGTTGGTGTTCAAGCTTGGTGTATGCATCTAGCCTTTCAAAATCTCTTTCTAGGTACTCAGCTTGTGACGGCAAAGCTAGCCATTTTTTTTTTTAATTTTACTTTTGTCTATTTCTGTCTCTGCCTCACTATACAGCCTAAACTGACCTCGAACTTGCCATTTTACTACCTGGACATTACATGAGCCTGGCTTCTCTTATCCTTGTATTTAATGCTCTACTAATTCTAACTGCTGCTTAACAGCATTCATTCCCATTTTCTTGCTTTTGCTTTCTCACTTCCTCCCTTTTCTTCTTCTCTCCCTCCCTCCCTCACCTCTTTTTAAAAATTAGGTATTGTCTTGTTATTTATTACAGGCTGTCCTCAAACTTGTGATTTATTGTTGTGTGAGTCCCTTGTCCGTGTGTCCATCTCCCTCGCCCTCTTTCAATAAGGCCTTGCTTGTGTAGCCTTGACTAGCCTGGAACTAGCTAGAGTCACAGAGATCCACTGCCTTCTGTGTGCTAGAATAAAAGCCACTTGCCATGACTTCTGGTGTAACATTCTCTCTCTCTCTCTCTCTCTCTCTCTCTCTCTCTCTCTCTCTCACTGTGTGTGTGTATGTGTGTGTTTGTCCAAGAAAACTTGAGGAAGTAAATGCTCTCTTTCTATCATGTCACGTCTGGGGATTAAACTCAAGTTGTGTCAGATCTGGTGGCAAGAATCTTTACCTGCTAAGCCATCTTGCTGGCTCTATTTTGTTCATTCTGAATTTGGTCATTACATGGGCAACAAATATCTCCCTTATGAGATATTTCTTAACTACAGGTGAACCAACCTTTTGTAAATATAATTTACAATTTTGAAATCCTTATCCCTTTTAATATACATACAGTCTCTTGTTACTTACTAGTTCGCCCCTTGCTTGTGGTTTCCTGTGTTCCTCTTAAATTTCAGTGACATGCCATACATTCAGCATTATGGAAGACCTAGATTTATTCAGATGCTCTCAAAGTATTGGCTATTTGGTTACCATGTTTAGTATTATTGGGATATTCTTCTACCTTTTCAAAGTATAGGAAAAGAAGTGTTTCTTTCTTTTTTTTTTTTTTTTCCAATGAAGCTAATGATAAACCTTGTACTTTTAAAACAAGTTTCAACAGGAAAAAATGTAGTGAATACTATATCTACCTTTTCTGCATAGATATACTGGTAATGAAAAATAAATTTGATTTACTATAAGACTTTCAGGGTAAATATGTTGGAAGTAAAAAATGTATTATTGTGAATTACTTTTCTAATAAGTAAGGACAAACTTATATATAATTTTTCATTGACAAAATTCTTAAAGAATTCAGCATTGTTGCTCTCTCTTTTTATGTTTATATATATATTTTCTCTCTTGCACACATTTGGGGTGTGTGTGTGTGTGTGCATTCACCATGACACATACATAGAGGTAAGAGGACAACTTGCAAATTGTTGTTCTCTACTTTGACTATGTGGTTTCTAGGTCTCCAACTTGGGCTTGTCAGTAAGCACCCTTTTCCACTAAGCCATGTGCCTGGCCTGTTTTCTTGTTTGGAATGTTGAGGAAGTTAAACAGACTTACCTAAGACTAAATAAATTACCAGAGAGAATCTTTTCTTTTCTTTTTAAAAAATTTTTAAAAATTATCTTTAATCTCTTTTTAAGATTAAAAATTAATCTTAGTCCAGTCATTATCCCTCTCCAAGTCTACCCTCCAACAGTTCCTCATCCCATTCCTTCTGCCCTACCCCTGTCTGCAAGAGGATGGTTCCCTCCACCCCAACCCTTCTAGGCCTCCCCACTCTCTGGGGCTTCAAGTCTCTTGAGGGTTGGGTGCATCATCTCTCATTGAGGCCAGACCAGGCCGTCCTCTGCTGTATATGTGTTGGGGTCTCAGACCAGCTCCTGTGTGCTGTCTGGTTGGTGGCTTAGTGTCTGAGAGATCTCAGGGGTCCAGGTTAGTTGAGACTGCTGGTCTTTCTATGGGATCACCCACCTCCACAACTTCTTCCAGCCTTTCCCTAATTCAACCACAGGAGTCCCTGCTTCTGTCCATTGTCTTGGCTATGTGTCTGCCTCTGTCTCATTCAGCTGCTTGTTGGGCCTCTTGGAGGGCAGCCATGCTAGGCTCCTGTCTGTTGCCCTTTGTGCAGCAGAACTCCTGGGAGGCCTTCAGACTGTGGGGTTTTTAGAGGAGCAGTCAAGCTGATGATCTGCCCCTGTGGAAATTTAGCCAGAAGGGTGAAAGTCTTTTCTTTGTAAAATACTGTTTTGTCCCTTAAAATTTATTCTCTTTATTTGTAATTTTTGTAATCCTTTAAGCAGATGTTCAGTATCCTAACTTTATTGTTTTGTGTGTATGTGTGTGTGGCCAGAATCCTGTTTTTATTTTTATCCCTGATGTCCTTAAGAACTTGAAGAGCTTCTTCTCTCTCTCTCTCTCTCTCTCTCTCTCTCTCTCTCTCTCTCTCTCTCTCCAAGTTCTCACCATGTAGCCTTGGGTGGCCTGGAACTTGCTTTGCAGACCAGGTTGGACTCAGTCTTATGGAGATTCACCTGCTTCTGCCTTCTGAGATCAACAGTGTGTGCCACCACACTCTGCCATTTTGTGTTTCTTCCTAAGAAGATATGTCTGTTTTTATTACTTTTGGTTGAATAGAAATAGAAACATACAGTTGAAAAGTCTTATGCCATTACAGGTGCTTTTAAGATTAACTGGAAGAGCAGAGAGTGGTGGTGTATGCATGCCTGTGATCTCAGCACTGGGGAGGTGAAGGCAGGAAGATTACAAGTTAGAAGTCAGTCTTGGCTATGTGCTGAGACCATGTTTAAAAAAAAAGTTAATAAATCAATTATTTAAACAATTCCATAAATGTATGATATTTCCAAAAAATAATTTCTTTTGCATAGCTAGGAATGAATTGAACTTTTGATTTCATTTAAAATATAATACAAAATGCATTTTAAAATGTATGCAATGTCCCTTTTGTTTTATGCTACTGTTTTTATGAGCAATTAAAATATATTAGAAAGTACACTTGGGATGATTTAAAAGGATGCTGTGTGTTTATTGGTGTCATACATACATGTTATTTGGGTCATAGATTGTTTTGTAGTTGTATAAAATATGTTGTATAATAAAGAGAAATGAAAATGTAGGTTTCTGCTTCTTTAAAAAAAACAAACAGTGAAACTCAAGCAAACTGACCAAGCTTCTTGCATTTACATAGCAATTTATACTCAGCGATGGGAACTCCCCAAAATATTAATCATATAGTAAAAAGTAGCTTTTAACAATTTAAAAGTTCCCTTTTATAAAAATCTTTAGTTCTTTAAGGCACTAGTTATTGTTATCGCTTTAAAGAGTACTCAGGTGGTTCTAAGAAAAGCATCAGAACAGCTGTAGTAACAGCTGCAGATTTAGTCAAAATAGGTGTTTTAAAGGCTTCTTATTGCCCTTTCACATCTCTTTCCCTTACCCCAAATAACCCAAATGTTTTCTAAAAGTTTTGGTGAGCTTGGGGTTCCAAGACCTGGGATACCATATGCTTGCTGTGCGCAGTCTTGGTGTCTGCCTGTAAATTTTTGCTAAGGTTTTCTAGTTGGCTTTATAGATGCATATGGCTTTTACATAGGCCAGTGTCTTTGATCAAGAGTCACCTGCTATAACTACTCATAGAATAGTTTCAGCTTAAATTTAAGCAGATGTTGCTAGTATAGTAAAGGTAGAAATGCATATATTTTTTAAAGTGTTTCTTCAAATTTTTACTTTAATAAGAAATTGCCTTTAATCTTATAAAAAACCAAATTTGACAAATCTAAGTTTTTAAGGGAAATTTATTATAATGAATTGAAAGATCAGTACGTACGCTTGTTAGACACCCTCCCCTCCTTACAGCTTTATGATCTAGTGACGAGATGGCATTCGAGGCGGTTTTGAAGTGCATCAGGAAGGAATGGCTGTTAAGGGTTATGGAGGACCATAGCTAACACAGTGTTTGGTACTAGTTTCCATCTCCCAGTTACAGTCTCTGTTTGCAGATGCAAATCATATGACCATTGATCATAAGATATAACAGTATAACCTGGCTCTTATCCTGGCTGTACAGAATTATCTGCTTAGAATCTGGTTAAAAATTGTAGTAACAATGCTGTATCATACATGAGGGAATTTGAAATTTCCTGTTAAACAGTTATATACTTTCTGTTAGACCATGTGTAACATGCTCCTATGCAAGTGACACTGTGCTCAAGGTGATAAGGACACAAACCTATTTAGGACACGATTCCTACCTTTAAGTACAAGTAAATAAACAAAGTACACTCACATGCATTAAAATAACCACCTGTGAAAGGATAAATACATATTTAAATTATTAGACTCAGGAACTCTATATCTTAAAGGAATTCTAAAGGTTTGATAAACTCTGTTATTATGTGTGAAGAAACACTGAAGGGTAATGAATTGGCTTAAGTCGTGTATTAAATAGGGGCTTTACAGGACTTTCTAAATACAAACTCTGGAGTGACAGTGAACAGCAATCTTTTATCATCTTAGATATCAGAAAACTTAACCTTTAAGACTTTAAAAAACGATGTGATCTTCTTGGATTTAGCTCATTATCAAAAATTCTTTTAACCATCTTTTATCTTGTTGCTTCCTTTTGGACTTCTGAGCCTCAGCTACTTAGTAAATTATAAAATTATGTCTTTATGTCTAATTTTATGATTATTGGGACTATTGAATCATTTTAAGAATTGAAGTAATAGGCAAATATTTTTTCTTGTTAAAATAATAGATTCAGTTCAGCACAACAAATTTTGAGCATATGATTTATTAGATATAGCATAGATTTTAGCATTCAGGAAGATACTGTTTTTCTTTTTAAGAGAAAAGAAATAAAATATAATGCATATTTCTGCATCATATGGCACATTATGAGAAGTGATGAGAAGTTTAGATTTCCTGTATTTTGCCTTAAGTTAAAGAGTTACTACTTGAATGCTTGTATCTGCTCTAAGAGTATAAGACTCAATTTACCACAATGACAAAGTAAATATTTGTAGCAGTTGATAAGGATGTTTTTGATACTTTGAACTAGTGAGAATGTGTTCAGATTTTTACTTGAGATTGGCATGTGGTCAAAGTGTGAACTTATATTTTCCAGTAGCTACTAAATGGGAGCTTGTTAAAATTTTAGGAATACAGAAAGTAATTAATTACCATGTCAGATGTCATAAAGTATGACAATCTTAGACTTGATGAATATTGCTAATGGGACAGGTTTCAGAATTTACTGTCTGAGTTGGATACCTTAGGGCAAGGAAGATTAGAAGTGACTTCAGAAATACTTACCTCCTGAAGACAACTGTTACCGGGATTCAGATATGGATTGGCTGCTTTGTGCTGTGAGGAAGCTTTTGAATTATCTGATGTGAACCATTCTTGTATCTGGTGGTTGGAAGTCTTTGTTGTAGCAACCCCAAATGACTTCTTTTGTCACCTGTTATTCTGTATTCTCCATATGTTACTAGATGTGCAACAGGGTTGGCTGAGGAGGTGACTTGACAGGACAGCAGGGAATAGAAAGGGAGTGTTTGATTCAGGAAGTGAGACAGAAAGGTGTTGATGATTAAAAGAGTCTTAGGTACTTTTCTAATGCGTATACGATCTCACAACAGCACAGATCAGCACAGATGTGATATTTTAATAGTGAGCATTATTTAAATAAAATGCTAATTTACTATTCAATGGTCTGTACAAATCAGGAAACTACTTCAACAGTTTTCACAGTGAGAATAGGCAGGGTTCGTACTTGGCTATTTGATTCTACACACAAAACTTTAAGATTGCCACAGTATTGACTTTTAAGATAACCTGAAGTCCCCTTTGGAAATTTTTTTCTTTCCCTTTCTCTAAATATGACAGTTGCTAGAAAAGATTAATATTTCTAGGTCAGTAATTTGTGTAGGACTTGGGAGGGGGTGGAGGAGGTAAAATATTAAAGAGTTTATTTATGATTTGAAAGCTAATGTGAAGATAATACAAAAGAAGGAACCAGTACTTTACTTTGCATTTCAGGAGAAATGGAGTTTTTGTCTGACTATTTTAATCACTAGATTTCTTGATGTTCTATGACCACGAAAGCTTGACGGTTGGCACTGTTCATTAGAAATTTAGTATAATCCATATATTTTAATTTGATTTTGATCACATTAGAAGAAATGAAAACTGGTACACTATCAATGAGATATTTTACATTTTTAAATCCATACTAAATTTTTGAAGTCTATATATATTTTATATTTACAACATAATTCAGTTCAGACTAGCCATAAATCATGCTTGATGGCCATATTTGGCTACTTTAGTAGATAGTGTATTCAGTTACTATCACAAGGGAAACGTTTGATTGCATTTGTTAAGTTCATAAAATGTTTCATAAAGCTTTTAAAAAGTTCATAAAAATTTTTAATTCTGGGAAGATGGCTTAATTTTTCTCTGAACAGGGATGGGCATTTAGTGCTTAAAGGCACCATAATTCAGTTGTACCTGCTTTGCTAAGGAAAGGGACATTCTTTATACTCAGTAAGAAGGAAATGAGGCAAGATTTACCAACTTAGTTTTTTAGGCTTTCTGCCATTTGAGGGTGTATAAGTATTAATTTAGTTAGAAGGGTTGCTAAGGGTTCCAGGAAGTAGTTGCTATTGGAGAAACTGAGTCTCTTCTCTTTCTTCCTAGTGCTAGGGATGGAACCCATCACTACTTACTTTTGACTATACCTGTGATTATGAGCAAGTGTTTGTTTTTTAGTTTAATTCTTATTGTATACAATAGTGTATGTGAAAGTGCATGACTATTAGTAATATATGTATAATAACTGTTTGTTGCTAGTTTTTCTTTTTTAGCTCCAAGAATGTAGCTTATTCAGAATATGAGGCTAATAAGAGAGTTAGAAGTGAGCATTCAGACCTATAACACGAATTTGGATATGTAGGGTTGTTGTTGTTGTTGTTATTTTTAAAAATGTATTCAAGACTAATTTGCATGGCAGTCACTCTGGAATCTTGTTAAAATGTAGCTTATGGTTCGTGCTCAGGAACTCAGATTAGTCTCTCTGGCTATAGAATCTAGTACCAGGTTGTCTTAGTCAGTGGTCTAGTGCTGTGAAGAGACACTGTGACCACAGCAACTCTTATAAAAGAAACATTTAATTGGGACTTGTTTACTGTTTCAGAGGTGTAGTGTATTATCATCATGGCAGGAAGCATGGCAGCACACAGGCAGGCTTGGTGCTGGACAAGTAGTTGAGAGTTCTACATCTGGAGAGCCACTGGCCTGGTTTGGGCTTTTGGAAAGCCCACCTCCTAATCCTTTCAAATAGTGATACTTCCTGGTGACCGAACAGTCAAATCTATGAGCCTATGGGGACCATTCACATTTAAATTACCATACATGTGTATGCAATCTGTGGCCTGCAGGACATTTGCAGCCAAAAATAGTCCAGAATGAAGCCAATGGTGTTCTGGAACATGAACTTTATAGATGAAAATACTATTATAATGTCAAAAGTCTGGACACACCTGTTAGGCTCTACAGTATTGAAGTTCAGTCATTCCATTCACTGTGGCATTTGAGCATTCTCTTTATATTCTTTATGGTGGTTAAAAATGATTCTAGGCTATGAGTGTAGCTCCTTCTTAATGTGCTTGGTTACCACATGCAAGCTTGCAAATGAAAAAATTCTAGGGATATTTAAGTAGTTATTTTTCTTTAATGTGTTGTTTTACATTTTGTTCATGATGGAGGTGGGACATTTTTTTTTCTATTTAAACATTAATATATCATGGGATCTAAAGGGATAACTCGGTTTTAAAGAGTGTGTATTGTTCTAGCAGAGGACCCAATTTCAGTTCCTAGCATCCATAGCAGGTGGATCAGAATGATCTGACACCCCTGGCCAATCTGGATACCTGTATACCTGCATACACAAGTAAAAATAATAAAAATAAAATGTGAAACTTTTTCATTGACATGATAAATATCTAAGGGAAGGAAGGATTATAACTATCCATTCAACTAGTATTTAGTACACATCACTTAGGAAATAGTAATATTTAATAAATGATTAGCAAATATTACTTAGAGTATATTTTTATGGTTTTATAAATGTATTTAAGTCATTTATTCAAGTATAGTCTCAAATTGAATTCAAAGTGGGAAAGGAAGACAGATTGAAAAGATACTATTAGTGGCACTGTGACCAGAAGGTATTTTCTGGTGCTAACCAGTGGAATAAAATAAATGCTAATTTATGTAGCTAGTATGAACAAGAAGGGATGGGAATTCTCAAGTGTTTTGGCCCAGGTCGTTTTATCGGTTGTGTTGGTAAATTAAAGAGTCAGACGAGGAATGCTTTGCTTCTGTGTTTTTTACTCTTAGCAGTCTTATTGTACTTTTTAGGATATTAAGTTGCATCTGCCTGGTACTTCACATAGACCTTACATATTCTGGGTTTTTCAAGTAAATTCTTACTCAAATTGCTTTAAATTGTAACTTTAAAATTCTGTGTTTGCAAGAATACGTTTTATTTTTAGCATTGGTATCTTTAGTCCTCAGATCTTTCTGACTCCAGCATTTTTGGTTATTCTTATGGGTTAAGCCACTCTATTTTTAATAACCATAGTTCTGTTCATTCTCAAGCTAGGTCACCAGAGCTTTGTTGTTGTTAATGAAAAAGTCATTGTTCATGTCTCTTCTTTTTAGGAGCATGCTCAGACTGAATGAAGTTAAAATTTCTTAGGAATACTGTGTCTTACATACAAGATACAATTTTGCATATTTTAAATTCAATCTATTTGCTAGTACAATGATGTTATTTATACCTCAGAATTTCAAATACATTGTTAAGACTTGAGAGGCTTTTACCAAGACCCTCCATTTTACTTCTCCTTCCACCATTCTCAGTGTTTTCTGAAGGACCATTGCGTCTTACCAGAGTTTGAGTTTTGCCTTTCATAATTACAAAATGAAAAGAAAAGGGACATTTTTAGAAGTTGGAAGCAATGCAAGTACAGAGAAGAAAATTCACACTCATTTATGTTACTCCTCTTTTATTGAGAAAAATCTTGACTTAATGTACTTTACTTTTCTCAGGGATTGGTGGCAATGGTGATAATTATTGTGATGGTCGAAGTAATTGTAGGAGTGCGTTTAAAGGAGACTTAATTATTTAATTATAATATATAAAATATTTAATTATGGAGATAATCTTAAAATAGATATTTCAAAATGGTGTATATTTTATAATGTATAGATTATCATACATCAAATGTTCATCAATAAAGCTGTTAGGGAAAAAAAGGAGAATGATACGGGGGAGAATGTGACCATTTGCATGGGCTTTCAGTTAGTCCCCAAATACAAGTAATAATATGGCTATTACAAGAACCTTTTTTGTAAGATAGTCCCATGTTCAATATTGCGCTCTCTCTCTCTCTCTCTCTCTCTCTCTCTCTGTATGTGTATGTGTGTCAGACATACAAAAAAATTACTGCCAGTGCTGGACTTGGAGTTACCTTGTGGCTTACTGTCCTCTCTGTTTCATTCTTGTGCTGAGTGTGTGCCCAGACTTGCAACAGTACTGATGTAATCCTTTCACTATTATGACTATTTAATTATTTTAAACTGGAGAAAAGTATATTACTTTTCCCTTTATATTTAACAGTAGTTTTAGTCCCAAAAGTTAATGCATTTTTTTTCCCCTTGGATGACTTAAGAATGTTTGGAATGATGTGGGAAGTAGCATTTTGGGGTTGGGTGTAGGCTTTTAAGAGATTATCTAAAATTAAATCTCAGTTGTTAGCTCAGGTATGTGACTTAGGGCAAGGTATTTATTTAAGAGTTTGTCTTGCTTTGTGGATAAAATAAGAGTTATAAATACCCACTTCATAGATATGTTGAGAGTTGAACCAATTTGTAAAGATAGAACAATCCCTATACATAAGTACTGAATAATTACTTTTTACCATTAATTTTCTATTAACAGTATTCTCAGTAAACTCTAACAAATAAAAAAAGTTTTAAAATTTTTAGAAAATTTCAAAAAGTAATTTTCAGATTAGAGTTTTACTTCTTCCCTTCTCTTCCAGAATGGAGTATTGTCTAGAGTTTTATATGCCTGGGCTCATTTGGGTTAATGTGTGGTTAATAGCTTGCTAACAGTCCTAAGATGTTGCCCTTCCGACAGGCCATCTCACTGGTGTAAATGTGCTGGTCCTGAGACCATGCCTTGAGTAACAAAGTCATGTGCTTGTGATGGGCTTCTCAATCTCTCTGTGAGCTGACCTGGGGAGCTCAGTTTCATGTCTTTATTTACTTGTCTATTTCCTTTGTCAAGCTGAAGGACAACTAGTCATAACTTTTAGGCTAAATGGCAGATAATATATTAGCCTGAAGTTTTCTTTTTACTACACTCTTCTAAAAAGTTTCACTGTATGAACTTTCCTTTAGAGTTTCCATTTCTGTCCCCTTTCTTCATTTATGCAATCTTCTTTGGATTCTTCCTAATTTCTCAGCATCTTCCTTAATGTATAATAACCTAAGTTTGACTTTTGTCCAATCTGTCTCAGTAAAAGAGGATAATGATTGAGGCAGAAGAATATAGTACCTTCCATTTCTAAAATTCTATGATTTTTTTTAAATTTTAATTTTATTTGTAATTTATTTATTTATTTTATTTTTTTAAAGATTTATTTTATTTATTATATGTAAGTACACTGTAGCTGTCCTCAGACATTCCAGAAGAGGGCGCCAGATCTCGTTACGGATGGTTGTGAGCTACCATGTGGATGCTGGGATTCGAACCCATCACCTTCGGAAGAGCAGTCGGGTGCTCCTACCCGCTGAGCCATCTCACCAGCCCTGTAATTTATTTTTTACACTCCATATTCCATTCCCTGCCCCTCCCCATCCACCCTACGACTGCTCCACATCGCACACCTCCTCCCCACCCCACTCCATCTCCATGTGGATGCCCCCATCCCCTACCCCACCTGACCTCTAAACTCCCTGGGGCTTCCAGTCTCTTGAGGGTTAGGTGCTTCTCTGAATGAACATGGATCTGGAAGTTCTCCACTATATGCATGTTAGGTGCCTCATATCAGCTGGTATATGCTGTCTGTTGGTGGTCCAGTGTTTGAAAGATCTTGGGGGGTCCATATTAACCAAGACCGCTGATCTTCCTACAGAATTGCCCTTCTCCTCAGCTTCTTTCAGCCTTTCCCAGCTCAACAACAGGGGTCATCTGCTTCTGTCCATTGGTTGGGTGCAAATATCTGCATCTGACTCTTTCAGCTGCTTGATGGGTCCCTTGGAGGGCAGTCATGATAGGTCCCTTTTTGTGAGCATTCCATAACCTCAGTAATAGTGTCAGGCCCTGGGACCTCCCCTTTAGCTGGATCCCACTTTGGGCTTGTTGCTGGACCTTCCTCTCCCCAGGTTCCCATTTCCATCCCTGTAATTCTTTCAGACAGAAACAATTATGGGTCAAGGGTGTGACTGTGGGATGGCAACCCCACAAATGTCTTGTCTTTCCACTGGAGGTGGGTTCTACAAGTTCCCTCTCCCTACTGTCAGGCACCTCATCAAATGTTAATATTTTCTTAACTATTCTCATTTATTTTATTTTATTTTTTTAAATCTGTTTTCTAAAGTAATCAAGATCTTGTTGACTTTATTTCATGTAGGCTGAGTGGATCAGTTAGGATTCTGTCAGGAAAACAATCCACACTGGCTACTTCAGACAAGAAAGTTTAACATAGGGAATATGTTACACATGTGTTAGGAGGCATAAAAAGCAGAGTGTTGGTGGTGGTGGGTGCAGGGATACTAGAGTAACACAGACAATAATTGCAGGAATCCCTCTTCCCATAGATGCGAGAGAATACAAAGCTTAGAATAGGGGACACAGAAGTGAGATTCAGAACGTGTAGTCTGGCAGCTGCTGCTGTTTTTGAGGGGTTGCCTGTGGCTTCCACTAACTGCTGCTACTGGGGTGAGGGCCTGTATTGGGGTATTGCTTACTGGATAAAACAAATATTCTCCCTTTACTGCTTTTATTGACAATATTAGGAAGCTACCCAACCCAATGAAGGATTAGAAAGTAGTTTTAAGAGCTTTCTTTTCAACGGAAAGGATTATTGAAGGATGGATTTGGAGTTAAGAAGATAGCTGAATAAACCATATGTTTTATCTCCCTCATCTTTGGTTTACAATATGTCATATGCTTTCTGTTTCTTGGACTCTTTCCTAAACAATAGGCTTCTAAATCTTAGTAGTGCTTGAGGGTCTAGAGGAAAAAGAATTGCCAGTGTTCTAACCATGGCCATACATTGCCTAGAAATAAGAATTGTTCTCATAGCTGCATTAATGGCTTATAGTCATTGTTTGAAAACATAGACTATATCAAAGTGACTATGGGCTAGGCAATATAGTCTTACAGGACTACCACTGTATGAATGGAACATCAATGATAGAAATGTCATTATGACTGATTTATCTAGTTGATGTGATTTGAGAGTATGAGATAGCACCTATTGTTCTAAGAAAAACCTAATACAGCTCTTCTTCTTCTTTTAATCTGATATTAATTATTAGATCCACATTGGATGGGTTTTCTGTTGTTCAAGAGTCTGTGTAAATTGTGGTAGGATTAAAAATTGGCTGCCTGTTGGCAAACAGTTCCTGTTGTAGCAACTAGTTTTTATCTATTTATTTTTTTAAAAATTTTTTCTATTTTTTCCTTTTTTATAAGATTTTTCTTCATTTACATTTCAAATGCTATCCTGAAAGTTCCCTATACACCCCTCCCTGCCCTGCTCTCCAACCTACCCACTCCTGCTTCCTGGCCCTAGCATTCCCCTGTACTAGGGCATATAATCTTCGCAAGACCAAGAGCCTCCCCTCCCAATTATGGCCTACTAGGCCATCTTCTGCTACATATGCAACTACTACTGGCTAGTTCATATTGTTGTTCTTCCTATAGGTTTGCAGACCCCTTCAGCTCCTTGGGTACTTTCTCTAGCTCCTTCATTAGGGGCCCTGTATTCCATCCTATAGATGACTGTGAGCATCCACTTTGTAACTATTGTGAAGGGTGTTGTTTCCTTAATTTCTTTCTCAGCCTGTTTATCCTTTGTGTAGAGAAAGGCTACTGATTTGTTCGAGTTAATTTTATATAGAACTACTGCACTGAAGCTGTTTATCAGGTTTAGGAGTTCTCTGGTGGAATTTTTAGAGTCACTTATATATACTATCATATCTGCAAACAGTGATATTTTGACTTCTTCCTTTCCAATTTGTATCCCGTTGATCTCCTTTTGTTGTCTAATTGCTCTGGCTAGGACTTCAAGTACTATATTAAATAGGTAGGGAGAAAGTGGGCAGCCTTGTCTAGTCCCCTACTTTACTGGGATTGCTTCAAGTTTCTCTCTATTTAGTTTGATGTTTGCTACAGGTTTGCTGTAGATTGCTTTTAAAATTATGTTTAAGTATGGGCCTTAAATTCCAGATCTTTCCAAGACTTTTATCATGAAGGGGTGTTGGATTATGTTAAATGCTTTCTCAGCATCTAATGAGATGATCATGTGGTTTTTGCCTTTGAGTTTGTTTATATAGTGGATTATCTTGATGTATATCCGTATATTAAACCATCCCTGCATCCCTGGGATGAAGCCTACTTGATCATGATGGATGATCGTTTTGATGTGTTCTTGGATTCAGTTTGCGAGGATTTTATTGAGTATTTTTGCATTGATATTCATAAAGGAAATTGGTCTGAAGTTCTCTTTCTTTGTTGGGTCTTTATGTGGCTTAGGTATCAGAGTAACTGTGGCTTTATATAATGAATTGGGTAGAGTACCTTCTGTTTCTGTTTTGTGGTATAGTTTGAGGAGAATTGGAATTTGGTCTTCTTTGAAGGTCTGTTAGACCTCTGCACTAAACCCATCTGATCCTGGGCTTTTTTGGTTGGGAGACTATTAATGACTGCTTCTATTTCTTTAGGGGACATGGAACTATTTATATCATTAATCATTTCCTGATTTAACTTTGGCACCTGGTATCTGTCTAGAAAATTGTCCATTTCATCCAGGTTTTCCAATTTTGTTGAGTATAGCCTTTTGAGGTAGAATCTGATAATGTTTTGGATTTTCTCAGGTTCTGTTGTTATATCTTACTTTTTTATTTCTGATTTTATTAATTAGGATACTGTCCCTGTGCCCTCTAGTTAGTCTGGCTAAGGGTTTATCTATCTTGTTGATTTTCTCAAAGAACCAGCTTCTGGTTTGGTTGATTCATTGTATAGTTCTTTTTGTTTCCACTTGGTTGATTTCAGCCTTGATTTTGATTATTTCCTGCCTTCTATTCCTCTTGGGTGAATTTGCTTCCTTTTGTTCCAGAGTGTTTAAGTGTGCTCTCAAGCTGCTAGTGTATGCTTTCTCCAGTTTCTTTTTGGAGGCAGAAAATCTCAGAGCTATGAGTTTTCCTCTTAGCATTGCCTTCATTGTGTCCCATAAGTTTTGGTATGTTGTAGCTTCATTTTCATTAAACTCTAAAAAGTCTTTAATTTCTTTATTTCTTCCTTGACCGAGTTATCATTGAGTAGAGTGTTGTTCAGCTTCCATGCCAATGTTGGCTTTCTATTTTTTCCTATTTATTTATTTATTAAAGAATTTCTTCCTTTATATTTCAAGTGTTACCCCATAATTCCCCTATACTCTCCCCCCTCCCCGACCTGCTCCCCTACCCACCCACTCCCACTACTTGGCCCTGGCATTCCCCTGTACTGGGGCATATAAACATTGCTAGACCAAGGGCCTTTCTTCCCCAATAATGGCCAACTAGGCCATCTTCTAATACATATGCAGCTAGAGACATGAGCTCTGGGAGTTCTGATTAGTTCATATTGTTATTCCATCTATAGGGTTGCAGCTCTTGGGTATTCTCTCTAGCTCCTACATTGGGGCCCCTATGTTCTGCCCTATAGATGATTGTGAGCATTCACTTCTGTATTTGTCAGGGATTGTCAAAGCCTCATAGGAGACAGCTATATCAGGGTCCTTTTAGCAATATCCTGCTGGTGTATGCAGTAGTGTCTGCATTTGGTGGCTGATTATGTGATGGGCCACCCTGGTGGGGCACTCTCTGGATGGTCCATCCTTTCATTTTAGCTCCAAACTTTGTCTCTGCACCTCCTTCCATGTATATTTTAATCCCTATTCTAGGGAGGAATGAAGTATCCATGCGTTGGTCTTTCTTGATTTTCTTGTGTTTTAGAAATTGTATCTTGGGTATTCTAGGTTTCTGGGCTAATATCTGCTTATCAGACTCACGTATAATTCACTGAAGAAAACACTAACCCAATGGAGTGAGTCCTACTATAGGAGATCTATGTAGGTAAACGAGTTCTTAAAGTATTTAAGTAACAAAAATTATCGACTCATCATGAGGTAACACATTTACATGGTGTAAAAGACATAGGTAAGGAGACAACTCCCTGTAGACCCAAGAAAGGTCCTTCTGGCTTTTATAAATAAGGCTGCTATGAACATAGTGGAGCATGTGTCCTTGTTACCAGTTGGAATATCTTCTGGGTATATGCCCAGTAGAGGTATTGCTGGATCTTCCGGTAGTGCTATGTCCAGTTTTCTGAGAAACCGCCAGACTGATTTCCAGAGTGGTTGTACCAGCTTGCAATCCCACCAGCAATGAAGGAGTGTTCCTCTTTCTCCACATCCTCACCAGCATCTATTCTCACCTGAATTTTTGATCTTAGCCATTCTGACTGGTGTGAGGTGGAATCTCAGGGTTGTTTTGATTTGCATTTCTCTGATGATTAAGGATTTCGAACATTTTTTAAGGTGCTTCTCAGCCCTTTGACATTTTTCTGTTGAGAATTCTTTGTTTAGCTCTGTACCCCATTTTTTAATGTGGTTATTTGAATTTCTGGAGTTCAGCTTCTTGAGCTCTTTGTAAATATTGGATATTAGCCTCATATCAGATTTAGGATTGGTAAAAATTCTTTCCCAATCCGTTGGTGGCCTTTTTGTCTTATTGACAGTATCTTTTGCTTTACAGAAGCTTTGCAATTTTATAAGGTCCCATTTGTTGATTTGTGATCTTACAGCACAGGCCATTGGTGTTCTGTTTAGGAATTTTACCCCTGTGCCCATATCTTCAAGGGTTTTCCCCACTCTCTCCCCTATGAATTTCAGTGTCTCTGGTTTAATGTAGAGGTCTTTGATCCACTTAGACTTGAGCTTTGTACAAGGAGAAAGGAATGGATCAATTTGCATTCTTCTACATGTTGACCACCAGTTGTGCCAGCACCATTTATTGAAAATGCTGTCTTTTTTCCCCTGGATAGTTTTAGCTCCCTTGTCGAAGATAAGGTGACAAAAGGTGTGTGGATTCATTTCTGGGTCTTCAATTCTGTGGGGGCCCGACCAGCAGTAACCCCTACATTCACAGATTTGGGTTCCCTGGATGGAATAGTCCGGAGCTGAAATGAGATAGGGGAAGGGGAAAAGAATGTGGCCAAGGCTGGGGTTCTGCTCAAGGCAACTGTTTATTGAATCCAATGCACTCAGGGAAAAAGAGGGGAAGCCCCACCCCCAGTCTTCTGCGCAGGTGTTCTGGAGTTTGGCGGGAAGTCTGAGATATTGTGCAGGTGGGCTGGGCGGAGCCGGGGGATCTGGGAAGCGTGCAGAGCCTGGCTGCAGGGGGGAGCCGGGCTATCTCTTAGCCTAGTTAACAGCACAATGGATGCCATTGGGTGTGGCAGGCTCCGGCCATTATTGCACCATGTTGGTGGGGAAGGGACACCACATTTCCTCCCTTCTTTTAATATAAAAAGCGGGACTGAGGCACAATTATTATTTTGTGCTATTTAAGTCCTGCATACGGGAAACCTGCTTTCTGACTGTGTCCTGTCTTAGGAATTTCTCAGAATATCTCCACTACCCAGCTTGCCGTCACTGAGATTTGCGTG
>LR749715.1:765943-792450 GCA_902729485.2 Mus minutoides
ATGTGGGGGCCCGACCAGCAGTAACCCCTACATTCACAGATTTGGGTTCCCTGGATGGAATAGTCCGGAGCTGAAATGAGATAGGGGAAGGGGAAAAGAATGTGGCCAAGGCTGGGGTTCTGCTCAAGGCAACTGTTTATTGAATCCAATGCACTCAGGGAAAAAGAGGGGAAGCCCCACCCCCAGTCTTCTGCGCAGGTGTTCTGGAGTTTGGCAGGAAGTCTGAGATATTGTGCAGGTGGGCTGGGCGGAGCCGGGGGATCTGGGAAGCGTGCAGAGCCTGGCTGCAGGGGGGAGCCGGGCTATCTCTTAGCCTAGTTAACAGCACAATGGATGCCATTGGGTGTGGCAGGCTCCGGCCATTATTGCACCATGTTGGTGGGGAAGGGACACCACACAATTCTATTCCATTGGTCTACCTGTCTGTTGTTATACCAGTACCATGCAGTTTTTAATCACAATTTCTCTGTAGTACAGCTTGAGGTCAGGCATGGTGATTCCATCAGAGGTTCTTTTATTGTTGAGCATAGTTTTTGCTATCCTAGGTTTTTTTTATTATTCCATATGAATTTGCAAATTGCCCTTTCTATCTCAGTGAAGAATTGAGTTGGAATTTTCATGGGGATTACATTGAATCTGGTTTTCTATTTTTTTTATGTTGTTATTGAAGATCAGCCTTAGTCCGTGATGATCTAACAGAATGCATGGGATAATTTCAATAATTTTGTATCTGTTGAGGCCTGTTTTGTGACCGATTATATGGTCAGTTTTGCAGAAGGTGAAGCACCACGAGGTGCTGAGAAGAAGGTATATCCTTGTGTTCTATGATAAAATGTTTTGTAGATATCTGTTAAATCCATTTGTTTCATAACTTCTGATAGTTTCAATGTGTCTTCGTTTAGTTTCTGTTTCCAGGATCTGTCCATTGATGAAAGTGGGGTGTTGAAGTCTCCCACCATTAATGTGTGAGGTGCAGTGTGTGCTTTGACTTTACTATAGTTTTTCTTAGTGAATATGGATGCCCTTGCATTTGGAGCATAGATATTGAGCAGTGAGGGTTCATCTTGGTAGATTTTACCTTTGATGAGTATGAAGTACTCCTCCTTGTCTTTTTTGATAACTTTGGGTTGGAAGTCGATTTTATTTGATTTTAGAATGGCTACTCCAGCTTGTTTCTTTGGACTGTTTTTTTGGAAAATTGTTTTCTAGCCTTTTATTATGAGGTAGTGTCTGTCTTTGTCCCCCAGGTGGGTTTTCTGTATGTAGCAAAATGTTGGGCCCTGTTTATGTAGCCAGTCTGTTAGTCTATGTCTTTTTATTTGGGAATTTAGTCCATTGATGTTAAGAGAAATTAAGGAAAAGTAATTGTTGCTTCCTGTTCTTTTTGTTATTAGAGTTGGGATTCTGTTCTTGTGGCTGTCTTCTTTTAGGTTTGTTGAAGGATTACTTTCTTGCTTTTTCTAGGTCGTAATTTCCCTCCTTGTGTTGGAGTTTTCCCTTTATTATCCTTTCAAGGGCTGGATTCATGGAAAGATATTGTGTGAATTTGATTTTTTCATGGAATACTTTGGTTTCTCCATCTATGGTAGTTGAGAATTTTGCCAGGTATAGTAGTTTGGGCTGGCATTTGTGTTCTCTTAGGGCCTGCATAACATCTGTCCAGGATTTTCTGGCTTTCATAGTCTTTGGTGAGAAGTCTGGTGTAATTCTAATAGGTCTGCCTTTATATGTTACTTGACCTTTTTCCCTTAGTGCTTTTAATATTCTATCTTTATTTAGTGCATTTGTTGTTCTGATTATTATGTGTCGGGAGGAATTTCTTTTCTAGTCCAGTCTATTTGGAGTTCTGTAGGCTTCTTGTATGTTCATGGGCATCACTTTTTTTAGGTTAGGGAAGTTTTCTACAATTTTGTTGAAGATATTTACTGGTCCTTTAAGTTGAAAGTCTTCATTCTTATCTATACCTATTATCCTTAGGTTTGGTCTTCTCGTTGTATCCTGGATTTCCTGGATGTTTTGAGTTAGGATCTTTTTGTACTTTGCATTTTCTTTGATTGTGTGTCCATGTTTTCTATGGAATCTTTACCTCAAATTCTCTCTTCCATCTCTTGTATTCTGTTGCTAATGCTGGCATATATGGTTCCTTATTCTTTCCTATGATTTCTCTCTCCAGAGTTGTTTCCCTTTGGGTTTTCTTTATAGTTTCCATTTCCATTTTTAGATCTTGGATTGTTTTGTTTAATTCCATCACATGTTTGGTTGTGTTTTCCTGTAATTCTTTAAGGGATTTTTGTGCTTCTTTTTTAAGGACTTCTACCTGTTTAGCAATTTTCTCCTGTATTACTTTAAGTGAGTTATTAATGCCCTTCTTAAAATCCTTTACCAGCATCCTGAGATATGATTTTAAATATGAATCTTGCTTTTCGAGTTTGTTGGGGTCTCCAGGACTTGCTGTGTTGGGCGTACTGTGTTCTGATGAAGCCGAGTGGTTTTGTTTTCTTTTAGTAAGAGTTTTGCATTCTCCTTTTGCCATCTGGTAATCTCTGGTGTTAGATGTTTTAGCCGTCTCTGGCTGGAGCTTGTTGCTCCTATGATTCTGTTAGCCTCTGTCAGCCTCTGTCAGCACTCTTAGGAGTCCAACTCTCTCCTGAGTCCCAGTGGTTAGAGCACTCTCTGCAGGCAAGCCCTCCTCTTGTGGGAAGGTACACAGAGCTCTGGGTCTCAGCTCTGCCTCCTGGCTGCAGATGAAGGCTGGAAGGACCCTGTCCAAGAAGCTCTGTTGCTTCTTTGGCCTGCTTGCTCTCCTGTGTGGACTGGTCTCTCAGAGACCGCGATGGAATACGAGTTGGCACTCTCACTTGATTCCCGGGGTCAGAGCCCTCTCTGGAGGCTGGCTCTCCTCTGGCGGGGAAGGTACACAGAGTCAAAAACAATTTAAAAGAAGAAATTAGCTCTAAGATGCCATCATTCAAATGCCAGCAACAATTCTTAAAATTCCATCTTTTTGGTTTTTTAAGAAGCTTCAACTTTAACCCAGACCAGTGAATCTAGGATCCTGGGCGCGCTAGGGCACCTGCAGTGTGGAGAGTCCTCTGGGGACAGTGGGACCGCTGAGTTCGCACCCATCTTTGCCCGGGGATGGCACTGATCAGTGCAACTAATTTTTAAACTGAAGATTATTCTTTCCCCAAGAGGTCCTGGTATTTTAACCTGTATATGGAGATCTTGTTAAAATCCTTCCCTATGTCATTTGGGGTCTTGGATTCTGCATTATAACAAGTTCTCAGAGGAGGCTGAAGCTACTGGTCCCCAAGCCAAACCCCTTCCTGGTTTGAAAATCACTGGTTTGGCTCTGGGCTTCAGTTATATGTGTGTTTTTATGGTTGAATGGGGAAGAAATGGTTTTGGTGTAAGAACTTCTTACAGGTTTGTCTAACCAGGAGTATTTTGAGCAATTTGCCACAGGGGTGAAATTAAGTTTTTCTTCAATAGTTTGATGTTGCCCTGGAGCAGAGACATATTTGTTGTGTACAGCTTTCCCAGAAGGTCTTAAAGCTTTTCAGTAATTCTGTTTGTTTAAGGGAAACTGACTAACCAGGTATAGGGTCATAAAGCACATTAATGCATCAGATACCTTGTGTTTACAATGGCTGCTGTTCTCTTTACTACTAATCGTTCTTGATGATAGGGCCAACTATAGATTTTTAAAATGCGTATTTGGTTTGAATGTCATACTGATGACTTTTTCTATCAGTAACCATTGCAGGTATTTTAACCTTGAGAACATAAAGTCTTGACCCAAATAAATGCATTTTTTTTTTTTAAACAACCTTAGGAACAGGGGAGATGGTCCACTTGATAAATTGTTTGCTTGTTGCCTAGCAGAATTGGTGAGTTCTGGGTTCAGTTAGAGACTATGTTTCAGAAAATGGGGTAGAAAGTAATTGAGGAAGACACATCATTCTGCCCCCTGATCTCTCATTAGTATACCTGTATCACATGCGCACACACATACATACACANAAACAACCTTAGGAACAGGGGAGATGGTCCACTTGATAAATTGTTTGCTTGTTGCCTAGCAGAATTGGTGAGTTCTGGGTTCAGTTAGAGACTATGTTTCAGAAAATGGGGTAGAAAGTAATTGAGGAAGACACATCATTCTGCCCCCTGATCTCTCATTAGTATACCTGTATCACATGCGCACACACATACATACACATATATGTATATATATATGTGTATGTATGTGTGTCTGCATATATATATATATATATATATATATATATATATATATACACACACACATGTGTACACAAAAAAGAAGAAAATTAAGAAAATTGAATAAAATACAAATTTATGAAATTCTTGATTATTTATTAGATATTTTTTTGTTAACACAGTATTACCAAAGCATACCAAACTAATTACTTGAATGAACCATTCCTCTTATTTCATTTCTGGCCTTCAAGGCTCTTATGCCTTTCCTATAGCTTTCCCTGTGCCTTTACAAACCTAGATTTTCAAAGGTTCTGGTTATTTTTCTTTTGACTGTTGTGTATTTGTGTGATCCTAAAAATCTTAATTTGGGCTATGGAGTGATAAATTATTTAATTTGAGTGGGAATTAACATAGGGAGTTGAGGATTCAAGGGAAATCCTACACAAGGGTAAAAGTGGGAATTCAGTTTTAGGGCTCTAAACAAAGCATTTTGATTGGCATGTGGAGACACTTATGTTCACACAGACACCTATATTTAAATATTTATAGAAGATAATATGTCAGAATTACTGTCATTTTAATTTGCTTAGTTTGGCTGATTACTGAAGCTTGATAGTAGTTGAATTCTAGATGAAGAGCTCTAAATACTTTCTGGAGTGCAATATGCTTTGTCCTTGAAGCTACATGGGTTTTCCTCCCACCTCTAAATTGTGGGGTCTTTTTGACAAACTGTTGACAAATTTTTATACTCCTTTTTGGGAAAAAAATGAAGAAAAAACCTGTAAAGATTTGATTTTTTTTCCTCATAAATCTAGTAACATTTAGTGATTTGAATTATATGTTTTTAACTATTTCTGTAGACTTTGCTTTCAAAGGATGTCCCTTAATAGACTACTTTTACATGAGATATGCTTCATGTTAATAGCAAAAGCATATTTCTAGATAATTAGTATTTTTTTTATCTCATTTGAACAGCTAATAATTTTCAAGACCCAGATTCAAGCAATAATACATTTCTCTGCAATACAATGTGGTTTTCTTCAACATCATAATTCTATGGGAAGGAAGGTAAGCATCATTTTTCAGTTAATATTGAAGTAACTTTTAACTTAATATTTTTTTCAGTGAATCAGGAACTCTGACTCAGAAAACACCTTTCTGTTGACGGGGTGCCACTGTTGCTTGGGGTATCATCCCCACTGTTACCCATCTTTTTTATGACTATCTCCAAATTTTTTCTTACCTAACTTATTCAAATTTTCTTTATCTTCTTAGGGAACTGAGATGTCCAATTGCATATCTGCTGGCTGAATTTAAGGAATCAATGATTGTTTAAGTTGTTATCATAATTCTTAATTTTAAAATGTTTTATTATCTACCAGTGTTTGATGAGTTCAGAGATATTTGTTACACACAGTGCATTATGAATGTAGAAATAGAATAACATTATGTACACCTAAAATGAGGTAACTTTTTTTTTTTAAAGATTTATTTTATTTATTATATGTAAGTACACTGTAGCTGTCTTCAGACACTCCAGAAGAGGGAGCCAGATCTCGTTACAGATGGTTGTGAGCCACCATGTGGTTGCTGGGATTTGAACTTATCACCTTCGGAAGAGCAGTCGGGTGCTCTTACCCGCTGAGCCATCTCACCAGCCTCCGAGGTAACTCTTGATAGGTGCACTTGGGTCTAGGCTTTTTGACATTCTTGCTAAGTCTGGAAGCTTATTTTATAGAATCTTTTCAGGTTTTGAATGAGGTATTATGTTCACTTTAAGTGAACCAATATGCTGTTTTGTTAAGTAGATTAAAACTCAAATACAATTTAAGAAAGTATTATTAAATAATAAACTATTTGGCAAAAACGTGGTCTGTATTTCCTACAATAAGAGCAAAAGAGTTAATAGTTTCTTGGGTACATTAATTTTGGTAAAGATTAATTCCATGATGATAGCTTAGAATTCACCCATTTGTCCTAACCACTACCACCACCACCACCACCATCTGTACCACCACAAACATCAGTACCACCACAACAGATAACTACCACTACCATTACCACTACCACTAAAACAACAAAAACCTCAAACATTTAGAAATAGTTTTTAAAGTTAGACCAAGGAGGTCACAGGCAAACCGTTGCCTCCAAAATTGGAAACAGACAAATACAGAGAATTGTAACTCAGTAGTAGAGACTGAGGGTGAAGGTCTTCTCAGGAACCATAATTTTTATTTTTGGCTTAAGAAACAGTGTAACAAAATTAAACTATAAGAATTACTGGAAGACTGATGTGGACAAGTTGGAGAGGCAGAAACTTCAGAGGGGACCCTTAAACTTTTGGTCCTTTCCCCCCAAGAGTTCAATCAGTTTCTTCTAGTGAATATCAGCCTGGAGAAAAGAAAAAAAAAGAACCCGATTCTTACAGCCTGAGAGGAAAAAAGTAATTGTTTTTGAAATATCCCAGAGAATTCTGTTCTTAACAAGGTCTTTCTTCAAGGGGAAAAAAAATTGGGGGCTGGAGAAATGGCTCCACTGTTAAAAGCACTGACTGCTCTTTCAGAGGTCCTGAGTTCAATTCCCAGCAAGCACAACCATCTGTAATGGATCTGATGCTCTCTTCTGGTATGTTTGAAGACAGCTACAGTGTGCTCATATGACTCTCTCTCTCTCTCTCTCTCTCTCTCTCTCTCTCTCTCTCTCTCTCTCTCTCTCTCTCTTCTCTTCTCTAACCTCATTGACCTTGGAGAAGGGAAGCTCCAAGTTCTGTTCCAGCCGCTGTTTTCCCAGGAGACAGAGGGAAGCTGAGTCATACCAGCTAAGCTCATTGCTGGGCACAGATGCAGTAGGAGCCCGAAGCCTGATCATAGTATCTGGCCCCTCCTTCCACACTTTGACAAGGAACTGGAGGTCTCTTTGTTACAGTTTCTTCTACACAGTACACGCCGAAGTACTTTCCCTCAAAATTATATAATGCTAAAATGTATGTTGCTCTTGTCAACCCACAGTTTAATAAAGAAAGAACAAATGTCAGAACCACTCTCATCAGTGATGTCAGAATCACACTGAATGTAAAACAAATATGACTACTGTGTCAAGTGCTGCAATGGGAAAAGTAAACATACAAACAGTGGATCCTGCTTAGGAGAGAGATGCACAGTCTTCAAACGAACTAAAGAGAAATGTTAGAGATTAAGAACATTGTAAGAAGCTGAGTGTGGGGTCCACTCTGTAATTCTAGCTGGTGAGAGTCTGAGCTGGAGTAGGGCGAGCACAGGGTCATCTGGCCGTGTGGCTGTGCCACCACTCAGCTGGGTGCGGCTTCTCTGCTTTACCTGAACAGGAACTGAGAGTAGTGGAAGTGACTGTGTGAAGGCTGGTTGGCAGCAGACAGGAAGAAGCAGTGACAAGTGTTAGGTTACTGGCTTATTAGGACCCTTAGTTCTACTTAGTCCTCAGTCCCTTTGTCAACCTGGTATTGGGACCTTTGTGCCTTGGCAGAGGCCAGTTTTGTAGCCCTCAGCCTGGGGTCCAAGCCCCTTGTTCCTGAAGACTTGAGCTTGCTTCAACTCTTGCATATTTCTCTTTTGATCTTTATAAACATTATCGGCTTTCCACTCTCTTGTCTCTGCTTTTCTTTTGTTCATCTCTAAACTCCCTCAAACTGTTTAATTTTTTAAATTATTATTTTAAAATGGTGTTATTTAAATAAATTAAGTTTTATTTTACACCAAAACATAAGTCTTAGACCATATAGCTGTTTGAATTCTGATACACAGATTTTGAGATCCTCCTCTTCCCCATTCTTATTTTTTTTTAATCTAGCTACTTAGTGATAAGTGCCTTAATTTCATAAGATCTCAAACGTGAGCATATTAAGCAAGTAAAACAGACTGCAAATATTGGAAGGTGGCTCTAGATCTCTTTATTTTTATATCATCCTCACCACCACCACCACCACCACCACCACCACCACCACCACCACCACCACCACCACCATCACCATGTGGGTGTCTATATCACTGAATATGGTCATTTTAGACCTGGGTGATGTAATACTTCATTTTGTCATCAATTTTAAGAATGAGATTGTTTATATAATGGAGAATAAAAAAAATTGTTAAATGTTGATTTCCTTCTAAAATGAGTTGCCATACACTACCATTGTTTTAAAATTCTTTGTGTTCAAAACATTTTATAATAAGAAAGTACTAAAGTGCATTTCAGATAAGTCCACAAGTCTTGCATGGAGTACAAAGTCCATTCTGAAGTAAAACAAGGCCTCACTTCATAGCCCAGGCTGGCCTTGAACTTTCTTTCTGCCTCAGCTCTTAAGTACTGGAGATTGTAGATGTGCCTGTACCACTGTGTCAGGCCTGACCACTGTCCTGTTCATCCCATTCTTACTCATCCCCCCCCCCCCAGCCCTGCAGCACCTTGTTCTCCTAGGTTCCACCATCATTCAAAGGCTGCTGCTCTGAACTGTGTGTGCCAAGATGTAGCCTTGTGAGGACTGATTGACTACGTGGGGTGTTATGCAGCTGAGACCTTTAGAGTCATACATGGTGACAGCATGTCTCCTCTCCTCCATCTTTCCTTTTTGTGTATGTTGTAATGTTTTCAAGATTTGCTAGAGGAGCTCCACTCTCGTAGGTTATTTGTCTCATTGGAGAGGTGTATGCTTCAAAGGATTCATGGATGAGACTCTTTCTTGTGAGAACTTAAATGATTCCTGCTCCTTTGATAACACAGGAATTTTTAACCATTAGTACTAGATTATTTTTCTTCCTTAAATTATTCTTCTAGGCTTTATTTTAAGGGTCTTTAGTTTTATGAACATGTGGACTTGATTTCAGGTATTTAAATTGCTTCTTTGAAAACACAGATCCCTTTCACTCTAAAGTGAGACATTTCCCAACATTTGTTTCCTTGGTTTTCATGAATTCTGATATGTCCTTGTAACTCAGTAACACTAGTGACTTCTACTTGGGTTTCCTCTTCTACATATTTCAGTGCTCCAAACAATGAAACAACCCAAGGCTATTATGGGGCTCACTTGTTTTGTCTTCTTTTTTTAGAGATCACTTTTCAGTTGTCTTTTCAACGTCAGGTGCATAATAGCTTATATCTGGAAAGTATTCTTTCTTATTTGTTGTTTCTTCTGAGATATAGTCTCACTATGTAGTCCTGGCAGGCCTGGAATTTACTGGGTAGACAAGGCTAGTCACAGAAATTCATCAGCTTCTGTGTCCTGAGTGGAATTAAAGACATATGCCACTATCCTTGGCTGGAAAGTAATTCTTGACCATTCTTATTTCCTTATAGGTAAGAAGTATAAGTCTCCAAACTTTTTTTAAGTAGGAGAATGATGTTCTTAGCAAATGACAGATCTGGACTATTACAAATTGAGTACAAATGCCACATAAAAGAATTAATTTTAAAATGCTCCCTAAATTAAATTTATTTTAGTAATATTTCTACTATTTTCTACATGTAGCTGTAAATTGTTTTAACTGCTTTTGACCTAATAGTAATTATTAGTCATCTGATTTAGTAAATTAAGGTCCATGTAATGCTAATGATTTAGGTTGTTCTGTGCCTCACTGAAGAGTACTGCCTGTGAATTGGTTTGATTCCTTTCTTCCCCTTCTCTCTTTTTTTCTCTTGAATTTAATATAACATAACCATAACGTTTACTTACTATGGGGCTTTTCATTTATGTAAATTGTTGAAATTGTGTGTATTTGAAATAATTTTAAACATCTGATGAATAAGAATTAACACAATTATGGTAGTATGCTGCATGACTTTTTTTTTTTATTCTGGCTCTTGAGATGCTGTGAAGCGGAATACATTTATTATTACTATTTGTTCATTTATCTCTTCCATTAGTCATAAAGCAGTGGCAATGTAAATCGGGGTGGAGATAATTGAGAATGTATCACTAAATATGAAATTAGGCAGAAGAGAATGTGTTCGGGCTAAGCCAAGCAGCAATGTCCTCCAGTCATGGTAAGATGTGTAAGTGCCAGTAAATCAAATTAGTATTAGTCAGTGAGAGAGAAAATTGACAGAAAAGAGAAAATAATAGTCATACAGAGATATGGCCTGGGGAAAAGAAAGATTTACCTGTGTACATTATAAGGACCTTTTATAGCAGTAAATAATGCTTAAGAAGTCGAAAACAATTTAAGAGAAAGTTTAAACTGCCCCCCACTTTGTTAATTGAATTTTGTTAATATTGAAAATGCCATTAATGAAAATTGACAAATTTATTAAATGCCTTAATTATGTGATTTTATTATATTTTTATTAGCTTATAGAGAATTAGATTCTATTATTGCATTTTTCAGCACAATTAGTTTTTGTTGATTCTCAATTTCATTTTGTGTTTAAAGGACAGATGTTTTCCACTGTATTATCTTAGTTTCTTCCTTCCCTGCTCTCTGTCTCCATTCTTCTCCCCACTGAATTGGCTTATTTGTTTTGAGACAGTCTTGTATCACTGGCTGGCTTTATATCCACCATGTAGTTAAGCCTGACCTTTAGCTCTAGATCCTTCTGGCTCTATCTCCCCATGCAGGGGCTCCAGTAAGACAGGATCTGGCCATGTAAGTAAGCTAGGGTGGCCTGTAGGTTGGGTCCCTCCTCTTCTAGCTTCCCAGTGTAGGAATGGATGCATGTGTCATGCCGATCATTATTTTAATGGAAAGAATTTATTCTGCAATTAATTTTTATTTAATCACTAATGTAAAAGTATTTTTTTTACACATTTCAGATACAATGGAGTCAACGCAAATAACTAGTGCTTTAAATAGCAAATAACAACTGCCCAACTTTGCTATTATCTTAACCCTTTTTCAGAACAGATGGAGTGATTGTAAATATTCATATCACAATTCTTTGAATTAAAACAAACTAGAATGCTTTCTTAGTTAATTCCACGTGACAAGCTGGGTTGAAAATTTCAAATGAAAAAAAATCATTAGTTCAATGATTAGTTTAATGAAAGTTAAATTTCCAAGGTTACTAGAAAGAGGTTCAGTTTGACTATGTTTTAATGGTATGCTTAACTATGTTTCTTAGTTAAGAAATACTAGGGAGGATAAATGCTTCTGTTTGAAAAGGAAATTATAAATAAAATGTTTAGAGAAAAGCTGATCATGAGTTATAAAGTACTGTTATTTAAGAAGTCATATACAAATTAAGTCAATTTAGTGTTAGATTATAAATCCTCAAATCTGTATATTTAAGCACATTCTCTATTGATTTCAACTCCTTAAAATTAAGTAGTGTTACATAATTATTAGATTTTTTTTTGGCTTGGCACCTCTTAGTAGGGAGATTATCTATCTGTCTATCTATCTATCTATCTATCTATCTATCTATCTATCATCTATCCATCAAAGCAAAAGTAGTAACATGAATTAAAATGATTTTTTAGTTCTAGCTGAAAGCCACTGTTGCTTTTCTGTACCATGGTGAAACCAACTGAATTAAAATGTGGGAGGAAAGAGGTATATGAAAAAAAAAAAAGAGGGTAGAAGTCAGAGGAGAAGGGGAGTGGGGAAGGATAGTGAGAAGGGGTGGCCATAAGGGCCATCAGGATGTAAAGTGAATAAAATAAATAAATAAATAAATAAATAAATAAATAAATAATAAATAAATAAATAAAAGAAAAAAAAGATGTTTGTAAGTTTAAGTCTCATTTAGTTCTTACATAGTCTTCACATTTTCACATTTCTTCTTGGTGGAGTAACAGCACATATGTATGAATTTTAATTACTAGTTATCCTTAAATACAGAATATGCTCTTAATTGATCAAAATTTGCTAATATCTTAGAAATTAGTTGGCCTCGTTATGAAGTACAAACTCATAATCACATCAATGAGATTTCTATCAGGCGTATATCTTACTTGAATTGTTATATGCTATAATATAACACGTGTTTACTGATGCAATTAACTTATATTCAAATAAGTCTGAACTGGTCATCTATACTTTGGCCCTAAATGAATGAAAACAGTTTAAAGTGATGCTCTTATGGTTGAAGAGGTAGCTCATTGAGTTAGGCACTTGCTGTGTCAGCACTGGGATCTGAGTTCATATCAGTAGTATCCATTTAAAATCTGAGGTGTATCTTTGGGTGGCTATAACCATAGCACTGGGGTGCAGAGACTGCCAGATTCCAGGGACTCTCCCATAACCAGTTTAAGGTTTGATTAGAAATCTTGTCTCAAAAATTAAGGCAGAGAATTGGTAAAGATTGAGAAAGATCCTGGTCAGCCTCTGACCTCCACACATGCCTGCATAGGCAAGTGCATACATGTATATGTACACAAATTACATGTTCACAAACACATACACACACATGTACACACAAACACAGGTACATAAACCCACATGACAGAAATCCAATACAAACCCACACACACACAAAATAAGGTGACTGAGGAGGACATTATCAGTTATTTGCCTCCTCCTGTTCACATAACACATGTAAAGTGATACTTTTAATAAACTGAAGTGAAATGTGTACATTTACAAGTTTTCCAATTGAGTTTTATGTGTACATACACACTTGTGTGCATATATATTTAATTGGTAACATAAATGTAATACGAAGAGCAAACGTATCAAATATGTCATGGATTATAAAATGTATGGATAGTGTCAGAGAGATGGCTCAGTGGTTAAGAGCACTGACTGCTCTTCTGGATGGAGGTCCTGAGTTCAAATCCCAGCAACCACATGGTGGCTCACAACCATCTGTGACAAGATCTGATTCCCTCTATTGGTGTCTGAAGACAGCTACAGTGTACTTACATATAATAAATACAGTAAATCTTTTAAAAAATTAAGTAAAAAAATAAAACATATGGGCAGCTTACCCAACTAAAAAATTGGAATGATATTCTATAGACGCAAGTAATTGTGAACATTATGTGATAATATGAATAAAAGTTTTTCAAACACTGTAAAGCATTTTATAAAGTCTAGTAAATATTATCTTTCCTTTGCTCATTAAAAACCAAACACATTAGCTTACTTTTAAGTTATTGAGTGCCTTTTCTTTGCTGAGGAGTACAAATAATGCTTTACACATGGTTAACCTCATTTAGCCCTTGTAACAGTTCTGCTTAAATTCTCCATCTTACTGATATTACATTCTAGCTCCCAGATTTAGGAAAATGCTTAGTAAAAGATTACTTGTATTTTTATTTTTCAAAAAACAAAAATAAAAATAATCTAGTTTTTTTAGTAGCAGAAGAAATAAATAATTTACAAACCTTTATCCCTTTAAAACTCAGTATCATTAATCAAATTTATTGGCAGAGGGAAGCCTGCCATATTTTGATTTATTTAACGTTTTATGCAAGAAGAATATTATAGGAATCTAAATAGAAGTAAGATCATAAATGAAAAGAAAACAACCCACTTTGAGAAAATTTTGTCAAGGTTTTGCTCATTTATCATAAGGCTTGTTTTAGTTACTTTGAAGAGACACAATGATTTTATTTTATTTTATTATTATTATTTTTTTCGAGACAGGGTTTCTCTGTATATCTCTGGCCACCTGGAATTTTTGATGGTGCTCTCTGCTTTCAAATTTTCTGTGTAAAGTTTGATACAAATGTAGTTGTAGCTGGTGTGTTCAGTTTCTTTGTATATCATGTGAGGTCCTACACTGCATTTACTTGGTCAAAAGTTTTCATTCTTGGTTACTAAGTGCCAAATACTGCTGGAAGGGCTTGGGAGACAACAGAGAATAAACTGACCAAGTTTATGGAGTTTATATTTTGACAGTTATGGTTTAAACATGACAAGGAAACAATTAAATGTCTCACTGTGGTTAGCAGATGGGGGGAAGTTCAATACATACTCTTTTAAACCATGATGAGAGAAATTACATAGGAAACTACTCATTTTTTAACTTGGTTTGCTTTTGTTGATTCCATTTAAAAATACTTGTTAAGAACTCTAAAATTCTAGAAACAACCTCTCAAAAATAGAGTTAAGATAATATTAACAATTAAGAATATGCTCATGTTTTATTTTTATAATAAGTTATTATTTTATACTTATAATCTCAGTCTTGTTGCAAGTATAGTAATTTAACACCTTGGATATTTTGAATACTGGTTTATCAAATTTAATGCAATTTGTACTAAAAGTATGTTTCTGTACTTCACTGTTAAAATCATATCTTTGGATAATTGTGACAATTTTCATTATAATTGCAAGTAAAATGTTTCACCTATTTTGTTATCCCTTGTTACTTAAATTATTTCTTTTCAGAAGTTTTGTTCTTTTTGTCTATCATAGTAGTCTAGGTTTCTTTGATTATGGAGGATAACAAAATTATAATTTTTTTGGTCTATGTATTTATGTCTTTTTCTATGTAATCTCCTAATATCTTGGAAATAATTTCAGCATGTGGTCTGATGGAATTTTTCAGTGCTCTATAAGTTTTCATAGCAAATTATTACTCAGATATTCATTCTTCAATTTTAATTACTTATTAAATTGAACGCATTGCTTAAGCCCCCAGACTTGAGTTTTATTTTAATCAGGAAGCCCTGAGTGTCAGGAAGCCCTGAGTGTCTGCATTGTTTCTTTATATTTAGAACAGTAAATCTTACTAACTGATCCTTCACCTGTGTCAGAATGCTGTCCACGAATGAAATCCTGCAAGGGGAATTGTGAGCACTTATAAGATAACTCCAAGAAAACATGATTTTTTTTGTGTGTGTGTGTGTATCACTCCCAGATCTAGTGAATAGCAATGAGTTTACTCCAGATCATTCATTATAACTGGCTATTGTTATTTGTTTATATTCCTCTGTGGAAAAGCACTTTTGCCACATGCTGGTTGTTTTTATGATTGTATGTAAGCTGCCTGCGGCCTATTCTATCTGGGTTCCTGAGTGGGAGGCTGGAGCTGGATGGGAGGAATGGTCGAGAGTAACATGGAGGCCAAGACGCTGTTCAAAGCCCCAAGGTTTAATACTTAGAGTCTTAGCTTATAAAAGGGTTTGCCCATCCACCCACCAGTCCATTCCTGGGCTCCTGGCTCCATCAGGAAGACCATGTGCAGGAGGCATCTTGTCCCTGGGCAAGCAGCAGGATCTTGGAGCAGGGCAGGGCTAGTTGACATAACAATAGAAGCTAGCCTAGCTGGAGAGTTAGGACATAGGTGGCCTTGCCTCAGTGGAGGACAAGGTCTGCTTCAGCCTGAAGCAGGCTGGGGGGGGGGTACAATTGTATACTTTTCTCAAATGACTTTTATTAACCCTCAGAGTATAAATTGTCTGATGCTCTGAATAAAGCTGGCTATTGCGTGAGACCTTAGCCCATCTCATTTATCAGCTCTGTTCTCCCAGATCCCACCACCTCTAGAGTGGTAAACAATCTGAACCATTACATAGATTTAAAACTTAGAGGTTCAGGGTTTTGAGAAAGGGAAAATATAGAGTTCAACAACACAAAGTATTCTTGGTAGACTTAAAAGAATTTATTACAGTAGTAGTTAAACATTAAAATAGTAATTATGATTAGTGGTTTTTGAGTTATGCTTTCCAACATTAGTCAGTGAATATAGCTCCTTCACTCATTCTATATCTTAGCTGAAATCAGAATAAATGGTGTTTCTAGGACATTCTTTTGAGGTAATTTCTTCTCTTTGAGTTTTTGGTTGTTTAAAATCAGTAAAAAAAATTGAGGTTCAGAAGAAGATAAATAAATAGCTTTATACTCTGAATTTTGGGATCCCAGTTCTTTAACTTTCTATTTAGTTTTCCAATGACAATTTAATTGGTAGTCATGTGTTTTATGTATATATTCTTTATATATAAACTTTTTTTACCCCCCCCCCTTTACAGGAACTATACAATTTTGTTCTTAAATGTATGCTTTTTTCTTCTGTAGCTTTAGAATTGCCTAATCACTTTCAGTGGTTTTTCATATATGTTTTTTAGGGGAGAGTAATTTTATTTCTAAGAGAATTCAAAGCATAGTGGTTAAGAAATGAAAAACAAAACACATAATTAAAGCTGATAAAAATGAATATTTGGAGTTTAAAATATACAGTCAAAGAATGTACACGCGCCTAAGGATCTTACTGTTGTTAGCCTTCTTTTGAAATTTAGGAATTTTTTTATTAGGTCATATTAATAGAAAAATGGGTTTCAATATGACATTTTTTTACAGGTATATAATATACTTATACTCATTCCTATAATTATTAATATTTTAAAATATATTTGAAAAAAATAATGGTCTAGCCTGATCCATTTGAACCTTTGCTTTTGATGTTTTATATGGTTGCCAACTAACTGATGGTTATGATAACCTTTCTTTCTCTAAGGCTCAAGTCAGCTTGAGAATTTATCCTAAAAATGACAATTTGCAAGTTAAATAGTGAAATGACAGCAGAATATTGAGATGGAGGGATATGATGATTTGTAGCTCTTAATTCACTCGTACTGAGAACTTGGTTTTGTTTTAGATGATGAACACATTAGTTTGAAATACATAGTTGAATTGATTTTGGTTGATTATTCAGATATGTAATGTTTTAATCCCTATATAAGAGTTATTACAGAACATTTCAATGAAGAAGAGTTTTAATGGTACTTAGAATTCCAGGTTTAGGGTAACTAATTTGCTAGGTAGAATCCTAATGTCTGGTTGACTTAATACACATTTAGCTTTCACAAAATTGTCTTTCAGCTTCTTAACCAATCAATACCATAAGGTTTTTTGGAAATCCAGGAATGTCAATGTTTGTTATTTTTTTTCTATCTTTAAAAATTTAAGTACATTTTTTACTTTTTCCACAGCATGTAGAATCCATGAAGCACAGGACATTAAAGCTTCCTGCCTGCATCACCAGGAAGATCTTTTTGTAAGAATCACCACAGGATTATCAGAGAGACTAACCTGTCTGAAGCATCATGTGTTGAAACAACAGAAACCTATTTTCTTGTGTGGCTAACTAGAACCAGAGTACAATGTTTCCAGTTCTTTGAGCTCCAGGAAGATAGAGGACAGAGTTGAAACTCTGAAAATGCGGGCATGGACTGGTTCCTGGCGTTGGATTATGCTCATTCTTTTTGCCTGGGGGACCTTGTTATTTTATATAGGTGGTCATTTGGTTCGAGATAATGACCACCCTGATCACTCCAGCAGAGAACTCTCCAAGATTCTTGCAAAGCTTGAACGCTTAAAACAACAAAATGAAGACTTGAGGCGAATGGCTGAGTCTCTCCGGTAGGTTCGAAATACTGAAGGATTTGATGAAATACTGTGCTTGGCTTTTAGGTATACAAACTCATTCCATAGTTGAAAAATACTTAAAATTTCTACAAACTGTCTTTGTAAAAATCTAACTATTTTAACAGTCCTTTAAAAAGTGTTAAGATACATCCATATAGTCAATCTAGATAAGATCTACATAGTTGTAAATCATATTTTGCATATGAATTAATATATAAAACTGTGGCATTTATATGCTTATATTTTATTTACAAATTATGTTTAGACTATATTGAACACAAACGTTATATGATTTGAATTAGTGCACATTAACACTTTTTATTCTATAGACACAAGGACATAATTTCTTAGTTAAATTCTTAAGATGAAAATTAAAAGTTCATTGTTAAATAGAACAGTGCATCAGTTGTTTGGAAAGCCAAAGTCTCTTATATAAATGGAAAACAAAGTGATATCTATCTATCTGTCTGTCTATCTATCTATCTATCTATCTATCCATCCATTTATCTGTGTATATATATCTATCTCTATAACTCAACAGTTACTGAGATTACAAGTTGTCTGACAACTCTGATTCTCTTCACATCTGAGAATGATCATGTGTACAGTGCTTGTTGTCACGTAAAAGCTGCAGGGCAAGAAACAAAGCTATGAAAACTTTTGTATTAGAGAAGGTAATTGGCACTACTAGCAAGTGGTACAGAGAAAAAGCTGAAAAAACATTACAGTACTTTTAGAGAATCATAATTAGGCATTGCTGATAATAGCTATCATTTGTTGGGAATTTGTCAAATGCCAGGTACTGTCCTAAAGACAAATTGTTTCACTGAATTTCAAGATATGTTCATGAGATTCTAGTACTGTTTTCAATCATTTTATAGATGAATAATCATAAGGATGTTAAGTAATTAGTTTTCCCAAGATTATACTTTTAACAAACATAGGAACCTTCTTTGAATTCTGGTAGTAGAGTTCTTATGAACTCTTATTGTCCTAAGTTGAAAATGGAAAAAGCAGTGCGTCAGAAAATCTTAATTAAAAGTATCAGTAGAGACTTCTAGGAAATTTTTTTTTTTTTTTGCTTTATAATTTAGGCTATGAAGTAATCACTGAAATTTCTCCTCGTTCCATCTTTAGTACTAGTATTTCTTTTTTTTTGGGGGGGGCGCATGGTTCAAGACAGGGTTTCTCTGTGTAGTCCTGGCTATCTTGGAACTCACTCTATAGATCAGGCTTGCCTCGAACTCAAAAATCCATCTGTCTCTGCCTCCCAAGTGCTGGGATTAAAGGCATGCACTACCACTGCCTGGCAGTACTAGTATTTCTATTTTCTTTTTCTTACTATGAAGTACCTTGTTTTTGTTGTATGAAGGAAAATTTACTATTAATATGGGTTGCTCTTCAGAAAAATAACCAGTCTTTTAATATTAATTTTTTATTATTTTAAAGTTATGTGAGCATGTGAGAATCTATGTGTGAGAATCTATGTGTGGGTTTAAACTCATGAGTACCAGTGCCCATGGAATGCAGAAGAGGCCATCAGATTCTCTTGAGTTGGAGGTACAGGCTTGATGTGAGCCCTCTGATGTCTTTGCTGGGAACTGAACTCAGGCAAGATGAGTACCTGTTCTTAAGTGCTAAGCCATCTCTCAAGTCCCTCATAAGGTCTCTCAAGCCACTTTTTTTTTTAATCTTTTGTACATCAAAATTAAATTTCTAACAACTACATAAGAGCTGACATACTTAATAAATGTAAATGCAATCTAGAGACAGACTAAACAAATGAGGCTATTTTTATAAATAGGCATATAACAGTAAAATAAATAAATAGTTATTTTCCCTTATTAGAGAAGTCTCCTGGGCTTTTCTGTTGACTCTACTAGTAGGGCTGTGGACACACCATCCGTGGGATTTCATTTTTATGCCAGAAAACGAATGATAGCAGGATACCTGTTACTACTGAGACTTTTTTTTTCTTAATCAGCTATTTTGTAATTTTGTACTCAGTTTGATGTCCATATATTAATAATAAGACATATTCATAAGCTAGAGGATAGAGTATTAATTCAGATATATCTAAAATTATGTAATTCCTTTAGATAAAAGCATATAAATTGGAGTTGGAAAACAAATCAAAAGCCTGAGATGACAGTTTTTAGGATTCAAGACAATTTTTAAAGCAGTTAATTAACCTAACTACAATTTGCAGTTTTTTGATAGTGACAAATTTAGAAGAAAATTATAAACCATATCTTTGAAGTATATAAATGTACAAGCACAGTGTAGAGGTGTGGTAGTATCAGGGATACATGAATATGTATAAATATTTGACTCATTGATGAATAATTTCCTTACAGTAAAATTTATTACTTTTAGTATTCAGGTCAGTGTGTTTGGCAATTTGTTACAATTATGCAATCATCAATATCAAGTTATTTCGGAACTCTGCCTCTTTCCAGAATTCTGTTGCCTCTTTTAGTTAAATCTGTTCCTGCTTCCTATGAATCCTGTTTATTTGTTGTCTGTCCACTATGTTTTCCTTTTCTAGAGTGTCATAAATAAAACCATGCAGTATGCAGCCTTTGGGGTCTTGCATCTTCCATTTAGCTTAATATATCTGAGATTCATTAGTATTTTTTAAAGATTTATTTTTTTTATGTATGTGAGTACACTGTAGCTGTACAGATGGTTGTGAGCCTTCATGTGGTTGTTGGAAATTGAATTTTTAGGACCTCTGCTCAGTCCAGTCAGCCCCGCTCACTGCAATCAACCCCACTCTCTCAGGCCCAAAGATTTATTTATTATTATACATAAGAATACTGTAGTTGACTTCAGATGCACCAGAAGAGGGAGTCAGATCTCATGTGGTTGCTGGGATTTTTAACTCAGGACCTTTGGAAGAGCAGTCAGTGCTCTTATCTGCTGAGCCATCTCACCAGCTCTCATCAGTATTTTTATGTGTAGTAATTTTTATGCTTTTATATTTCCAACTAAATATTTTTATTCATTTTTAGTGGTGAGTTGTTACATGTATCACAGGTTAGGGATTTATTTATTTATTTATTTATTTATTATCTATTGGAGGTCATTAGATATTGAATAGTTACTATTTATTTTTTTAACAATTGCAAGCAAAGTCAATATTAATCTTTGACCAGTAAGTTTCTGTGTGGGCATAGGCTTTTTTGTTCTTAGTTAATTACTTGGGCTTGGAATTGCTATACTATATGTTAAGTGCATATTTAACTTAATAAGGAGCTGTTGGATGGTGGGGCTGGGAAAGTTACTCTCTCACAAGTATGTGGACTTGAGTTTAGGTCCCCATGTAAAGGTGGTACAGCAGTATGCATTCAGAACTGGGGATGGGTTGAGGTTAGGGCATAGAGACAGGCAGATTTCTGGAGTTTATTGGCCAGCCAGGCTAGTTGAATTTATGAATGTCAAGGATTAACAGCATCAGCTTGGAGAGGGATTCTGAAGAAGGGGTAGCTATCTGGGAGTTGTCAAATGAATGAATCAAAGTCAAATTGTGGGTCCAAGTTCACAGCCTGTGTTCTGTTCAAGATAGCTTTCCAGATTGTTCTCTCTATATTCTGCTAGAGACAGTTTTCTCTTCCTAGTCTAAAAACTCTCTGGGTAGTTCATTTCTTGCAATCAAAAGCCCAGTCATTTATTTACATATCAGTTCAATTACCACAGGTTCCCTTTTGATTATCCCATCAGTCAGTATCCCAGGCCCTCAGCCTTTGGATTCTTAGAAAGAGTCAACAATCACAAGCACAGAGAATAAGATAGCTAGGTGGTACCCAACCCCTAAATTACCATTCCTACCATGCCTGGGCCTGGGCCTAAACTCCATCTGTCCAGGCTGACCTTGAACTCAGGAATCTGCCTGCATTTGTAAGCACAAACAAACAAATTACCTTTGTAAGAGCTTGTAAGAGATTACTGCTCCCTAAATCTCTTTATATCCTTCCTTAATATCTTTCTGACAAGCTGGGTCATAGTGCAGCTGCCTCTGTTCCATTAGCTCTGTGAAGCTCATTGCACAATTCATATTGAATCTTCGTATTTTACATAGTTGAGAAATGATATATTTTTGAACTCATGTTTTCAGAGTTCTTTCCCACAGCCTTATGGGCTGTCCTGGAGGTCATACAGCATTTACCATTTTGCTGAGATTCACCTCTGGGACTTGTGCTGTTTCTGATTATGGAGTCATTTACCACACTGACACACTGATGCCCAGTTTCAAGCAAGCATTTATAGAGGCAAGTAAACAAGCAAGGGAGTATCCAGCTTGCACACATCTGATTAGAGGGCTGTTTTGGAATTTGTGCCCTTTAAAATGATTGGTTGGTACTGGGAGCCAAACTATAAACTTTTGTAAGTAAACACCTTTAGGTACAACTGTAACTTCTGCTTTCTTCTTGATTGGTGGTTATTGTGGAGTGACCTAGAGACCAGTGTTAGGTACAGACTTGTTGTTTAACTCGAGTTTAACCTTAGGTCAGGTTCTCTAAGATGTAGCCTGAACTCAATTTGGATTTGGTTTTGTCTCTCACAGCAACAGTCAACTCTGCTGGCTGTTCCAGAGGCCATGTCATTCTGTCCCTTACATGGCCAGGCCAGACTCAGCATATGAGCCTCAGGTTCAGTGAGAGATTGTTTCATTAAGGTTAGAGAGTGATGGACAACGAAGGCATCTGATATTGACCTCTGACCTCTGCAAACTTGCACACACCCATATGAACATGTATATTTATATTTTGTATCTCTCTGACTCATTAAACAGCACTATCTAATTTCTGTCATATTAGTGCTTGCTACTGGTAGTAATTTTTGTGTTATACTTTAAAACTGGTATATAGTATCATCTCATTGAAGTTTCAGTGTTCACTTCTGTAGTTAAGAATGTTGAAGATTTTTTTCATGTATTTGAGTCTGGTGTCAGTTTGCTTTTTTGGTGTATGTGTGTTGGTGGGGTTGGGGTGGGTTGGGGGAGGGAGGTGCATGTGTACATTGTGTACATCTCATCTTTGCTATCTCCAGGGCATGTTCCTGTGGAGATTTGTGGAGGATAGAGGAGGACCTTTTCCCTAGGGACAGAGCATTGACCATGGAACCCAGGCTAGTGACTAACAAGCCCTGGATCTTTCTGTGTATACCATTGGACTACAGGCATGTGTGGGCCCACACCTAGCCTGGCTTCTTTTGTGTGTGCTGGGATCTGAGCTCAGCTTTTCCCAAGACATCTATCCAGCCTCACTGCTGGCTTTTAAAATAATTATTTATTATTATTTTTGCTTAAAAATTAGGGTTTTAAGTGTATAAATATATATAAATAAAATTATATGTGCATATCATATATAATGTAGTATAATGCAGCATAGTATAACAAAGTAATATTACAGCTTAAAACAACCACTTATGATTTTTAAAATTTAGGATGGCCTCAGGCTATTTCTGTTGTTATATATACGTTTATGACTGCAAACATCTCTGACTCTGGCTGGGCAAACCAGATGTACATGTTTAGTTACATGTTTAGTCAAAATATTGTTTCATTCTGTGTTTCTTCTCTATCCAAGTAGCACAGATTTTTAGATGTGGTAGTATTAGAAGACTTTCAGTTGTATGTTTTTATGTTCTATGTTTTTTCTCTGTTATATATTTGCTTTCTGCTTTATTGATTTCTACTCTTAGTTTGATAATTTTCTTTCTTACACTTTCTTTGGGATTTATTTTTCTGTTCTAAGCTTTCTTAGGAAGTTTATATCACTGATTTTAAAAGTTGCTTCTTTTCTAATGTAGATTGAATATCCTTTATTCACAATGCCTGGGACTAGAACATATTTCAGATTTTGGACTATTTTTATTTTGGAATAGTTCCATCAACTTTACCAGCGGAATCTGAAATGCTTTGAAATTGGAAACTTTTAGAGTTCTGATAAAACTTTTTAAAAAGTTTTAAATTTGAAATTTGCATTTTGGATCAGGGATGTTCAACCTGTACATACCTGAGCAGCTTCACCTTAAGTTAATCCGCATCTTACAGCTTTCTGACGATGTTGCCTTTTCATTGTCATCCAATAAAAATAGTTTCAAATATTCATTGTGATCTGTTAGCATCATATTATAGTTACCTAGTATTTTCCTTAATTAGTACATTGGGCTGTGTTATTTATCTTTTTATCTTTTCGTATTTTTCAACCAAATAAAGTTATAATTCTGCATTATTTTAGTTCAAGTTTTACTTTATGGCCTAGTAATTGACTTTTGTTGGTGAAGGTTTAAGAAAAACATGGTCTGCTGTTATTGGCTCTAATCTTCTATAATGTATTGTTTGTTAGGTTAGTTGATTGTGGTGATCAGATTTTCTGAGTTCATACATGATGTAAAATATTTAAATGCTTGTTTTGCTGATTTAAAGTTATGATTGTTCCTATCTCCTTTCAGTTCTAATTTTTCTTTTCATCTGCTGTTTAATTTGTTGAGTACTGTACTGGTTAGTTTTGTGTCAACTTGACACAGCTGGAGTTATCACAGAGAAAGGAGCTTCCCTTGGGGAAGTGCCTCTATGAGATCTAGCTGTGAGGCATTTTCTCAATTAGTGATCAAGGGCCCCTTGTGGGTGGGACCATCTCTGGGCTGGCAATCTTGGGTTCTATAAGAGAACAGGCTGAGCAAGCCAGGGGAGGCAAGCCAGTAAAGAACATCCCTCCATGGCCTCTGCACCAGCTCCTGCTTCCTGACCTGCTTGAGTTCCAGTCCTGACTTCCTTGGTGATGAAAAGCTGAATGGAAGTGTAAGCCGAATAAACCCTTTCCTCCCCAACTTCTTGGTCATGATGTTTGTGCAGGAATAGAAACCCTGACTAAGACAAGTACTAACTCAGTACTGTCTTGTTTTCTGTGATTTAACCCCTTATCACAGGTTTCTTATTTTAAGCAAAACCTTTTTGTAGTATAAAGTTAATTTATTTAGTATTAATACTGTTAGGTTCCTTTGTTTGTTTGCTTTTGGTGTTTTGTTTTGTGTCTGGTTAGTGTTTGCATGTGTTTGCTTAGTGTTTTAAACCTTAACTCTGTGTGCCTTTACGTTTAGACACAAATTTAAGTATTCAAAGTGCTTCTTTTTAATAGGATAGTGTTTCATATTTTTTCCTCCAAGTCTGAGAGCCTCATCTTACTGAACTGTTTTGTTTTAGCCTTTTGTATTTAATTCTATTTACATCTTTTTACCCTGCTAAATTTCTTCCCCATTTATCTCATCTCCTGTTTTTGTCTTTTGAATCCCAATCTTTTATTATTCTGTTTCAACTTTTTAAAATACATCATTTTATTTGTATGCGTGTTTTGACTTCATGTATGTCTGTACACGATGTGTAAGCCTGGTCTTGGCCAGAGGTATCATATCCTTCGTAACTGACATTATGTTGGTTTGTGAGCTGCCATAGGATGCTGGGAATCAAATCCTATGTCCTCTGGAAAAGCAGCCACTACACTGAACTACTGATTCATCTCTCCAGCTTCGTTATACCAACTTTCAATGGTTATCTTAGAGTTTATAAAATATACCCTTTGGGTGCTGGAGAGATGGCTCAGTGTGTTAGAATGTTTGTTGAGAAGCCTAAGAACCTGAGTTTGAATCTCCTGCACCCAATGGAAATTTTGCATGTCTGTATAGGCTTATCACTTCAGAATTGTGTGACAGAGAAAGAGGATCCCAAGCGCTCTCTGAGGAACCAGCCTAGCCAAAACAGAGAGAGACCCCGTCCCAAGGGAATCATAAACACCTGATGTCCACTCCATACATACACCTGCTGTATATGCATTATACACATATACAACACACATATAGTAAAACTAAATTCTTCCTTATTATCATTTATCTTTAATATTTTTGCATTGCTCTGGAATTCCTAAAAAGTCTTGTAATTTTCAAAAATGTAAAGCTTCTTCCATTTGGGTGCCTTTGTTGTGGTGTTTTATAAACTGTTATTGTTTCATTTCTTTTAAAAACAAACTATATCAAAATATATGCATATGTGAAATTCTCAAACAATTAAAACCTTCTCAGAATCCCATCGTTTTGTCAATGTAAATCTGGAGCCTAAAACCTTAATTAATTGTTTACAAAAAAGAAATGTCAGAAAAATAACTGCTTTGAATTTTTTTATCCTGGTAGTATGATCTGTTGTCTAGATGCTACAAATAAGGATGATTTAGAAGAAAATCATTGTCATATAGAAACAAACATGCCCAGAGTGAGTTTTTTTTTTTTTTTTTCATAATGTTCTTTGCTAGTTAACACTGATGCTACTGCTTAGAATTTATGATAACAGAAGTTAGGGAGAGACTTTGGTTTTTGTTTGTTTGTTTTTGTTTTCTTCAAAATGAAATTGTTGCTTCCCAACAACAATTGGGATCTTTTAGGGATTCTGAATATTAATAGGAGCACAGATTTGAAGGGAAGCATCTGTTATTTGAGCTTTTGAACGTCTTGTATGTTTTCCCTTCAGTGTTGACACCAGCATAGACTGTCTTGTCTGTTTCTCATGGCCCCCACCCCAGACACGTGAATAGGAATCATTGGTATGTCATCATTTAGACCCTGTCCTACTCAGTACTTGTAAGTGATCTCAGTGGGCATCCAGTCACAAGTCACAAAACTGTGATGTCTGGTGTTCATCACATAAAGTTGTTTCCTCCCCCTTTGGCGTGTGGTAAAAATAAGAAAGTCTCCACCAACGGATTGGGAAAGGATCTTTACCAATCCTAAATCAGATAGGGGACTGATATCCAATATATATAAAGAACTCAAGAAGTTGGACACCAGAAAATCAAATATCCCCATTAAAAAGTGGGGCACAGAGTTAAACAAAGAATTCTCAACTGAGGAATACCGAATGGCTGAGAAGCACTTGAAAAAATGTTCAACATCCTTAATCATCAGGGAAATGCAGATCAAAACAACCCTGAGATCCCACCTCACACCAGTAAG
>LR749715.1:792607-851600 GCA_902729485.2 Mus minutoides
CACAATCAGCCACCAAACATAGACACTATAGCATATGCCAGCAAGATAGTGCTGAAAGGGCCCGGATATAGCTGTCTCGGGGGAAACTATACCAATGCCTGGCAAACATGGAGGTGGAAGCTCACAGTCAGCTATTAGATGGAACACAGGGTTCCCAAGGAAGGAGCTAGAGAAAGTACCCAAGGAGCTGAAGGGGTCTCCAACCCTCTAGGTGGAAGAATAACCATGAACTAACTAGTACCCCCTGAGCTCATGTCTCTAGTTGCATATATAGAAGAGGATGGCCTAGTTGGCCATCATTGGGAAGAGAGGCCCCTTGGTCATGCAGACTTTATATGCCCCAATACAGGGGAACGCCAGGGCCAAGAAGTGGGAGCGGGTGGGTAGGGGAGCAGGGCCGGGAGGGGAGAGGGTATAGGGAACTTTCTGGATAACACTTGAAATGTAAATGAAGAAAATATCTAATAAAAGTTGGAAAAAAAATAAGAAAGTCTAAGAAGTTATGTTCTATTAATTCAGTGTTAACATAGATTTCAAACATTCAAATGTGAATTAAGTAGAAAAACCTAGTTTTAGGCTTGAGTACATTTTATCCCTTTTATGTTCACTGTTTTCTGCCTATAGTTTAGTTTTGGAATATTCCCCTAGCTTCAAGCATATCTTATCTTTTAGTAATTTTTATGATGCTTATTTTCAGGGCAATAAATTATTTCAGATTTTTTTTTTATTTTTTAAAGTTTTATTTTTTGAAAGTTATTTTTTAAGCAAAAGTACAGAATTTGGCAATATTTTAAATATTATTCAATGTATGTCATACTTATAAAATACTGTTGTTATTCCTTTTGCTACTAGAATGTCTTATTTTTCCTAAGAGAAAAGACTTCTCTGCCTGAGAACATTTCTGTGGGTTTATTTCAGTCCAGATTTCTAACCATCATTTCACTCTGTTGAGAATTCTGCAGTTATCATAGTAAATCTTTCTCTTTGGCTGCATTTACATTTTTCTTTTTGTCTTAGATATTAATCAGTTGAGTGTGATGTGCCTGGGTACACCTTGATTTGCTTTTACCCAATATGTAGTTTGCTGAACTTCTTAAATATGGGAGTTGATGTCTTTAAAGATCAATTTCAGAAATTCAAATATGGTTCCTGACTTAATTTTTCTCATTTCTCCTTCTAGAACTAAAAATGCATGTATTATTAAACTTCCTTTTACAGGAAGTTACATGCTTTTATGCATCTTTGTTAAGCTAATTACTCTCTGCTGTTTTATTTTCTACTCAGCTATCTTCCAGCTTATCTCTTGTTAGAAAATGTGATAGATTTGATATTTTGATTCTACAATATCAAGTTTATTTCTTTGAACATTTCAAATTTCTTTTGATAATCTCATTTTTAAAAGTTTGTTTTTAGGGCTGGAGACATGGATTACTGAGTAATAGGACTGTCTATTCTTCCAAAGGGTCTAGGTATAATTCCCAGAACCTATATGGTAGCTCACAGCCTTTTAAAACTACAGTTGCAGGGAATCGCATCCTGGCCTCTCTGGACATGAGGCGCATATGCAGGGATACATGCACAAAATAATAATTAATAAAAACTGTCAATGATTTCTAAATTTCTTTCAATACTTATCCTAGTGTAACCATGACTTTCTACTCATTTCAGTTTCTAGATCACCTTTTGACTTACTTCTGCTGACTTTTCTTTTGATTAGTGAATGCCTTTGCATTTTGCACATCTGTATTAATTATATGCCAAGCATTGCATATAAAAGTACTGTAGAAAATACAGACTCTTTCCTTTGTTAGAAATGTGTCATTTCTGGGCTTTTGTGCCTTTGCCTTCTAAAAGTAATGATTTTTACGTGGGTTTTAAAAAATTTTAAAATTTTAATTTGTTTTGAATAATTTCGTACATGTATGCCATATATGCTGACCCTAGTCCCCATCTCCATACCTCATCTGTCCATGTATCTCTACCCTCACATTGCTACCCACTCTATAAGAGTAAGTAACTAGGACCATCTGTGTGATTATGGGTTTAAAACTGCCTATTGGAACATGGTGGATACACAAATAAAGATAGTCCCTCTTCCAGACTCTATCACTAAGCAGTAGTTCAGCGATACAGGGCAGAGTCCTGGGCAGAGTCCTCTGAACACTTTTCTTTTCCTTAACTCATTGTTGATATGGCCATTGTTTCTGGGCCTAGTTCAGGTTAACTGCAGTTATTCTAAGTTGTGATTACACTGGTAATGTTGAGTCTAGAGAATGTATCTCATAGCCCTTCAGAACTTTTCTTGATTAAACTTTTACATGCTTCCTGGCTCTTCTGCACTGTTACCCAAGCCTTGGAGAGGGAGATACAAGCGACATGTTTAGGGCTGAGCATACAACTTTTGCTTATTCTCTTCATCTTGAGCAGATTCTCTTCATTCACCAGTACAAAGGGAGGCTTCTCTGATTAAGGCTGGGAGCTGCTTTTGTCTATGGGTGTATGCATAATTATTTAGAGGGCAATTTGCTGCTTACTGGAATACACATCCCAGATTTCCATCAGAAATACTCTTCACAGGTTGATTATCTCTTCAAACCTGGGTTGTTAGCCAGGTTCATTCTTTGTCACCTTCTCTCAAGGGACTTAAATCTAGTTAGAGGGCAGTTGATTATCACCTATATAGTCAAGCTCCTATCTCATGTATGGGCATGTCTTACTTTCCATATGGTCATTTTATATGACCATTATACTTTCTTTATCCTGATTAATCCTCCCTGATACCCTGTTCTGCTGCTCACTCCCCTCCCTGTCTAAGCCTTTCCATCCACTGAACTCTTTCCCTTACTTTCTGCTTGCCTGTGTTTTTACTACTCCTTCAGTTCCTTCCTTGTTTCCTGGCTTTATAAAAATTATGTTTTATTTTTGTGCACATATATGTGTATGCATGTGGGCATGGCTCTGACAGTGCTTTTATGTGTCAGAGGACAATCTGTGGGAATTGGCATGGCTCTGCCAGTGCTTTTACGTGAGTGTCAGAGGACAGTCTGTGGGAGTTGGCTCTCTCTCCTCACCTTTATCTCAGACCATTGGACTTTAACACATACTTGTATTCTAGGAACCATGTCTGTAGAAGTTTTGAATGTTGATTATTAGTCTCTTGTCACAAGTAGATTTGACACTAGGTCTAGCATAGACATGAATAGACTCACTTTTTGAGAAGGAGCAAGCTTAAATTAATTTGGATGTAAAATACAATAATTTTACAAAAGCCTATACATATTTTATAATGCTAAGTCTACCAATACATAGACATAGTAAATTGATTATAATTCTTTTCAGAGTAGAGCCACAGCTGCTGTTAATTTTGTGGAGCTGTTCTCAAGGTCTTTTTGTTATATTTCATCTCCTGGGTGCTGAGTTACAGTAGGAAATGATGTAAGAACTGGTGTTAGGTTTTCTTTTTATTCCTTCCTAGCATCTTTATTTTCTTAACATTTGCTATAGTAGAAATGGCAAGTCAGAACAGTATATCACAGAAAACGTCCCAACACTCCTCCAGCACCTATTGTTCTTTGTAAGGATCTAGCAGACCAGATCATATGTGATAATGAACTTTCTTTCTGTATCAGATTCCTTGACTCTAATTTATCAATAAACACATTTAATAGAGGTGAAGTAACATTGCAAAAATCGTAAAGGAATAATTATTAAAACGTACTGAAGCCGGGCGTGGTGGCGCACACCTTTAATCCCAGCACTCGGGAAGCAGAGGCAGGCGGATTTCTGAGTTCGAGGCTAGCCTGGTCTACAGAGTGAGTTCCAGGACAGCCAAGGCTACACACAGAGAAACCCTGTCTCGAAAAACCAAAAAAACCAAAAAAAAAAAAAAAAAAAAAAAAAAAAAAAAAAAAAAAAAAAAAAAAAAAAAAAAAAAAAAAAAAAAAAAAAAAAAAAAAAAAAAAAAAAAAAAAAAAAAAAAAACCAAAAACAAAAAACAAAACCAAAAAAAACCAAAACCAAAAACAAACAAAAAAAAAACCCGTACTGAGCCTTAACTTGTGTGTATCTGACAGCGGTGTCTGATACGTGAGGCAAAGAGAAGTAGATAAGACTGTTATAATAACTAAGGACTTCATTGCCCTTCTTAGAGTAATAGGTCAGGCAAACAAAATTAGTCAAACAAATATATCCGCATTTGACTACCAGTGAACTTGACCTAGTTGACATGTAAGAGTATTCTATCTCACAATAACAAATATAACAAATAACAAATATACTTTGCCATGAATACACTCTTACTCTGATGAGTGGGGAAGTCTATATATGGAGTTGTACATTGTGTAGTGTGGGCTCCAGAAATTTTCACTTATTTATAGAATCAGCTGGAATTCTGTTGTGCAGAGGAAATTTCTTTCCCTCTTCATTTCCACACTCTGTTCACTTCTTACCCCAACAAAGATGATTCAAATAGAAGTCAGCTAGATGGATGACTATGTCCAAGGCTGCAGTCTTATTAGGAGGAAAGAAGTTGCTTATTTAAAAACTATTTATGCTTGCTCTGTTGTCTGCTGTGTGCTCTTATTCTTTCATTTGTCCATGTGAATGCGACTGTTCAAGAGCAGCTTGATAAAACTTTAAATTTCAAGGAGTATTTTGAACTGCCTTTAGTTTTACTTATTTTGTATTCTGTTTTTCATATAATCTTTACCTATCTATTTATTATCTATCTATCTATCTATCTATCTATCTATCTATCTATCTATCTCTAGTTTTTAAATATGGGTTTTTAATTTAATAAAGATGAGTGCAGAAAGCCTAGGTTATGAATAGCCTCTTTGTTTATGAAGTGACAGATGGATTATTGATATTGACTTGGAAGCATGTATTTTGATGAATGTTTGATAATTTCATTCAAAATACAGATAAAAATGCAAGTAGAATTCCCAACAATAAATAAAGCTTTCATGAGAGTAATTGATTTGGTTTCTTTCTCCCTAGGGATCCTTGTAGTAACTGTCTTGCTAAAGATAGATTCCCCCCCCCCCCCTTAATCTTGGTTGGTTTTAAAAGTTGGCAAACTGGCCAGTGGGACAAATCCAGTTCCTCTATCCATTTTTGTTTTTGATGACTTCCAGGCTAAGAATGCTTTTTTGTTTTTTGGTTGTTTGAGTGGGGAGTTTGTGTGTGTGTGTGTGTGTGTGTGTGTGTGTGTGTGTGTGTGTGTGTGTGTTGGGGGAGCAGGGGAACAAATTCAGAGGCTAATATTAGGTTATGTAGCAATGAAACTTAAGCTCTTTTTTAAATCAGGACATTTATAGAAAAAATTGTTATCTCAAAACTTGTGTGAATCAGATGTTCTCATTATTAGCTCTTGTCTTTTTCAGTGTTTGAATTATTATGCATATTACATATGGGTAAAGACAGGCTCTGAAATGAAAATCCAGTTGCGGATACTATTCTCAGGTCCTTGCTGATTTTCCTTTCCTTAATGGACTTACTCCACATCTCAGATTTCTTTTGCTTTTTAATTTGTTCAAATATTTGTGTTTTCTCTCCCAGTCTCCTTTTGATAGCTTTGTGTTTGGAGCTGAATGGTACTTAGGGAAAGGAGATATGGTATGTTGACAAAGAAACCATCTGATATATAGCTTTAGAGATAGTGGATCTAGGTAGATTCATTTTATATATGGATTATGTATATGCGTATAGAAACAGATATAGGGACAGAAGCACACAGACTTTTTTCCTCATAACTTGGGTCTTTGAACTCAACTCTATGACTTTAACCTTTTTTTTTTTAGTTGATGCTTTTACATATGGGAATTTTATTTGTCCACCATTAGCTTTTTTAAGAATACAGTGATTGCAGTTATTGTCACTACCCAGGAAGGCCCCTAGTGAAAAGACACCAGTTTTGGAGAAAGATGTCACATGTGGCATCTCAATGTTCAAATTTCTTTCCTTAAACAAATGCCACTTAAAGTGCATTTGTGTTAAAAATGCGTGAAGATTTAGCTTAGGGGCTTAATTAAACATTTTTTAAATTTAATGTATGTGAGTGTTTTCCCTGCATGTATGGTTTGTATACTTGGTTGCCTGGTACCCTCAAAGGTCAGATGAATGCTTTTGATCTTTTGGAATTGGAGTTACAGATATTTGTGAGCTACCATATAGGTACTGTAAACTACACCTGGGTCCTCTGAAAGAGCAAAAGTATTCTTAACTGTTGAGTCATCTCTCTCCAGCGCCCACATGGTTTTCTTTTATCTTCTTTCTTTTCTGAGATGGGTCTCACCATGTAGCTCTGGCTGGCTAGGCACTCCTGATGTAGGCCCAGAGTTTAAGTTCCAGGCAGTTGGGCCATTGCTTTTGTGCCTCTGGTGAGGGAGATCATGATGGAAACACGTGGCAGAAGTGGCTGCTCATGTCATAGAGACAGGGAAGTTAAATATAGAGAGAAAGGGTAGAGTTCCTATAGTTCCTTACTCTTCCGTTGCCTTACCTTTTAAAGTTCCCACAGTCTCCCAGTGGTACCACAGATTGACAGCTCAGTGTTTAACATATGTTCTTTTTTCAAGTCTGCTGTGGTTTTATCCAAACCACAGCAATCTTCAGAGAGTAATTTAAATCTGCCTAAGGATGCAGTATCACTTTGGAAAATGTGCTTTTTTACTGTTCCTCATGTGCCTGCAATATTTCTAGGTATTTCACAAATGTTAGGTGAAATTTACCAATGAAATAATATTTAGTCTATTTACCTAATAACAGAACCAGTTTAGAATAAAAATAAAGCTGACTTGAATAAACTGGATTTGGTATATAAACTTTTGATTGCAGTTGTTACTTTGAAGTGTTTATAACCAGAATTTAGCCCTTCTAGAATATATGCTTAGAACATATGTACCAATGCACAAGAACATCATATATACTATATATTAAAAGCATTTTAAAGAATACTATTTAGTAGCATAGTAGCATAGAAACTTTGGTTAATTGATTGTTGATAATCATCTAAGGGAAGTTATTTCTGTTACTTCTTTTACTTTTTTTTGTTTCCCAACACATTTGAATGCACAAAACCACTGCTTTGAGATGTTACACCTTTGCCTGATCTTTTCCTTACTGAAAAACAAACAATCAGGATTTATAGAAATTGCAACTTAGGTTCATGCTTCTTTAACTGCTCACTTACCCCAAGTGCAGAGTAACCATCTGGAAGCTGATCATAGTATCTGCAGTCTGTTATAAAGTCTTAAATTAGAAGAGCAATTAGCTGCTTCTTTATGCATCAGCCTATATTTCCTATACCAGACATGGGTTTATTAATCTTCAGAGATACAGTAGACTTGATTTAAGTGTTTTTAAAATTTCTTATATTTAGAGACTCAAGCAATTTAACATGACTCTTGCATTTGTGCATTTATAAATGTGCATACATTGACATTCCTATCTCCTTCTCTATGCTCTTTCTCCATCTACTGAAGGTCTGTCATGTCTTCAAGGACTATGTCAAATAAACTTCTCAGAGCCTTTCCCCAGTCTTCTTTCATAAAGTTACTCTCCTATGATTGCTGTTAGGACTTGTTTTAGAGACTTTAGGATGTCAATGTACTGGACATGTATTAAGAGCTTATATAGGCCTGTTGGTCTTTCTGTTCTAATTTTTTTTGTTTGTTTGTTTTGTTTTGTTTTTGAGACAGAGTTTCTCTGTGTATCCCTGGCTGTCCTGGAACTCACTCTGTAGACCAGGTTGCCCTCGAACTCAGAAATCCGCCTGCCTCTGCTTCCCAAGTGCTGGGATTAAAGGCGCCTGTTCTAATTTCTTGGAAGCAATGTGTCACAAAGATTAAGTTGTGAAATATTTTAAACCTTTTTATTTAAAAAAAGTATTATTGTTTCTGTGATGTGTGCATGCAGGGAAGCACATGCCATGACCCTCATTTGGAAGTCAAAGGGCAACTTTGTGGAGTCATTACCCTCCCTCCTACCTGTAGTGGGTTCCAGGGATCAAACTCCAGTAGTCAGGATTGGGTGACAAGGTCTTTGACCCACTGAGCTATCTTGCTGTCCCTGTCATTTTTAAAGGAATACAATTATTTATACTTCTAATACAGATTTCAAGAGAAATTAAAGACAAGTGCTTCCTTCCCTTTCTTTCCTCTTCCTTCTTTTATCTTGACGGATTTTTGTTGGGGACATTTATTTATTTAACCAAATATAAAACTCTTTAAGAGGAAAATTTGTAACATTATTTTTTTTCAAATATCTTGACATTTTTTTGTTAAACTTTTAGAAAATATATGTGCTGTTTTTATATCAAAGCATAAACATTAAGAATTGTGGTAATTATAGGAGCGTAAATGTGCAGGTAGTAAACCTCATGTTCCTTCTCTACTGAATCCCACTTTCCTCTCTCCAAGTACCAATATTTAGGAAAGAAGTAGGGCAGGAAACTTACTTTTCCCCAACCTTAATTATTAAGATTATCATTGATGCTTAAACTTTGTAAAATCTTAGTTTGTTCTTCTAGGTCATGAATGTTTTTGAAACTTTATAAAAGAGAAATTGGGTATTTTATACATTATGTTGAAATAAAGGAAATATTGAAACAAATTGCTTATTTTCTCTGTCAGATTTATTTCTTTCCTATAAGGACAAAAGAGTGGTGCTAGAGTGGCTTAGAAATAGACTTAGGTTGTCATGGAAGCTGCTGAAGCAATTCTCAGTGTCTGTCAGCAATAGTTTACCATTACCTTGAAACTCCTTAGAATCTAGATTCTTGGCTTGCACTCTAGACATACTAAATAACAAATCTGGGGATGGAACTCAGAACTCATTTTTAAAACATACACATCACACACACACACACACACACACACACACACACACACACACTGGGTGTAGGCACTGTATCTTGATCGTATCCACTCCAGACTCCTGATGCATCACCCTTCTCATCTTTGTTTTCTTGTTTTTCAAACTCACTGAGTCTAATTAGTTCTGCTTGCATATGGATATGGGGCTATCGATGGAAAACCTACAAATGACCACATTCCCTGAAAAAAAGAAATTCCCCAATTTCTTGAAGCTTCCAGTAGCTTCTCAGCTACTGGCCCAGGGTGAGGCCTTATGGGCACACCACCTCTATTCTATACATGCTACAATGTTGAGTCATTTGCTCTTGTGTTGGGAACCATAGCTGTAGTGAGTTCATGAGTGCAATAGCTAGATCATGTCACAGAGGACAACATTTCACAACTTTTCTTCTCTAGCTCTTTTTTTTTTTCTATCTCCTCTCTGAGATGTACCATGAGTGTTAGCATTGGGGTGGGTACATATGCAATCCATACTTTAGGAAGCTTTCAGTATGGATGAGATGCACATGAATAATTTGAGAATAACTTTTCTAAAGCATAGTATTTTGATATTCATATTGCTGTGAGCAAAAGTTCTTAACAAAAAAGAAAACTGTTACTAGTGGTGAGTCATCTTAGCAAATTACTTAGTAAATTTACTGTAGGTTGTTGCAGCATCTGTAGGACACCAATGAAGTAAGTATTTATATATCATCTCCTGCTTAAATGTAGAGCATCATATGTTGTGGAGAGATGAGAGTTCATGTGGGTCGAAGTATGAAATGTAGTGAATAGAGTACATTCCTAGCATGGGGAAAACTTTGGACAAGAAGAAAACAAGACATAAATACAAAGTATTTATTTGGCATTCTGTACTTTACTCATTTTAAGAGATTGTTGGTTTTGTGGTATTTACCTTAACTATGCAGCCATAGTTTTTTTTAAATAACATGAATTATTGAAAGAAAGGTATAGAATGTTTTGTTGATATTTGTGTCAATGAATACAAGACAACTTTTAAAATTTAAAATTTTAATTTAAAAATTTTTAATTCTAATTTTTTTCATCCCAGCCTTGCTTTCTTTTCATTTCCTTTTTTCTTTTCTTTCTTCTGATCCTTCCTTCCTTCCTTCCTTCCTTCCTTCCTTCCTTCCTTCCTTCCTTCCTTCCTTCCTTCCCTCCCTCCCTCCCTCCCTCCCTCCCTTCTTCCTTCCCTCCCTTCCTTCCCCTTCTTCCTTCCCTCCCTTCCTTCCTTTTTGTTTTAAAGCTAGGGTTTCTTTGTGTAGGTCCAGCTGTCCTGGAACTCACTCTGTAGACCAAACTGGATTTGAACTCATAGAAATCTGCCTGCTTTTGCCTTCCAAGTGCTGGGATTAAAATGTGCCATACTGCCCAGTTTTTTAGCCTTTCTGTCTAATTAAAATCTCATCTAATCTGTTTTGAAAGATCTTTAGTATATAATATGTGATATTTGATTATTACTAGAGATCAATTGCTCTTTCCCTTTTTATTCTATCAATATATTGACAGCTTAACAGACTTTTATTTTCTTAGTTTGGGTAGAATACAACTTGTTTTGTCTACTATATCTTCCTGAAACTATTAGAATATTGTTGCCTAACTATAAGTTATAGTTTTGAGTTTTCATTGAGGGTAAAGAAAAATAGGACAATGTTCTTGACTATATTGTCACATGAAGATTCAACTGGAAAGGAACATAAATGTTAGCATGGTAAGTTAGACCAGCATTTTTTTCTCCCACCGAACTAAAACCATATATAAGGTCCTGAATTTCCAATTGTAGTTGTATATATGTTTTATTTTATGGTAATGCCATGATAAACATATGAAATTTTCACTTAAAGTTTATGTGGCTGGGAATGGAGTTGCCTTGGAACAATACCTACCTAGTGTGTGGACGCCCTTGATTCAATCCCCAGTAGTGCATAAACTAGGTATGGTGGCACATACCTGTAATATCAACACTTTGGAGGTAAAAACAGGAGGATCAGGAGCACAAGGCTATTTAAGACCCTAAAAGAAGTCATCTGATTATCAACTAGAAATTGTATACTATTGTGAAACATTCTCATAAAAATATCTTTCATTATTTTTAGGTAGGTCTATAATATTAACATTTCATGGTATTATTTACCTCACTAACATTTATTCTCAGTATTTCATAATTTGCATCCTAAATTTCAGCCTTTAGGTTAAGTAACCTTCAGTTCTCCAAAAGCAGTATGCTTTGCGTCTGTGTATTCTTGTATGTTTTTCCCTGTTATGCTGATTTAATTCTGTACTCAACTTTCCTAAGCATTTTCAGAACATTCATTTCTTATGCATAGGTTCATGTGGAGAACTGAAGTTGATAATGAGAATCTTCTTGGTTTTTCTTCTTCTTCTTTGAAGCAGGGTCTCTCAGTTGTCCCAGAACTCATGGATACAACTAGTGTAGGTAACCAGCTTGCTCTAGGAATCTCCTGTCTCTTTGCCTTTTGATTTCTGGAACTGTATATGAGCCATCGAGTTTGCCTAGCATTTATGTGGGCAAATGGAATCTGAACTCCCATCCTTACACTTACACAGCAAGCACTTTATCCACTGAGGAGTCTCCATAGCCCTTTCCTGAAGTATTTTTCATGAGTGTTACTGATTCTTTAACCTTCCAACTTTCTCTGAGAGTTCTTTCTTCGTCCTTTTCATCCCCATAAGGTACCTTTTCCATGTATTCTCTCAGCACTTATCATTTATTCTTGCCATTATACACATTTATCACAATGTGTTAATTTTATTTTTACATTTGTCTATTGAATTGAATCTTAAGTCAGTGTGCTGAAGGAGCAGATAGCTTACTAATTATATTGTAGTATTCAGAACTTGATATCTTTAATAAAATCCATCGAGTGATGAAACTTGAATGAATTTTATTCATCCCTCAATTTATATGGGGATTATTTGTTTCTGATTATAAATTATTCACACATGTCCAATTTGTGCCTGTTATGTCTTAGTTCTTACACATTACTTAGCTCAGAAGTTTGGTTATTGCACATATAAATTGGAATTTAGGACTGTATTTTGCATTGGACTTAGGAAGCATCTGTACCTCTAGATTAGTCACTATATTATTAAAATTTAACATCCCTAGATGCCATCCTTTTGTTGTTCTGAATTTAAGGATTTGTTGCTCTGTCTCTCTCCTCTCAGTCAAAGTACACAAAAGGCTTTCAGAGAGTATTTTTAGGACGTGAAAGAAAAGAATATATTTGCTCTGAGATATTAAGAAATAAACAGCAAATGGTGATTTCTTTAGTAAGATGGCAAATTGAAAAGAGATTTTATTTGCATTTATGAAAATGATACACCACTGTTAAGAATGATAAAATGCTTTTCAAATGATCCTGTAGCATGTCTACAGTGATAAGACTGTTGAACAAGGGAATTGTTTCATTAGCTTGTGTATTGTTGCTGATTATATGTGCTTGATGCTAAGGGAAACTTGTAGGAAGAAGTATGACTGATTTTGGAAGTAATAAAGTCTTACTTCAAGGCAGGCTTTCTATAGAAGAACTATCATTTTACACAAGTCTTCAAGAGATCTAAAGGTCAGTGTAAAGAAAAAAAATCAAAGTTTTAAGTATGATCAGTAAGAATGTTTTAGATCAGTTAAAAAATCATACTTGTTCATTATTCTGTGTTTACATTTAAAGTTTGAGGAAATTATTAATTATTAGACAAAGATCTGTTAGGGTTTTTATTTGGTTTTTTTTTTGGTTCCTTGTAATTTATATATATCTTTAAAGTAATCTTAGATTGATATATAAATTATGGCCTTATTAAAGATTATGAATGATATTAATATCAGTTGTCAAAATTAGCTATTTCTAAATCAAGTATTTATATTTAGGCAAGTTATTATGAAATGAACTTTTATTTATTAAGAAACATGCTATGACTCTTACAAGATTTAAAAAGAAGTTAGGCCAGAAATATGACCTAGGGCAAATCTTTGTTTTGTAGCCATGTCAGAAACCTCAGTCTTGCGAGTTTTTACTCCCTGTCTTTCCACTTGCTATACAGGTAATAGTAGAAAGTAGTGTGTTCATTGGGTTTGAGTATCATAGCCTTTCAAACTGCTAACTTTTTGTTTTGTTTTGTTCTTTCATTTTAAATGTTTTTCTCTTCATCACATACAAACTCTTCATCCTTTTTTAGGGTGGCTCATATTTTGCTGCCCTTCTTGAGTACCTTAATACCAATGACATTATGTATGCCTAGTGAGTGAGTGAGTAAGCAGGTAAAGAAGATACGCAGTGTTCACCTCTAGCCTTCACAAATGCACACATGTATATGCACATAGAGTATGAAAAACGTTGCTTCTAAGTCTTTAGATTTGGATATGTCTTTGCAACAAGTATATTATTAGCTTCAACATACCCAGTTCATTTGTAGTACAGGATACAGACAAAAACACAGGAAGTGGGAAGAGTGTAGGTGTTTGCTGAAGTTGAAGTATCTTGACTTAGCCTATATAATTGTTTTTATATGTGCATCTAAAGGATTAGGACCAGTGGGGGAAAAGTCCCCTTCTTTTTCTCCTACTCCAAAGTTTACCAAACTATGGGACATGCTAAAAATGTGTGTTATCCCTCAGCCACACAGCAACAACACGCAAGGAAAACTCAACCTTTTTGTAACAGTACTTTTAGGTGAAAATGCTGACCTCACAAGGGTTTGTTTGTTTGTTTGTTTGTTTTTAAATAATTTAATATTGGCAAGCTTGCCTGATAGTGCTGGGTGAAAAGAGATTAAGCTACCTGAGGTTAAGTGGTGTTATTACAATTGTAATGTGGCAACAGGTGGAGGAGCTGAAGAAGATCTTTTTTGCTTTCTGCTAGAATGTTTTAGGAAGACTACTTCATCTTTAATATCTTATCTGGGAAGTGGTTGTGCTGTCTCCTAAAGAATTCTGCATAAAACCCTAGAGAAGTTTGTGCATTAAAGCAGGTTTGTGTGTGCCGGTGTATTTTATATAATCCAGCAGCCTCAGGTTTTACCGATAAGATCAGTGGTTCAGGCAAAACACAAATTATTTGTAACAATTCTTTGTGTGAACTGACCGTAACTACAAAGGTATAAACTGTATTGCATGATAACAGTTTTTAAAACTAGGAATAAGCAAAGGGACATTGATTGCATCTAGATTTTACAGCCTACCTCTTTGGGATGTTTCCACTTGCTTATAACTAAGGGATTAATTTCACAGGCTTTTCTGTAATTTTTGTTTTTGTACATGTGCATGCATGCATCTCTCTCTCTCTCTCTCTCTCTCTCTCTCTCTGTGTGTGTGTGTGTGTGTGTGTGTGTGTGTGTGTGTGTGTGTGTGTGTATGCGCATGCGCACTCCAGCTTCATTTTTAAAACAAGCACAAATCTCTGTGGATATGTATTAGTATTTCTCTCTGTGTGTCTGTCTCTGTCTATTTACCTGTCAAGGCTTTCACTTTGGTTGTGAGCTGTAGTTGCTCCTTTGCTGGAAAATAGTTCAGGAATATGTGACTGTCTGTGAAATAAATAACTTCTGGATTAAAGAATGGCCCACATCTTACTTTTCCCTTACTTAATGAGCAATGCCACATTTAAGGGAGCTTTCTTTTCTGGGAGAATAAATAAGTAATTTGTGAAGTTTTCTTTTATTATCAAAGGCTTTTTGAAATTTCAACTTTAGTTGGAAAGGAAAAAAATAACAACTGCATATAGAAGATGGACTTTGTGAACTAAATGTCCTCCAAAAGTAGCTCAGCTATCCAGCAGAGGCTCTGATAGTGGGCTTATAGTTGAGGACTGCCATTCTTCCTTGTAAATAGCTTTTGTCTGATACTTTTATTTTGGAATCTGATAATTTATACTCTACTGCAAGCTTTGAGACCCATTCAGCCACCTTTTTTTTTTTTTTTTCTTTTTCTTAAAATAACTCCTAAGGGGAAACATTTAGAAGATCTCTGGGTTAGATAGAAGATTAATAACCCTGTTGATGTGACTTGGTGAAAGAAGACAGAATAGTACATAATAATCTCTATTCCTGCCGATAGCAATAACTATAAGACACTATTATGGGGAAGCAGGCAGGAATGGTCCATAAGCCAGTGCCCAGCTGTATACCATGTGGTTACAGCATAGACTAGTGGAAACGCTGGGCAAGTGGTCTTTTTACTGGTGCTGAAGAACTAGGCTGAGGGCTAGATATTTGTTGTTGGTGTGACTCTGAGAATGAAGATCCCGAATCAAAAGATTCTGCCCCAGAGTCAGAGTTCTGCCTATGGTCAAAGGGAAATATAGATAGTACCTTTGAAAATTTTAAGAATCTCTTAAGTATTTTAATTGTGTAGAAAAGGAAAATTCTAAAATCCCTATTTTCTTTTGTCTCTCAGAACTAATATAAAAACTATGGTGTGGGTTTCCCTAATAACTCAGAAAGTTACTAAATCGTATTATTTAGATAGTTGTCAACCAACATTGCCAAAGGGGCATAATAGAAGCCAAATTTGTAAGTAGTCAATTTCAAAAATACCAACTATGCAATTTTTTAAATAACTTTAAAAGATTCATTTTGTTTAAAATAGTTTAAAGTTCTAGTCTGTTGAATTTTCCAAGCAAAGCCCTATATAAAACTGTACTGTTGTATGCAGATTTTCTTTTGTTTTAAAACTAGTAATCCTGACTATCTCAGGAAAGGAAGCTGTCACTATATTCCTTAACATCTTCAAAAAAGTTTTCTGATAGATCATAAGGACATTCCACAGGATTCTATGCTATTTTACAAAAGAACACAGTAAAAATATTAATAACATTTGTTGAGCTACTTTTGGAGCACATCTACTTCATAAAGGTGATCTTCTGTTGTTGTGCAGTTGTTATTTTCATAGTATTATAGATGAGAAAATAGGGGGTAATAATTTACCCAGTGTTACACCGCTATTAAGTGGTTAAATTCTTGTTAAGGTCTCTCTTCCTTTACAGCCTGGACTTTTTATCAATGTTTTTGTTTTGTCTCAGCCACTGGCTTACCATATTATCAGAGCACTTTAAACAATTCAAAACACTGATTTTGAATGATATTATCAGTTACTGTGATGAATTCATCTGTCTTAGCCATATATATTGGGATTATGCATATTTCAGAGTGGTCTGATTTACATAAAGCCCACAGCAATGTGATAGAAGTGTAGTTTGGAGGCCTGAGTCTTACGAGTACCTCTCAATTAAAACACCAAGCATAATTGGCTCTAGCAGAACTGACCAATATGGACAACTAAATTAGGCAAACATTTTAAATCGGGTATTTATAATTCATGTTGTCTCACTTGAATTTGTTCTTTATGTGTTTTAATTCTACTAACAATGAAGATTAAGAAAAGCTATTTCCGGCTCTAGCTGTGCTAATTACTAGCTTTGAAATCAGAAGCAAATTTGCTTAACCTGAATATCAGTGTTCTTAATTTATAATATATTTTACTTTTCAGTATTATTTTTAATTTAGATGAAATTGTAAAGATATATACATATTTTAGATGAAATTTTATATATATATATATATATATATATATATATATATATATATATACACACACACACATATATTTTATATGCTAAACAGTGCTTTGAATATAATTGGAGTACTATACATTATAATAGTTATTCTTACTATATTGTTTTTAGCATTGGCAATAAAACAAACAAAAAAGTGAATTAAGGAAAAGTTTCAAGTATTTGCTTTGAAATTTAGGCAGTTTGTTGTGGTAAGTATTCAGATGGGCTAATGTGCTCTGACTTTACATTAAAAGGACTCTAGTCATTGAAATCTGTATAAATGTACATGTTGGAGTTTTTATGTACACCTGTATATATACATTTATATATACTTTTGATTTGTGAAAGAGAATATATAAATGTATTTGCTTAAATATGGACTAATTTATTTAGCTTTGGTTAGTTTTGTTGTTGGGGTGGTGGTGGTTATGTTTGTGGTGGTATGGTAGTAGTGGTGGTGGTGGTGGTTGTGGTTGTGGTGGTATGGTAGTAGTGGTGGGGGGTGGTTGTGGTGGTATGGTAGTAATGGTGGTTATGATGGTGGTGGTGGTGGTGGTGGTGGTGATGGTGTGTGGGGCAGTTTGATTGAATTCAGGTCCTCATGGATACGAGGCAAGCTAGTTACCAGTAAACCATTCTTCCAATCTCCTTCCACAACATGATCATTTTTCCTTTTCTGTCTTCTCCCTAGCCTCCTTTATTCTCTTGTGGAGAAAAGAATGTTTTTTTTTTTTCCATAGTCAAATAATGAAGACAAATTTATAAATGTCTTAGTGGTTTAGAGGGAAATTTTGAGATAAGCTTTTGAACATAAAACTTGTTTTGTCTGAGCTCAGTTTCCAGCCTTACAAACGATAAGAAAGCAAAAAGATTCAGTTATCAGTGCTAAAGCAGTAGTAAAAGAAAATGGTATGGCTATTGTCTTAGTCAGGGTTTCTATTCCTGCACAAACATCATGACCAAGAAGCAAGTTGGGGAGGAAAGGGTTCATTTGGCTTACACTTCCATACTGCTGTTCATCACCAAGGAAGTCAGGACTGGAACTCAAGCAGGTCAGAAGGCAGGAGCTGATGCAGAAGCCATGGAAGGATGTTCCTTACTGGCTTGCTAGGAGACTGAACGAGTCAGACGAAAGAATATCTTGGGTTCTGACGGTCGGGTCTCTACCAGGGTGGGTGTTCCCCGGGAACTAGTGATTAACTCTTTTACGGAGTGTCGATCTAGAGTACCTCCATAAAGGGGTTGACTTCGAGGAAAGAGACACTATTGAGGTCGACACAGTTCAACTGTGTTTGCTAGCCAGTACAGCTATCTTGTCGAAAGCAATCTACAGATTCAATGCAATCCCCATCAAAATTCCAACTCAATTCTTCGCTGAGTTAGAAAGGGCAATTTGCAAATTCATCTAGAATAACACAAAACCTAGGATAGCAAAAACTATTCTCAACAATAAAAGAACCTCTGGTGTAATCACCATACCTGACCTCAAGCTGTACTACAGAGCAATTGTGATAAAAACTGCATGGTACTGGTACAGTGACAAACAGGTAGATCAATGGAATAGAATTGAAGACCAGAAATGAACCCACACACCTTATCTTTGACAAGGGAACTGAAACCATCCAGTGGAAAAAAAGACAGCATTTTCAACAAATGGTACTGGCACAATTGGCGGATATCATGTAGAAGAATGCGAATCAATCCATTATTATCTCCTTGTACAAAGCTCAAGTCTAAGTGGATCAAAGAACTCCATATAAAATCAGAGAAACTAAAATTTTTAGAGGAGAAAGTGGTGAAAAGCCTCTAAAATATGGGGACAGGGGAAAAATTCCTGAACAGAACAACAATGGCTTGTGCTATAAGATCAAGAATCGACAAATGGGACCTCATAAAATTGCAAAGCTTCTGTAAGGCAAAAGACACTGTCAAGAAGACAAAAAGGCCACCAACAGATTGGGAAAGGATTTTTACTAATCCTAAATCTGATAGGGGACTAATATCCACTATATACAAAGAACTAAAGAAACTGGACTCCAGAAATTCAAATATCCCCATTAAAAATGGGGTACAGAGCTAAACAAAGAATTCTCAAGTGAGGAATACTGAATGGCTGAGAAGCACCTGGAAAAATGTTCAACATCCTTAATCATCAGGGAAATGCAAATCAAAACAAACTTGAGATTCCACCTCACACCAGGCAGAATGGCTAAGATAAAAAATTCAGGTAACAGCAGATGCTGGTGATATGGAGTAAGAGGAACACTCCTCCATTGCTGGTGGGATTTCAAGCTGGTACAACCACTCTGGAAATCAGTCTGGTGGTTCCTCAGACAATTGGACATAGTACTACTGGAAGATCCAGCAATACTTCTCCTGGGCATATACGAAGAAGGTGTTGCTCCACTATGTTCATAGTAGCCTTATTTATAATAGCCAGAAGCTGGAAAGAACCCAGATATCCCTCAACAGAGGAATGGATACAGAAAATGTGGTCCATTTACACAATAGAGTACTACTTAGCTATTAAAAACGACTTTATGAAATTCTTAGGCAAATGGATGGATCTGGAGGATATCATCCTGAGTGAGGTAACCCAGTCACAAAAGAACACACATGATATGTACTCACTGATAAGTGGATATCAGCCCAGAAACTTAGAATACCCAAGATATAATTTGCAAAACACATGAAAATCAATAAGAAGGAAGACCAACGTGTGGATACTTCATTCCTCCTTAGAACGGGGAACAAAATACCCATGGAAGGAGTTAAAGAGACAAAGTTCGGAACTGAGACATAAGGAAGGACCATCCACAGACTGCCCCACCTGGGCATTCATCCCGTAATCAGCCACCAAACACAGACAATATTGCATATGCCAGCAAGATTATGCTGAAAGGACCCTGATATAGATGTCTCTTGTGAGGCTATGCTAGTGCCTGGCAAATACAGAAGTGGATGCTCACAGTCATCTATTGGATGGAACATAGGGCCCCCAATGGAGGAACTAGAGAAAGTACCCAAGAGCTGAAGGGGTCTATAGGAGCAACAACAATGTGAATTAACAAGTACCCCCAGAGCTTGTGTCTCTAGCAGCATATATAGCAGAAGATGGCCTAGTCTGCCATCATTGGGAAGAGAGGCCCCTTGGTCTTGCAAACTTTATATGCCCCAGTGCAGGGGAATGCCAGGGCCAAGTAGTGGGAGTGGGTGGGTAGGGGAGCGGGGCTGGGGAGGGGCAGTATAGGGTACTTTTGGGATAGCATTTGAAATGTAAATGAAGAAAATATCTAATAAAAAGTGTAATAAAAATAAAATTAAATTAAATTAAAAAAAAAAAGAAAATAGTATTAGGATATGGCGTCCTCTCTAGGAACCATCCAGATAATGTAATGCACTGCAGAAGGTGAGGAGAGAGGAAGCACCCTAAACTCACCAGCATTACTGTGTTTCAACCTTTCTTTCCCCATTTGTACCATTCATCATGGCTCTTTACCTTTATCTTAAAGCATGTCTGAAAAATCAGTGTTCTCTAAGGAAACAAAAGTTCCTTTTTTAGGGATGTGTTTCTTGATTTGGTTATGAGAAATATGGAAAATATTATTAAATCCTTACTCATAGTATGGACTTGTGTTATATAGATGACTTACAATTTGTGTCTCAGGAGGCCTGTATTTGGAGGTGCAGGAATTATTTTGGGCCACATATCCAAAGGTACTCTGCCTTTCAAGATTTCTGAGTCTCCTTTCTACATTTTATTACAAATATGTTACTTCTCAAGCACAGTTTATCATGTTGTCATTATTCTTTAAAAAATTTGCAATGGAGTGAAAATGGCTGACAAGCAAGGTAATTATAATTACATTTCTTAAGAAAGCCACTTAGTAAAAAAACAAAAGAAGCCACTTACTGCCATCCGTCCTTACCTGTAAGAACTTTCTACTAATAGTTTTTCTTACTGCTTAGTATGCAAGTTCTGACACGATTCAGAACCTGCTTTAAAATCCAAGATTGCCTTAAGAGTACAAGAAGAAAACAAGGTGTTATTGACAAAGGTTGTGATACATAGAATTTTTTTTATTAATATTTGGTGGTCCAGTGTTTGAGAGATCTCAGGGGTCCAGATTAATTGAGACTGCTGGATTAATCTTCCTACAGGATTGTCCTTCTCCTTAGCTTCTTTTAGCCTTCCCTAATTCATCAACAGGTCAGCTGCTTCTGTCCATTGGTTGGGTACAAATAACTGCATCTGATTCTTTCAGCTGCTTGTTGATCTCTTTTTGTGAGCACTCCATAGCCTAAGTAAAAGTGTCAGATCTTGGGACTTCCTTTTGAGCTGGATCCTACTTTGGGCCTATCTCTGGACCTTCTTTTTCTCAGGCTCCTCTCCATTTCCATCCCCGTAATTCTTTCAGATTGGAACAATTATTGGTCAGAGATGTGACTGTGGGATGGATGGCAACCCCATCCCTCATTTGATGTCCTGTCTATCTCTCATTTGATGTCCTGTCTTCCTGCTGAAGGTGGGCTCTGTAAGTTCCCTCTCCCTACTGTCTGGCACCACCCAGGTCTCTGGTATATTCTGGGATCCCCCCTCCCCCAACCTCCTATTTCTTGAGTTTGCTTGTTTGCATACTTTCTGCTTGTCCTCCTGGCTTCAGTACTTTTCAGTCACCCAATACCAGATCAGGCTCCCCCCCCACTCCTCCCCTCACCCCACCCACTTTCCCTCCCAGATCCCTCCCTCCCTCCAAGCACTAGACCACCAAACAGATAGCATACACCAGCTGATATGATATCCCCAACACATATACAATAGAGGACTAGGTCAGGTGGGGTGGGGGCCTCCACGTGGAGATGGGGTGGGATGGGGAGGAAGTGTGGGATGTGGAACAGTTGGAGGGTGGATGGGGGGGTAGGGAATGGAATATGAAGTATAAAAAATAAATTAAAAATAAAATAAAGTTTAAAAATCTATAGATTTCTTTTCTTTTTTAACATACTTTTAACCTTTTATTTGGATGTTTTATATAAATTCATTATTGTTTTTTTCCTTTCACTTGGTAATTTTTCTTAGAATCTTATGATAATAAAGAAAACATACATAATGATTTTTCACTAAANTTTTTTTTTTTCTTCTTTTTTTTCCCCAAGACAGGGCATCCATAGCACTGACTGTCCTGAAACTCACTGTATAGTCCAGGTTGGCATCAAACATGCAGAGATCACCTGTCTCTGCTTCCTGAGTGCTAGAATTGAAGGGAATGTAAATGCTAGAATACAGTTACATTTTGTAGGTTGATTTTTAACATTTTTCATCCTTGCTAAGCTGTGTAGTATCTCCAGCACAGATTCTCATGTTACCTGTAAGTAGCATGACTTTGTGTCGTCCCCTTCTGTTTGTTTGCCTAAATCTCCAATATAGTATTGAATGGAAAATTGAGAGAAGTAATTTTTTCCAGTCTTGGGGAATGAATATATATATTTACTAATAGAATTTTCATGGATGAATATTGCCAAGTAGAGAACATGCCTACACTGTCCTGGTTGACTGATACTTTTCCTAAGGAAAGGATGCTGCTATTGCACTGTCCTGGTTGACTGATACTTTTCCTAAGGAAAGGATGCTGCTATTGCCTCAGTTCTGTATTCTGTTGAAATGGCATTAAATGTTTTGTAAAGTTTTCTTAAAACAATTTGATTAATTTTTAAAGTAAGCCAATCTTTCATTTCAAAGATAAAACCAGTTTTATCATGATTTACTATTCTTATATATACACATTTCATTTGCTAAAAAAAATTGTAAGAATGCCTATTCTTGAAAGATTTTGGTACTTTTCTTGTAATATCTTTCCATGCTCTTGATATTGTATAAATATCAATATATAGCAATATAGGCTTTATACATTGAATTGAGAGTTTCCCTGTTTCTTGATTAGTCTATCCAGAGTAGGTGTGGTCAAACAAAACCCTCAAACTCCAATTCTACCAGCCATATCTTTTTGATAAGACACAAACTAGGAAGAATTTTATATTTTTAAATAGTTATGGTTTAAATGTTAGATATGTACCTGTATATAGCTTTGTCTTCATGTGTAGCCTCAGAAAATTGAAAGTATTTACACTTGGGGCTCCTTTGAGAAAAAAAAATATCCATATATTGGTTTTTCTGATGAACCACTTCTCTTGTAGAATCATGAATTTTTCCCTATTGATTTCTTTTTTTTACAATTTCTATTTTATTGATTTCTTCTCTGATTTTTGTTAATTCTCTTATTTCTAATTAGGATTTCATTTGTCCTAGCTTTTGTTCCTTAAGTTATAAGGAACAGATAATCTTCAATAAATTCTAGTCATTGTTTTTCTCTTTGACTATTCTCATCCCTGTAAATTCAACTATGGTCTTTGTTGTATTTTTAAATATGTTTTTAATACCATCTCTTTAGTGAGTATTTTGTTTGTATGTATGTATGTATGTCTGTGCATCATATATGTGCCTGGTGGCTTTGGAGATTAGAATAGGGTGTTAGATCCTCTGGACTTGGAATTGTGCACTGTTGTGAACTGCCACATGAGTGCTGGGAACCAAACCTATGTCCTCTGCAAGAGCTGTAATGCTCTTAACCACTGAGCCATTGCTCTGGTCCCTATATTGTCCCTTAAAATTTTTCTTTTATATGTTTGATGTGTGTGTGCGTGTGTGTGTTTCAGTTATGGGACTCAAACTTGAGCCTGAAAAATGCCACTGACATAGACTTAAAGCCTCAAGTGACTGCTATTTATATGCTAAGTATGTTTTAATTATCTGGTTTTTCTCATTTTCATTATGGGTTGTCTTCTTACAAGTATTTTTTTTTTTCCAGTTTTCTCTCCTCCTTTTTATGGTACTGGGGACTGAACTGAGGATCTTGTATGTGCTGCCAATGTTTTACCACTTAAGTAGACTCAGCACTCTATTCATTCATTTATTCATTCATTCATTCGTCTGTTCATTCATTCATTTATTCATTTCTGAGGCGAAGGGTTACTCTGAATAGACCAGGCTGTCCTTTAATTTGAAGTTCTCTTGTTTCAACCTCCCTTGTAGTGGGATTACAGACTCAGGCTGCCAGGATCAGTTCAAGTATTCTTAAGCTTTCTCCTGGGATTTAGTTACTTGAAAATAGTTGGATATTTTGATATTGCCTATAAAAATAACTTAGTCTCAAACTACTTTCCCCACTGTGTATTCCAAATCCTTCTGAGCTTTATCTTTCATGGCCCATATAACTGTGAATGTCAGGCACTTCCATTGATCTTTCTGGGGAATTTCCTTCCCAGTCTCGAGTAATTTCCTTATTCAGCACTTTCTTTCATGTGTTATTGGTATTATGTTGATTCTCAAGTATTGCTTATGCAGGTCTCTGGGTATCTTTGTGTTCAGCTCTCTATGAATTGCATCTACCATTTGAACTCAATGTGTCTTAATTTTATACTCTAGTTCCATTTCTTCATCTTAGGGAACACACGAGGGTCCACCAGCCTGTCCCCTTCTCTGCATTCTGGTGTGGAAATTCTGTTTAGATATAAGTTGGGGCAGTTGCAGGGCTCTCCTCATGTTTTTCATCTTTGAAAACTAGTGCTTTTTGTTGTCTGATATAGTGTATGAGCTCATGTGTGTATGTGTGCATGCATGTGTGCAATATATATGTGTGTGTGTATAATATACCATATATTATAAGAATTATATGATGATACATTTTTTGTATATGTGTGTACATATACAGTTTTGGTTTTGTTTAATTTCATACAGGATAGTAAATTTTGTTTCTTGTACTGTTTTCATGGTAAGAAGTAGAAGTCCTCTGTATCTTTTGTATAGTGAATGTGATAGGAGAACATTCCATTCTCAAGCTTAAATAAAAGAGACTGCTCATACAGATAGACGTTTCTAGATAGTGTTTTGGAAGAATAGTCTTTTTGCTTTCTTTTTTTCTTTTTCTTTATAGTGTATTCACCGTTGGATTATATAATTATATATAATAATGTAATATAAATCACTACTTCCATTCCAATTTATTAGAATTAGATTGGATTTAGTACTTAATGAAAATCTGCTGAAAAGAGTGCATGTTATTTTTTATGTCTATTTTGTCCCTGATATTATCCAGCAGTATAGGAAGAAATGAGATAAGGAGAGCCTGGAGATAATCTTTCTGTTGTTTGAAAATTTTTTTTTTTAATCTTTGTTATGTTTTGGTCGAGAAGTCACTGTCAATGGCACAGTGCTTCCATAATAGATCCCAAGATGTAAAAGGATTTTTGTTCTTTTCATTTTACATGATTTCCAAGAAACGGTCCATCTAATTTTGAAAGAAGAGGGGTCAGCTATTAAAAATTACATATCAGTACATGCCTTGTTTATGTATATGCATATTTAAATAGTCATATATTAGTCAAGATACATGTATGGAAGATGATCGTTTTAATGCTTCTGTTTGATGTTAATACATACAGTTTCATGTTCTCAGTACTAAATATAATTATACTATATCTAAAACAATAATTATAACGCTAAACACATTCTGAAGTGCAGTAGAGGTAATTAATAGTTAATTTGGTGTCATCAGTTCTGTAATATGTTTAAAAAGCTGCTTTTTATTAAAAAACAAAATTCCTATCTAAGCACATTAGTACCAAAGGATTGTATTATTGTCTTGGTTTAGGTTCTACAATATATAACTTAGAAACTATGTTCCTGCAAAGGTCAGTGGTGTTAAGAATAGATAAATTTTTTTAAATAATTATACTTTTGAAGAAGAATCAACCCATTATTTAATATTTACAATTTTGCAAAAGAATATGTTCCTTTCTGTGTGTATTTCCTCTGGGAGTTGAGATAAATACCAGAAAGTTGTTATCTTTAAACAACAGGCTTTTTTTTTTTTCTCTCTTACCTGTGATTGTTTTGGAACCTAGAAGTCAGAAATGATTTTCTCTGAGCTAGAACCAAGGTGTCTAGAGGCAATATTTCATAGGGAAGCCCCAGGAGAAAAATCTGTTTCCTTTTTCAGTTTCCAAAAAAGATGCATTTCTCACTTGTAGGTCTTTCCTGCATCTTAAAAGTGAGCACCCATGTACCCATCTCTATTCTGTAACAAAGACTCCCCATTTCTGTCTTTCCTGTGGATTCTCAAAATCACATTTACCAACCACCTACATCAGACCAGGCAGCCTCCAAGGCTCAGGATCCTTAATCACATATTCCAAGTTGTTTTTTGTTTTGTTTTGTTTTGTTTTTGCCATATAAAGTAATATTTATAAATTCTAGAAATTAAGATGCAAATATTTTTGGAACATCCCTGTCTAGCCTACCCAAGGTATTATTTATATATTTATAACAAAATGGAGTAAAAAGTACTGATGAAAGTCATCTAAAAGCAAGGATGCTAGAAGTTTGCCAGGTCTGGAATGAAGTAGGACAGATAGGTTGATGATAGAAGCAAAGGATCCTAGAGTTCCTATATTTTTTCAACAATTTGTATGACTGAATGATTTCTTTGTTTGTTTCAGACAAATAGAAAAGACAATCTCAATTTTTTAAAATGTATTTTTCTTTCCCTCCCCTATAAAGCCATTGCTAGCTATGGATTCACCAATTGAAACAGTCAGTTATATTAACCTGATTCTGAGATTAATATAGAATTGCTTTGTCTTTGCTACTTGACGACTCTGCAGAGACCCTTTCAGTTACATGCTTACTCCCTTTAAGTCACTTCACTTCTCCTACATTTTTGTTATTTTTAGCACCACTATGAAATTGACCATTTTGCCACCAAAGGTGACACCCCAAATAAGGAGAAAGTTTTTAGAATATGGCTCTAACGATTTCTTAACTCCCAGGAGAGCTTAAATATCAACTACACAATTCATTTCTTTCTCATGCCAGTCCTTATGATGAATCCTCTACAGTTGGAAAGTAGTTTGTAACTCTTTTTGCGTATGCTTAATGACCTTTAGAGACACTAATAAATATGGTTTAGCAAAGTATACATGTATTTTGTTGTACAGTATAAATATTCACATCTTCCTCTCTGAATACAGAATACCAGAAGGCCCCATTGACCAGGGGACAGCTACAGGAAGAGTCCGTGTTTTAGAAGAACAGCTTGTTAAGGCCAAAGAACAGATTGAAAATTACAAGAAACAAGCTAGAAATGGTATGTGATTATACACATTCTTTTCCATCTTAATATGTTGACTTTAGAACAAATAAATGAAAATTCTCTTACCAAAATATTAGAAACACTTATGTTTTCTATTCTTTGCAGGTCTGGGGAAGGATCATGAAATCTTAAGAAGGAGGATTGAAAATGGAGCTAAAGAGCTCTGGTTTTTTCTACAAAGCGAACTGAAGAAATTAAAGCATTTAGAAGGAAATGAACTCCAAAGACATGCAGATGAAATTCTTTTGGANTGAAAATTCTCTTACCAAAATATTAGAAACACTTATGTTTTCTATTCTTTGCAGGTCTGGGGAAGGATCATGAAATCTTAAGAAGGAGGATTGAAAATGGAGCTAAAGAGCTCTGGTTTTTTCTACAAAGCGAACTGAAGAAATTAAAGCATTTAGAAGGAAATGAACTCCAAAGACATGCAGATGAAATTCTTTTGGATTTAGGACACCATGAAAGGTAGTATGCCCCTACATGCTTCATTTGGGCTTCCATGAAGATGTAATTTATAAATGAGACATTGAGACTTTTTCTAATTTCAGTGCAGATTGGCAAGTGGTACTATTTAAGAGTAGTAAATTATCTGATATCTAAAAGATAATTAATTGCCAATTGCAGTTGATCAGCCAATCTATACAACAGTAAGATATTATTCAAAGAGTATTGCTAAGAATCATACCATATAAATTGTGGCAGTTAACAATGTATGAAAGTGTCTTACTGTCAAGAGTTTTTGTAACAACTGATATTTGAAGTAGAGCATGTGGGTTCACATTGAAGTATATTGGAATCAAACCAAGGCTGCAGTTAATGTTTCTAATTTCCAGACATTACAGACTTAAAAATAGCATCTTTAAAGGGTTTCTAATGAAAAGTTAACAGGTTTTGGATAAAGGGTAGTATTTTGTTAATTGTTCTGTTTATTTCTAGAGAGGTGCACCTAATATCTGCCTGCCTAAATTTGTTTCTCCTATTTACCCATTTCTAGCAATTTATCAACCATAGAAAACAAAGCATTTTGGTGTTAGTGGTCATGTTAATAAAACGTACATGAGAATTATTCTAAATAAAGTGAAATGTCCGTTGGCTTATTATATTTAAAGCCTATGTTCTCAGTAAGATTCTCAAGGGAATTACTGTCTTATCAGTGGACAATGAAAGAAAAATGATTGTGTTAGTACTACCTACTGCTGTGAAGAGAAATTAATTATGCCATACAAACAAGAGAGTCACATATAATAACATCATCAGCAATATTACAGTGATTTTGAAAGATTGTTCTCCTGTTTTAAGCAAAATTACATATAAAGTCTCTGTATATTAGAACGATTTTAGCAGTACTGGTTTATAGAAATATGATGGTATAGATTTAAATGGTTGTAGAATTTTGTAGAATTATTATGCCCCAAATAAGACAGTCCTAGTGTTTATCCTAGCTAGTGGTAAGCACATAGACAGTTAGGCCAAATCTTTAGTAGGCTTCTACCTTAAAGCTGATTCTCTGCTCGAAGCTTCTATTAAACAGGCCTTCTTGTTTGTATGGTTTGCTTATTACAGTTTTATAGAAAAATATAGTCAAGATTTGATATAAGTAGATTATGTGGGATAAAAACAAAATTTTGAATTTGAATATTGACTTCTGATGAAATGTTTGCTCAAATGTTTTTGTTAAATTACTTGTTGAAGAATTAAATCTGAGATTTTTCTAAAAATAATTTTAAACTATTTTGTAAATATAATTTTTGCTTTTGCTTTTCTAATTACATGTATAAAGTAAAAATGAGTACAGTAAATAAGCCCATGATAAATGTCTGTAAATCGTCATTACATTTTTTGGTAATTGAACTTTTGAAAAAATTATAATAAGTTCTAGGATTGCCATTTAGTATATATTAAGTGATATTTCTCTGAAAACAAAATGCGAAATATAAGTACACAAGTCCATTTCTTATATTGTCTTAAATGGAGAGTATAATGATTATAGGAGAAAACACAGGGTACTAATTTAATTCCTGGAAGTAAGATTAGAATGTAATAATACAAATAATTAGCAAACACAGCAACACATTAGAGAAATAACCTTCAAAGTAGTAAATATACAAATAGGAAGGATTTGTATCCTATAGGAAATATTCTCACTCTGGCCATATTTAAATTCTTAAATCTAAGAACTAAAATGGACTTTAGTGTATAACTCCACTGGGCTTTTTATGCCACAAAAATCCCCATTTTTATTTTTTGTAGACTTTTTAAAATAGCATTAGATTCACAGAATATTAGAATATTCATAGAATACCACCAAGAGTTTTTATATATAATAAATCTGATTTCCTCTTTTATTAATATCTTAATTTATGCTATACTTATTATATGTTTTATTTTTACAGTAGTCCAAAGTATGGTATGTAAGTTGTTTCCAAACTAGTAACAGACCTGTCTTTTCTGAAAAATCAGTGTTTATATGTCAATTTCTCATCTGCATTTCTTTGTGCTCCTCTCTTACTCTTTTGGTGATAGTCAGTAGCTAAGAGAAATGTACTTAGGTGCTTTACTGAGGTATAATTTTCTGATAAATGATCAGTTGTGGCCCTAGCTCAGTGGTAGGGTGCTTCCTTAGTGCTGGGCCTTGGATATGACTGCCAAAACCCAGAGTGGGAATCTATAAGTTGTACACTTTATAATTTGTGTAGTATGCATAAATAGTATATAATGATTACCACAGTTAAGTGAGTGGACATATTCTTTCCACATAGTTCACATGTATGTGTGTGAATGTGTGTTTGTTGGTAGCATGTACTGTCTTAGAAGTAACCAGCAAACAATCAAGCATTACTACTTTATGCCCGTATATTAGATACAAAACTTATTTCATCTCACAGCTGAATGTTCATACCAATTGACAAGGCCTCTGCATTTCTTCTGCTTTCTAACCCTAGGCACATGCTTATATGATTTTAAGTTTTTAGATTCTATCTCTAAGTAAGCACATTACAGTATTTGTTTTTCTCTTGCAGGCTCATTTCACATAGCATTATACACTACAGATTTATCCATGATGCCAGAAATGGCAAGATTTCTTTTCTTTAAAAAAATTCCTTGACAGTTTCATATAAATCTATATAATGAAGTGATTCTGTCTGTCCCCCATGTCTCATCTCCATCCCCCTACCCTCTCTCCCTGATTCCCCTAAGAGATTCTGCTTCCAACTTCATGTCTCCTTTAACTTTCCTTTTAATGGATTTACTGTGAATATTTACTAATAAATGAGATTGGATATTGTCTGGTAGTTGTATTTTTAAATGTTTTCACCAATTTATATCCCAAAACTATTACCATGGTTCCCCTTTCTTTCTAATCTCTCCAGTACTTATTCTTTCCTCTTTTCTAACCTCTCCCTCTCCCTCTCCCTCTCCCTCTCCTCTGTTCTTGTTTGTTTGCTTGTTTGTTCTGTTTACAGCAGGGCTTCTCTAAGGACTTCAGGTTGACATCTCTTGTATTCATCACCCAGGTACTAGGTTAGGTATACACCACCATTCTTTCCTCCCTCTTACCTTTTTTATACTAACTATCCTAACAAGTGTGAGAAAATACATCATAATTTTAATTTGCATTCCTCTGATGGGTAGTGATTTAAGGACCTTTTCAGGTATCTGTTGGCCATTTAATTTTTGTTTAGAAAACTGTCTATTTAATTCCTTTTTCTATTTTCAGTCAGGTTGTTTATTTTGCTGTGAGTACCTTATATATTTTAATTATTATCCTTTATTGGATATATAATTAGAAAATTATTCAAAGTACAAAATAATTATACTTATAAGTAGGTATCATACTGTTATGTTTATTATAGACCCATACTCTGGGGTCAGGAAATGTGATATCTTTAGGTTTGTTCTTTTTTCCCCAAGATAATTTCATATGATAGCACTCTTTTCAGTTCCAAAAATAATTTTAAGAGTGCTTTATTTGGTTCTTTAAACAGTGACACAGGAATTTTTATAGAGACAACATTGAATCTGTAGACTGCTTTGTGCAGTATGAACCTTAAAGCAATATTAATTTTTCCATTCCATACACATAGGGTATCTTTTTATTTGCATCATATGCATTTTTTAAATTGGTGTCTTATAGTTTTATAGATCAGTGCACAAGTTTTTACCTCTCCAAAGGTATTCCCATTTTTGATGCCATTGTAAATGAGGTTGCTTAATTTCTTTAAGGGATCATTTGCTAGAATATAAAAATGTAATCTTTTTTATGTTGGCTTTGTGCCCTTCAGATTTATCAAATATTTTTATTAGTACCATCAAATTTTTGGTAATGCCTTTAGAGTTTTTATATGTATGATCATATCAGATCCAAACAAACAGAAACAATCTAACTTCAGATTTAGATTTGTTATTTCTTTTTCTTGACTAATTTGTCTGTCTGTAGTTACCAAAATCATATTCATAAAAGTATAGAGGGTGAGCACCTTCTGTCTTATTCCTGATTTACCTCTGTAGACCCACTTGTTGTTTTGTTTTGTTTTGTTTTGTTTTGTTTTGTTTTGTTTTGAGACAGGGTTTCTCTGTGTAGCCCTGGCTGTCCTGGAACTCACTCTGTAGACCATGCTGGCCTTGAACTCAGAAATCTGCCTGCCTCTGCCTCCTAAGTGCTGGGATCAAAGGCATGCGCCACCATGCCCGGCTCCACATGGTTCTTTTAAAGTGAATTTGTTTTGCTAATATTTATTGAAGGCTATTATTGTATATAAATGAAACAGGGGTGCTGTTTTTTTAATCTTTTCTTGTAGTATCCTTACTTGGTTTTGGTATGGCAGTAATACTGACCTTTTCAAACGAGGTTGGAAAATTCTCATTTCTTTAGTTTTATGAAAGATTCGCATTGCTTTTTCTTTAAGTGCATATAGAATTTACCTGCAAATATATTTGGTTCAGGGCTTTCATATATTTTGATTACTAATTTAATCCCTTTACTTACTATTGGTTTCCTGAGAATTTCTTTATAATTTACTTTTGGGTTTATTTCTGGCCTCAGTAGGTTACACAGGCTGCCTTGAGGAAGTCAGCAGTCATGCAATGGTACTATACTGCCCCAGCTGCACACAAAACAACACAGTCCAGATTGACTGTTGGCTTTTTAAAAAAAAATTGGTTCCAACTATTATTCCACCCCAATCCCTTCCGATCCCCCTTGCACTAGGTAGGAGAGAAAGAAGATTAGAGAGAAAGGGGACATAAAACTCTTTAGATTATGTACAGTACCTATGGACAATTCCAGTCTTCATTGTCAAAATATCTAACAATCTAGCAATAGCAAACCAGCAGTCCAGCAAATGTACAGCAAGCACAGCAGCAGGGACCAGCAGCAGGGTAGTAACAGCTGCCACAAGGCCCCTTGGACCTCTCTAGAGTCCCAAAATTAAACTATCTGCAGCTGGCAAAAATCATGCCCCTAATAGTGCACAAGGCAAATCCAACTAGTTGTCAAAAGTGGATAGAGAATCTTAAGAGATGTAGACAATAAATCATCTGATCAATGAAATAATTACTAACAATTGTATGCCAGGTATTGCAAAAACCTCTTTACCTATATAACGAGGCTTTGTTGGCAGTTCTTCAAGATAATGGAGTATTGTCAGTGTTTGATCTTATTTTAGTCATTGGAATAAGCCACGTAGTAGACACAGAAAATGTATAAGGATGACTTAGCTAATAAAATATTTGCTGCCAAGCCAGACAGCCTGAGTTCAATACCTGGGACCCACCTGGTGGAAGGAGATAACCAGTTCCTACAAGCTATCTTCTGACTACCACATGTACACTGTGTTTTGCTGCTCCAAATAAATAAGCGTAATAAAAAGAAAATGAATAAAAGGATTGAGTGAATTTGAAGTCAGGGCAATGAATCAGAACACAATTGATGAGATTTCTGAACAAGATCAAAATGTAAACAGCAGTGCTCAGAGCTGAATTGCAAAAGAAGGGCATGTCTATCAGGGTGAAGACATCCAACTTGGAAGAGAAGGAGAACAGACTTAATATCTTCACCTGAAAATTTGATTCTTATGGCAAAAGATATGCTATGTCTGGAAGGGCATGAGCCTGACAATCCCTGAAGGTCTTTGGTACTCTTGAAGCACTGCTAGAGTTGGATAAATTCTAAGATTTCCTAGGAAGCGACCTCGAGAACACTTTTACCTCATTCTGTTCCAAAACATTCAAACCTCCTAGAGAATTGTGAGCACCTCATTATGAAGCAGTCCTCAGGGAGGTGAAGCTAGCTCTTGTTTTTCTGTTATCATGAACAAAGTAGAGGACTTTGAGCAGGGAAGGAGCATCCACAAGTGCTGCTGAGGCAGTGTAGCTCATCATCTGAAAAAGGAATCTGTGAGCTTCCGGTTTTATGAGGCCTGTGTAAAAACTCAGGATGTGAATATTTTACACCATGATAACTGTGAAGTGGGAACTAAGTGTGGAGTGTTGTTATTACCAGGCTTAAAATATGTCCAGCGAATTTACTCCCTAAATGAAATTTGTGGCTTGTCGATTTTTTTTACAACTACATTCTTTTATTATTATTATTATTAAATTATTTATTTACATTCCAAAAGTTGCCCTCCTTCCTGGTCCCTCCTCCCCTAGTTCTTCACTTATACACCCTGCCTCTGAGAGGGTGTTCTCCCATCCATCCACCTATCTCCACGTCACCCCCACTAGCATCCTTCTTCCCTGGGGCATAGTTTCCATAGGATTAAGTGCATCCTCTCATATTGAGGCCATACAAGACAGTGCTTTGCTGTACATGTTCCTGGGGCCATGAACCTACCCATGTATGCTCCTTGCCTTTTGGCTTACTCTTTGGGAGCTCTGAGGGGTCTGAGTTAATTGACACTGCTGTTCTTCCTATGGGGGTTACAATCCCCTTCAGCTCTTTCAGTCCTTCCTCTAACTCTTCCATATTAGTTCCTGATCTCAATCCAATGGTTGGCTGTAAGTATCTGCATTTGTCTCAGTCAGTTGCTGGTAGAGCTTCTCAGAGGACAGCCATGCAAACACAACATGGCCTCAGCAATAGTGTCAGGATTTGGTGTGTGTGCATGAGATGGATCCCAAGTTGGGCTGGTACACCCAAGTTGGGTGACCCTTCTTTCAGTCTCTGTTCCATTTTTGTCCCTGCATTTCCTTTAGACAGGAACAATTCTGGGTTAAGAATTGTGAAGATAGGTGGATGGTCCCCTGCCTCACCTGGGGGCCATATCTATCTAGTGGAGGTGGTGTCTTCAAGTTCCATCTCTCCATTGTTAGGCATTTTAGATTTTTAGATAAATATCCCTAGGCTACCAGTACTCTCTGCTCTTCTTGTACCCTAAGCCTATGGTTGTTGGGGGGTATCTCTTACTCTAAAACAACTGGTAGAGTTGTTCCTTTTTACATTGATTGCTTCAGTTGCTTTCAGAACTTGGCAATAGAACTTCTGTTCTTTTCTAGAAGAAAGGGGTAAAGAACTGCAGGATATTTGCCACTCTCAGTGGGCAAGCAGGCACAGTGCTTTTGTAATGATTTGGACTTCCTGCAGGCTTTTGTTTTTGTTTAGATGACACAAGCAATGACACAGATGTTAGACAGAATAACTGAACTCTGGGAAAGCATTTTTATACTACAGGGCAGGGATGAATTTTGATTTCATCATTACTACTGCTGTTCCCTGAAAACTGTATTGACTTTACAAATTCCTTTAGGGAAAAATCTCCAGGGAAAAACCTGTTATCTTTTTAGGTGGGAGTATGACTGGGTTACTACTACATTTGCTCTGTGAAATAGTAGAAAATATTGACTCCTATCATGAGTGCTTGGCTTGAGGAAGCCACAAATTTGAAAAACAAACTTGACTTTTCAGAGAAACTATTTGAAAGATTCACCAGTATTCAGGAAGATAACATGAAGTCTCAACTTACCTCTGAATGTTACCATAATGACTAAACCCTAAGTGTAAATAGTAGAATGCTATTGAGAAATCTAGAATATGTCTCAAAACAGTACCTCAAAGTTCTTACTTCTGGTAACCCTCAGCAGTGCAAATGCTTAAATTCAGTTCATCAGAGATAAACTTGCCAACACAAACAGAAGCAGTTTACCCAATTCTGTCCTTCCACTTAGCTTCATTGTCTGAGAGTTAAACAAAACACTATAGGGATTACATAACACTACCATTCATCATTTGTCAAGCCTTCCATCTGTCTGACATGAAGGCTTTTCTTTGTGTTGTGTATGTTCTGCTGGAGGATCCTGTGCAAGATAGAGATGAGAACGAGTGCTCTGTAGCATTGTATTAAGATGTTTCAAGCTATACTCAGGGAATATATTGGCAAATAAGCCAAAGCTATACTTTTTTTTTTTTTGGACAGGATCTCATTATATAGTTCTGGCTAGCCTGGGGACTGGCTACATAGACCAAGCTGGTTTCAAACGCCCAGAGTTAAATCTAACACCGCATAAATTATAAGATATGACTTAAATATAATGGTAGACACATACTAAATTCTGTGTGACAGTGTCCCACCAAGAATTCAAGAATTCTTAAAATATAGGAGTCTTTCCCCACCTCCCAGTGGACTTTTAAAACAGATTTTTCTAGGGCTGGTGAGATGGATCAGCAGGTAAAGATACCAAGCCTGGTAACCTGAGTTATCACTGGAACCCATGTTGTAGAAAGAGAAAACTAACTCTTCTAAATTGTATTCTGTCCATCACACATGAACTAGGAATTCACACATACACACACACACACACACACACACACACACCATTTGGAAGAAAAGTTAATAAGTATATTAAGTCATATAACCACTGAATACCTTCCCTTGTATTTTCTCCTCATTGAATATACTAGCTGTTGGTAGTCTACATATTTTGAACTTCACCTTAGTTTGTACTTCTTCTGGTTCCTTAAGTTTTGAGTTGAGAGTTTGAGATACTTCTTTTTAAATGTAGGTATTTCAACTGTTGGTATCTCTTAGCACTCTTGCATCCAAACGTGAGCTTGTTGTGTTTACACTTTGTCTTGGGATAATATCTTGATTCACTTCTTATTTCTACAACTTAGCCAAAAGGCCGAGAAGCGATTACCTCTTATTTCTTTGACCATGTATTATTTAGGAAAAAAAATTTCTTTCTTTTTTGTTTGTTTGTTTTTGTTGTTGTTTACAGTCAGTAATGGTACCCAATATGAAGCTGGGGGATAGTCCAGTCGTAAATCATTTGTTTAACATATGCAAGACCCTGGGTTAGAGCCCCAGATCAGGAAAAAGGGGGTAATGGAAGGCTGAATGCTATCTCAATATGGTTTTAATCATTATATTTGTTAAGCCTTATTTGAAGCATATCATATCATGTACATTGTAAAATGTTTCATGTGTGCTTCAGAAGAACATGTTTTTGACTATTATTAGAATGTTCTGTTGGTCTGAGAGTTAAAGTCTACTGTTCCCCCATTGATTTCCTGTCAGGATGATCTGTGTATTGCTAGAAATGAGGTATCACATCTCCTGCTGTTACTAGTTCTGTTGCTGCAGGAGTTTCTTTTTAGTTCTTTTAATATTTGCTTTGTCTATATGCCATTGTGTTGGATATGTCTACACTTGTTACAGTCTCATAATAAGCAACCCCTTTGTTATAATAAGTGAGTTTGTTTGTCCTGTGTGAGAAGTTTTGACTGAGTCCATTTTGTCTGACATGGCATTGCCATCCCCCTTCTTCGATCCCTGCTTCACTTTCCTCCTTCCCATCCCTCACGTTCAGCCCCTCTGCATCCTTACACTACTGAGCCTCTTACATGCATCTTCTTGTTGGAGCTTGCTTTTTCTCAGCTAGTTTGTGTCCTTTCCTTGAATAATTTCAAGTGATTGTAGATTGTAATAGACTCTTGGATGAGCAGGGCTCACCAGACTGCAGCTGACAGGACTTACTATTTATTGCATTGAATAGTTGTAGGATCTGCTGTAGGTGTAAGATCTGCAGGTGTGTCTCTGAGAACACAGACCCAGTTTAGACAGGACTGCTCTAAAGCCAGATTTAAGAAGAGCTAGTGTCTACTTCCAAGATTGTTTTCATAATAGAGATTAAGTTTGATGGTAAGAAAGGTAGGGAAGAAGTTCTTTTATTATATACTTAATACTGTTCTGCAACATGACTATCATAGTTTGTTACTCTAAATTCCAAGATTATTTAGGGAACCCCCTTTTTTTTAAATAATCAGTAATAGTGCCCAATATGAGACTAGAACATAGCCTAGAAGCTAAATATCAAGCTTATATCTAGGTTTTAGCTCACCTGATAATTTTAGCAAAACAGTATTTATTTGATTAATCTGTTATGTGTGATCTAATAACTGCTGAGGTCCTGTTGTCTACTACCAATGTGGGTAATCACTTGGTAGTAATTAGTAATAGTTTATAAGGAATGTAGAGGGCTGTAGAATAGGCTTTGAGGTTAATGGCACTTGTTGCTCTCACAGAGGAATTGAGTTTTATTCCTGGCACCCACATGGCAGCTCACAACCATCTATAACTATAGACCCAAGGGATTCTATGTAGTTTTCTGACCTCTCTCGATACCAGGTATACATGCAGTGCACCTTTATACATACAGGAAAAACACCCACATATCAAATAATAAAATAAATAAATTTTAAATAGACATGAAGAACTTAGAGGGGTGTGCTGCCTAAGTGCTTATTCCCTGCTGCACAGATCTCCAGCCACAGCACTGCTGGGTCTCCAGTGAAGTTCCTTCATTGCTCTCCTAAGTGATTCACAGTAATGCAGCCAAGTAGTTTCTTTTGGTTTTATTTTGCTGTTTTTATCATTAATCATGACTGGACTCAGCCCCTTTCTTTGAAATGGTGAGATGGAAGTGAATATTTTGAGATGATTGTTTTTGCCATTGTGGTTTTATTATCTCTATGGTATTATGGTTTTAGTGCTTAAGTTTGTCCCTTGACCTCTGAGTCTACTGTGGGTTTTTGTATTATCACCTTTAGATTGCTGCAGAGCTGTATTCCACTTAATTACTACTACTTTGATTCTTTTGCCTTCTTCATCCTGCCAGATACCAGTTTATGAAATAATTGCTGGAGCTTCTTCTTTCTGCTTTTAAATGATAACAGTTATTGAACTTCAAATTGAAGGACAGGAAGGCTCACAGAGCCAAAGAGCCAGTGATCTATTTCTCAATTATGTTGACTAAAGCTCTTGAAAAAGCCGTCTGGGAAGCAGCACTCTCATCTTCCTTGCTGAGTCTGTATATCTCATTATCAGTAATATGTAATGGCAGCATTGTTAATAGCAAATAATAAATGATACTTATGGCTGAGTGTCCTGATTAGAGATTGGCTGATATACAAAAGGCCATTATGGAGGCTGGAAAAGGACTTTAGCGATACGGGATATAGATTGATAGGCTAATGGCTTGTACATTGTAAGATTTTTTTGATCATAGCTGTTGTGGCCTAGTAACTTTGTTTTGTTTCCCACTCATTTTTGGAAGGTTCAAGAATTGGTGTTTCCACTCTTAAAAAGTTGAGTTTTAAGAGTTCTTCAGATAAGATTTTTGTGTTTTATCTCCCCCCCCACACACACACACAAAATACATGGAGGGAGGAGGAACAATCTTAATTTCTTTGAGATTCTTCTTATTATCCTTAATGTTTATAACTTTTCTCAACTTTTGAAATTCTTAGACTAAAATGTTTTCTGTAGACATCCAGGTATATTTTCAAATGATAATAAACATACTTCCTAGTGCTTATGAGCACAGGCAGGTATTTTTATGGGAAGTTGTTCTCATTCTCTTTACCACTTAGTCTATCTAACAGATACAAATTCTTCATTTTCTTAAAGGAATGTCCCCCTTGCCCATAAAGCGTTGTTTTAAGGATCTAGGTGAAAAAGTATACTGCACCTGGTACCCATTGTTCTGTTTTGCCTGCCTCCATTATTATTTGGGGGGAGGTGTCCAAACTGAAGAAAGATTTACATATTGAAACTACTGATTTACTAAGGACTGTATATATGCTAATCATACTAGTGATAAAGTGTCTTCGTTATCAATATAAGCACCTTACTAGTTCAATAACCCTCTGAATTAAGCAGAATTACAGTAGTACCCTCTTATCTCTTGTTTGCTTTCTAGTCTGTTAGCCATTGTCAACCATAGTCCAAAAATACTAAATGGAAAATTCCAGAAATAAACAGTTCACAAGTTTTAAATTGCATATCATTCCAAGTGGCACAGTTGAGATCTCATACCATCTTGCCAGGATATGAATAATCTCTTTGCATATTCGATCCATACTGCACATGCTAACCAACACTCCCTTGGTAGCTGTCTTTGTTACCAGAGGGACTATGGCAGTGCTGTGGTGCTGGCTTTCCTCCAGCCCTTGCTTTGCTTCTTAATACCACAAAGTACAGACGTAGACATACTGATCTCTTGCTGTGTATGATCTATAAATTAAACATTACTATGGGTTTGTTTGTATTGGGAAAATTGGTACTGTAAATAATTTCAAGCATCTACTGGATGAGGGTTTCCAAATGCATCTCTGATGGAAAAGGAGGAATTACTCTAAACCTATTTTTAGCTATTCTTAGACATGGAGAAATGAGGTCAATGTTTCAGTTACTTTCCTTGCTACTGTGATCAACTACCTGACAAGAAACAACTTAAAGACCAAAAGTTATTTTGATTCTCAGTTTGAGAGTAAGTCTACTATTGCAGGAAACTCAGGCTGGCAGGGGTGTTGGGTTACAGCTCACTTGTTTGCAGTCTGGAGGCAGAGAGGAATGCAGGTGCTCCACTTGCTTATTCCATTTTATTCAGTCTGGGACCCCAACACAGAGAGAAAAAGGCAATGGATGCCTACTTTTGTTTGAGTCTGCAGTCAAGCCTTTTTGAAAATACCATCATTGACTTGATGCTTCTAAATCCAATGAAACTGGCAAGGAAAATGACCAGCCAGCACAGCAAGTTTAGACAAATTTCAAGTAAGTTTTCTTGTCTGTGAACCAGATTTACTCAGGGACTAGACTTTGCAGCAATCTCTTATTCCTGTTTATCTTGAATGTTGAATCTTCACCTTCAGATTATTTTTTTATGAATTATAACTGTACTGGCCCTTGAGGGAAGTTTTTATGTTTTAGCATTTTGAATCAGAAAAAAAAAACAAAAACAAAACCCTTCTGTGTTATAGTTTCCCTGATGGCAAATTTGAGACAGACTAGATACCCTCCCTTTATACATAAAAGTTTTATGATTATGAAAATAGAAGAATTGCTCTGGGAAGTATAATAGCACAAACATAGACATCATTGGCTCATAGCTGGCTGACTCTAAAGTCTGTTCTAATGTACCCATTGTCATCAGGCATCTGTACCCTCATTTTGCTGCTATCTAATCTTGCCTAGTCTTATATATGCTAGGCCTTGATGTGGCCTTATATGAAGCCACCATACTCACTACTCAACTATGAGATTTCTTAATACTTCCATGATGAAAGCAAAAAACGGAAAAATTTCCAGCTTTGGGCATCTTATTGGCGCATGGCTCAGGTGTAGAATCCCTGAAAAACCAAGGGTTTCTGCAGAATGCTTTTTTAATCACTATAATTCTCATTGGATTTTATTTAACACAGAAAAATTACATTTTGTAGCAATGCAACTTCTAGACACCATTAAGTTCGTGAAGAAATAATAAAAATTTAACTTTCTTTCCTGTCATAACTTACTTATGTGGTGTCTGATTGTGAGAGGGGTTTGTGTTTTAAAAATCAAGCAATAGATGGAAAGTGGTGTGCTGGATTGGTATTCTGACTGACTGTTGTGCCTTATTCACTTTTATGCTAACATGTTGGTTGTGGGTATTAATGCAATTCGTGTGTTGCTTCAATATGTGTACATTGTGCAGTGATTGAATCTAGCCCCCTTTATATACTCTAACCCCCACTTTCTCAACATCTAGCTAGCACTATTTTATATTAAAGTTGACTTTTAAAAAACTTTTATATATGGAAGAAAAGTGTGGTACTTACCTTTCTGTATCTGTCATATTTCACTCAACATAGTATACCATGCATCTTGGTGAGAATGACAGGATTTCACTGTTCTTTGTAGATGAAAATAGTCAGTGGAAACGTCATCTTAAAATCTGGCTACATTTGTTGTCTTTGTATTTTCTCTTGTTATTTTTCTATTTTTTTTTCTTTTTCTTTCTGTTATTTATTTACATTCCAAAAGTTGCCCCCTTCTCAGTACTCCTTACTTAGTTTCTCACCACCCTCACCTCTGAGAGGATGCTCCCTACCCGCCAACCCATCCCCACTTCACCTCCACCAGTATTCCTCCCTGGGGCATAGTTTCCACAGGATTAAGTGCATCCTCTCATACTGAGGCCATACAAGACAGTGCTTTGCTGTATCTGTTCCTGGGGCCATGAACCAACCCATGTATGCTCCTTGCCTTTTGGCTTACTCTTTGGGACTTCTAAGGGGTCTGAGTTAATTGACACTGCTATTCTTCTTATAGGGTTACAATCCCCTTCAGCTCTTTCAGTCCTTCCTCTAACTCTTCCACATTGGTTCCTGATCTCAATCCAATGGTTGGCTGTAAGTATCTGCATTTGTCTCAGTCAGTTGCTGGTAGAGCCTCTCAGAGGACAGCCATGCAAACACAACATGGCCTCAGCAATAGTGTCAGGATTTGGTGTGTGTGCATGAGATGGATCCCAAGTTGGGCTGGTACACCCAAGTTGGGCTGGTACACCCAAGTTGGGTGACCTTTCTTTCAGTCTCTGGTCCATTTTTGTCCCTGCATTTCCTTTAGACAGGAACAATTCTGGGTTAAGAATTGTGAAGATAGGTGGATGGTCCCCTGCCTCACCTGGGGGCCATATCTGTCTAGTGGAGGTGGTCTCTTCCAGTTCCATCTCCACTGTTGGACATTTTGGCTATTGTCATTCCCATTGAGTCCTCTTGGCCTCTCACATCCCAGGTCTCTGTTCCCCTGCCCCCTAACCCGCACTGCACATTTGATTCATTCTTCTGGCTCTCTGAGCATCACTCCTATTTCTTCCCTCCTAAAACATTTTTGTGTGTGTAAATTTGGTGGTGGGGGAAGGGGTTGTTGAGTCTGTTTCTTTTTCTTTTTTTAATTTTATTTTATTGTATGCTTTTTTTTTTTTTTTTACACTCCATATTCCATTCTCTGCCGCCCCCATCCACTCTCAGTCTGCTCCATATCCCACACCTCCTCCCCACTCCACCCCGTGTCTCTGTTTCAATTATGTCATCAATGAAAAAATAAGGGTTTTTATTTGGTTCTGATTCACCATATCTTATTGTGCTGGCTAGTTTTATGTCAGCTTCACACAAGCTAGAGTCATCTGCCAGAAGGGAATCTTAACTGAGATAATGACTCCATAAGATTGGGCTGCAGGCAGACCAGTAGGGCATTTTCTTAATAAGTGATTGATGGTGAGGGAGCAGCTCATTGTGGGTGGTGCTACCGCTGGGCTAGTGGTCCTGAGTGCTATAAGAAAAAAGTAGGCTGAGCATTCCAGTAAACAGCAGTTCTTCATGGCCTCTGCATCAGCTCCTGCCTCCAGTTTCCTGCCTTGAGTTTCTGCCTTGGATTCCCTTAAAGAACGGTGACTTGGAATGTGCAAGCCTTTCCTCTCCTAAGTTGCATTGGTCATGGCGTTTCATCACAGCAGTAGAAACCCTAAGACACTTTTTACTTCATATCCTTACTTAAGGATGTGCATCTAGATTGGTCCTATTTCTTAGTTGTTGTTATTAATGCAGCAGTAAACATGGGCATGCAGGTATTTCTTTGATATGCTGATCATATTTCCTACAGATATCATATATGTACTTAGAAGTGAGATAACTGGATGATATGATTGAACTAATCTATATTCCTACCAAGTGTCTGAGAGTTCCTTTTTTACCTCTCTCTCTCTCTCTCTCTCTCTCTCTCTCTCTCTCTCTCTCTCTCTCTCCCTGCCCCCCCCCGTGTGTGTGTGTGTGTGTGTGTGTGTGTGTGTGTGTGTGTATCATATTAATTGGACTTGGAACAATTGCCACATTGTAGTTTTATTTGCATTTTCTTATGTCAAATGCTATTGAGCTCTTATGTTTAGTCATCTAGTTGTTTGATCATTCTGAATTCCACACAGGTTGGGATAAAATGAATTGCTGAGACTTAGTATGTATATAAGTATGCTTAAAAATAAACTGCTTTTTAAATTACCAATTCATTAAGAAATTCAGAACTCTGCTTTAATCTTTGGTGATACAGAATTGCTGATTTCTAAGACCAGAAACCATAGCTAGGTTAGAAGCTAATGCCTGTAAGCCTAACACTCTAGAGAGTGATGCAAGGAAGTCATTAGTTCGAAGCCGGACTGGACTCCATTGCTGGAGCCTGTGCTCAGGAAAATTCATAACTAAGGAGGAGAGAGCCCAATCCACAACAGTTCTCATAGACTTTCTTCCAAATTAAGCTTTGTGTGTTTTTTCCCCACTAGAAACTAAATATCAATAAAACTTACTGCTTTTTCCCTATGCACGTGCATATGCACACATGTTCATTTTAATTTTAAAGCTAAGCATAGCATATTAGGTTTCCTTCTTTCTGTTCCTATAAGCATTTGCTAATAGATTGGGTTTTTATTCTACTGTGCTTTATCCTCAGCAATAACACTGTTATTTAACACTGAAATTTACAATAGGTTTCATGACCATTACTCCTTGATGAGTAGGAGGAAATGAGTCGATGTTGTGAAGCCTATGAGATATATANAGCTAAGCATAGCATATTAGGTTTCCTTCTTTCTGTTCCTATAAGCATTTGCTAATAGATTGGGTTTTTATTCTACTGTGCTTTATCCTCAGCAATAACACTGTTATTTAACACTGAAATTTACAATAGGTTTCATGACCATTACTCCTTGATGAGTAGGAGGAAATGAGTCGATGTTGTGAAGCCTATGAGATATATATAACACTATGTGTTGTGTTTTGAGGTTTATAAAACTGAGAAAAGATTGTAAATTTCCAACTGAGCTTTAAAGTACAATACTAGTTAAATACTTCTGTGCTTCTCATTTCAAATCATAATTCTGTGAGGTCAGTATGTTAAGCAGATTTGCATTACCACAGTGAAATGTCTGGAAACATCCAATTTTATAAAGATAAGAGACTTGTTTTTAGGCTTGGTACTGTCCAACTCAGTTACAGCAGAAGTCCTCACAGCAGTATGGTAGAGACATGTGTGGAAGAGCTTACATGGCCAAGTAAGAGAGAGGAGAGAGACAGAGAGAGAGAGAGAGAGAGAGAGAGAGAGAGAGAGAGAGAGAGAGAAACTGAATATAAGTGTTGTCACATAGCTTCTTTTGAGGGTGCTCCTCACCCAGGAACCTTAGGACCTCCTTTAAAATAACATGTTCCCATTCTATCATCTCCCAGTGTGCCCTACTCTCAAGATTTAAGACTTTAATCACAATGGGCCCTTGGGGACACTCAGAACATGGAAAGTAGTAACTTTTAACTCAGTAACAACAACAACAAACAGAAAAAGAGTATTGTGGGCTATATAATATTTCAGAGGAAGCTCAGTTTAATAATATGAAAAAAATTATATTTGAAACTGTTCTCAGTGTGTAACCTAGCAGATTGATTTGTTAAAGAAGCAGTTAAAATTTTCTTCTATATAAAAATTATTTTTAACCTTAAATAACAAATATAAAAATTCATAAAACTCTACATTTTAGACACGATGTTCAAAAGGGTGAAAATGGTAATGGCTAAGCTTCAAAGTGTCCTGTGAGTAGGTAATATTGATACCAATAAATACCTAAAGTCCTTTGAAAGTGACCCATTGTTTCAAAGCACGTTTAAAGCATTCTTCTACTAACCCAGGCTGAATAGTCTAAACTATATTTAAGATTTTAATTGTCATTTTCAAGTCAATAATTGTTTTGTTTTTTTCAAATGTGTTATCACATATTTGCTGTATGATCATTCATAGTCCAAATGGTTTTCTGTGAGTTGACTGGAAGGAGGGAATGGAGAGAGAGCAAGTGAGAGAGGGAGGGAGGCAAACTGTGAGGGTGGTGGCTGCTTAAAAGTAGGTTAATCTAGGAAAGCTTTATGGAGAAGGTGACATCTGTACAAATATTTGAAGGATATTTGCTTGGTTCTGTGACTGAAAGAAAATAAACAATGAAGCCATTAGGAAGAGATCAGATGAAATGATGGGCCATGGTGTGTGGGGGGTCACATAAGTCAAAATAGTGACTTTGGCTTGACTCTTGAGTGATTTGAAGGGTCAACTTAGTGTTAGATGCAAAGCAGAAGTGTTATTTGATTATTAATCTGGCCACTATGAATAAAGTACACATAGGCAAGGCAGAAGCTGGGAGAATTGTCAGAAAGCTATTATAATAATCCCGGTATGAGAAGATGGTAGCTTAGTCAATAGCATTAATGATAGAGCTTCATAGTAAGTAACTGGTTATATATTTATTTGTTGATGATTATTGGGACTTGTTAGAGAGAGATGGATGCTTTTTTTTACTTTCTTTAATACTAAGTGAAAGGCATTGCTTTTATTTAATGCAATATAGATAAAGCCATGTCTACCAGTTCTAAACTATCTCTTTATAGTTTACAGAGTATTTTAATTTATTGCAAGGCAATCTAACATACTATGATTGAAATTATTAAAATAATTACTCATGGCTCTAGAGTGAGAAAGAATCTTAATCATTACATTAGTTTTGATGAGAGAATAGCAAATTATAGCCCAAGGGCAAAATGTGGTTATTTTCCTACTTTAATTAATAAAGTTTTATTGGAAGAGAGCCACGCCTCTTCAGTCACTTACTGCTTAAGGCAACTTTACTGCTACACAGATAACAAAGAATGTTCCCTGTGGCAGTGGGCATACTAAAAGTGGAATGATACAGAAATTAGCATGGCCTTTGCATAAGAGTGACGTGAAATTTATGAAACATTACATACTTTCAAAAACAAAAGCAACAGAGGTTAACACAACCTAAAACCTTAGTACCTGCTCCTTTAAAGAAAGAATTCATTAATGCTTTATTATTTAGGACATTGTATGAGATTTATGTCAAGTTTTTCCTCTAGTCTTTTCCCAGTTACCCAGAGTGGAGTGTTAGAGGGGTTGTGAAGTGATGAGCGAGGATACAGTGGTGTTATTCAAATACAAGTGCAATGTTTATACTTTGGTTTGTTTGTTTCTTTTTATTGATGTAGCTGATTAGCTTGTAGGAAAAGGTTGTTTGTCTTTTTTGGCAAAAAAAAAAAAAGATTTGCTATAGTGATGAATTGTATGGTAGAGACTTAAATTTTAAGTTTCATAGTCTTGATGGAAAATAAAAAGCAGATACCTTCATGTACTTGAACATTAGTCTTTCTGAACAGTTTGGCTCCTTTGTGGTTTTGTGCAATGCAGTGAAACAGCACAAATAAGCGGATCTTCATTGTTGCTTACTTTCACAGGTCTATCATGACAGATCTATACTACCTCAGTCAAACAGATGGAGCAGGGGATTGGCGTGAAAAAGAGGCCAAAGATCTGACAGAGCTGGTCCAGCGGAGAATAACTTATCTCCAGGTAAAGTTAGGTTAAGAAATAAATATTGAGTGGAAAAAAGTTATAATAAAATAAAAAATGAAAATAACTTTTGCTTTTTAAAAGTTTTTCTAGTGCATTTTTGAAAAATAACTCACATATTTATTCAAAGAAACAGTGTTTTATAACTTACAAATAAAGCAGTAGTTTGAAGTGTCTAAAACTGCCCCCAAAGGAGCTACTTCTTTGCATACTCACAAACTACACAATTGTGAGCATGCTGTATTTTGTAGGAAATGCTTATTGGCGATTTGACAAAGGAGATATCAAGGGAAGTTTATGGAGGCTGCAGTATCTGAACCTAACTGTGAAGGTGGTCAAGTCTGATTTCACAAGAAGTGAAGGCAGAGAATATAGTAGATAAAGTGTGTGTTGAGAACAGCAGCCCATAGCAGGAAAAAGTAAGACAGGATCCCAGATGTGAGCTGAACTCTCTAGTTTGTCTGGAGTTTTAGGTTGTATGAAAAAAAGTATAGAAATCTGCAAAGAGGTTCAGAAGCTAGAGTATTGAGGGTAAACTATATGGTATATGAACATTAAATGATTCTTGAAAGATAATTATTTTATGGATGTCATTTTGACAAGAAATAAAGACTGATCAAACTGTTAAGGGCCTTTTATGTCTTTTGTTTGTGTTCTTTTTAAATTCTTATTGATATGCATATGTAGTCTTAGATATTTGTAAGGAAAACCTTGGAATTTTATTTTATTGTTAGTATTCTATAGACAGTTTCTGATTATGGTTTCACAACATCCTGGTTTTCTTTGTTCCTCCGCCCAGTGCTAGGGTTTAAACCCAGGGCCCTGAGCCGCAGTAAGCTAGTGACAACCTAGTTTTTGTTTGTTTTTTTTCAATTTTTTATTAGATCTTTTTTTTTCAACTTTTATTAGATATTTTCTTCATTTACATTTCAAGTGTTATCCAGAAAGTTCCCTATATCCTCCCCCCTCCCGGCCCTGCTCCCCTACCCACCCGCTCCCACCCCTTGGCCCCAGCGTTCCCCTGTATTGGGGCATATAAAGTCTGCATAACCAAGGGGCCTCTCTTCCCACTGATGGCCAACTANATCTTCCTTCTTCTTGAGTATCATGTGTTTAGTAAATTGTATCTTGGGTAGTCTAGGTTTCTGGGCTAATATCCACATATCAGTGAGTACATGTTATGTGAGTTCTTTTGTGAATGGGTTACTTCACTCAGGATGATGGCCTCTAGATCCATCCATTTGCCTAGGAATTTCATATATTTATTGTTTTTAATAGCTGAGTTGTACTCCATTGTGTAAATATACCGGAGGCTGGGCCTCTCCCAGCCAGAGCACCCGCCACCCCGCCATCTTTCCTCTGAGCCCAGCAACTCCAGGACTTTAAGACCACATCAGGAGCTCAGGGCTAGGGCCTCAGGCTCTGTGCACTCTCTTAGGCTCTTTCGGGACTCCCCAAGCTATCTCTGGAAGTGAGGTGAGCAAGGGAACACAGCCTCTGTTCTGAAAACCTAGTTTTAAAACAGTTTTTGTATATAAAAGGTACAACAAATGACAGAACCTAAAAGTAGTATTTTGGTTGAGCTATATTAGTATTTGAAGAGACTAGAAGCAGAGAAAGCATGTAGGACAAGGAGGTTGTAGTACAGGCAGGACGAATTGAGAGGTGGTGAGAGTTTGCATTGCAAGTGGAGACAAACTTAGAGAGACTAGAGAAATAGAATCAGTAGACCTTTCTAAGTAGTTGAAGGAGCTGAAATACTGGGAATGGAAGCATCTTCAACTCTCAATGAGTTGAGAGAAAATTGTTTTGAGGAAAAAACAGTGAATTAATAGACATTTAAAACTGAATAAGAGATATTTTAAGTTGAAATAAACATCTCCACTCAACCCTTTTGTAATTCTATGATAGCATAGTTTCCATGTACAAGAACTCTTTAAGATTAGAAGTGGGGCCTGGAGAGATGGCTTAGCAATTAAAAGCATTGGCTACTCTTCCAAAGGTCTTGGGTTCAATTCCCAGCAACCACATGGCAGCTCACAACTGTCTGCAACTCTAATTTCATGGAATCTGACACCCTCAGATAACAATGTTCATAAAATAAAAATAATTAGATTATTTAAAAAAAAAAAGATTAGAAGCAAAGAGATAGTCCCTGACATGCTTCTGTATATTTTAGCATCTGTTTTCATACAGGTAAATGGGGGTGATTAAGTGTTTTTGGGGTCACTAAAAACACACGTGATGTTGGCATGTTCTCTTAGTATCATACTCCCAATGCCATTCATTAGAGGAGTCTGCAGAATGAGAAGCATTTCACCTCCTCAGGGGAGAAGTAATTATTTCCTATCAACTAGATCTTCATTCAGTGAACTTTGGACAGATGATGGCACAGAGCCTTCATCTCCTTTATTAGTAAAATGGAAATAACAATGGTTTGTGAGCTTCCACGTATTCATTAAACCTTCAGCCACTGTATTTAACCTATGGTCAGGTCATCATCAGCTCAGCACAGTGTAATAAGTACCTGCCACTTGCTTCATTTTTTTCTCTTTGGGTCACATTATATATATCAACCTTTTATTACTTTTAACTATGAGTCATTCTACATTTGTGGATGCACCACTGTTTATTTATTTTGCCTTTTTTTCTTTTAAGATTTGCTTATTTATTTTATGTATAGGAGAACACTGTCACTTTCTTCATATGTACCAGAAGAGGGCAACAGATCCCATTACAGATGGTTGTGAGCCACCATGTAGTTGCTGGGAATTGAACTCAGGACCTCTGCAAGAACAGTCAGTGCTCTTAAACACTGAGTCATCTCTCCAACCCCTTATTTTGCCTTTTGTAAGACATTTAGTTATCTCCCATTTAGGGCTATTATGAATAAACTCTTTTGAACATCCATCCACAAATGTTCACATGGGCTTATGCATTCACTCTTTTTTTTTTTAAGTACCTAAGAGTAGAATGTATGCCTATTTTCTTTTTAAATTGAGGAAAGTTTATCAGATTTTCACTCATTCTTCCCTTTGCCGTGCATCCCAAACTGACAATTAGAGAAGTAGACACATTCACAATACTTTTGCTTTCCATAAAAGTTGCTTTTTGTAATAATTCAGATGCTCAGGAATTTAATATTTTCAACAATTTGTAGATAAAAAAATCAGATAGTCATAGTTTTAGTTTCATTGAAAATCTAATTTGATTCTCAATGGGAATGAAGTGATACGGGAAATACTTAGATACCTATCCAGCACAATTCTTAAAATTCTAATCTTTGCTACTGATGTATCTAACTATTCTAGAACAATTATACCAGTACTTAAAATATTGTATGTAATATGTTTTTCTTCTTTTTAAATTGAAAATAGATTGTTTTTCATATAATATATCCTGATAATGGTTTCCCCTCTCTAAGGTCCTCCTAGTTCCTCCCCACCTCCCCTCCCATCTATATTTACCCTCTTTCTATCTCATTAGATAACAGGCATCTGAGGGATCATAATAAAAACAAAACAAAGCAAAACAAAAACAAAACAAACAGAAGGAAAAGAGCCCCCTAAAGGTGTAAGCAACAAGTAAAGATACAGAGAACACTCATCAGCATAGTTAAGGAATCCCATAAAAACACAAACCTGAAGCCATAGTGTATGTGCAAAAGAAAGAATAAAAAATGAATAAAATGAAACATAAAGGAAAGGAAGAGTCCTGACATGACACTGTGAGGCAAGGAACCTCCAAAGATGCCTTTGAGTTGGTTTTTGTCAGCCATCTACTAGTAGACATGAATGTGAGGTCAGAGGACAGCTTGTTTGAACTGGTTCTCTCCTTCTGCTATGCACAAGCTCCTTTACTTCCGATCTACCTTGGTGTCCTGTTTATACTCTTAAACCAGTTCTCCCACATGCTCTCTAACAGTTGGTATAATCAGTCTTATTTTAGCATTTTGTATGTTTTTAATAGTAATCCATCAGTTTAATTTGTATTTTCTTTTGACTGTAGTTGTATATCTTTATTTGGTTATTAACCATCTTTGTGTCCTTTCCTCTGTGCATATTTGTGTGGGTGAATGTGTGTAGCAGTGCACACACATTTGGGACAGCTAGGGGACAACATCAGATGTTACTGCTCAGGTGCTTCTCACTGTTTTGTTCATTTTCCGTGAGACACACTGTTGTGTCTGGCTTTCCTTCACATCAGTTCTGGGGATCAAACTCAAGTCTGCATTGTAGCGAGACAAGCCAGCTACGCTATCTTCCTATCCCCTCATACCTTCTTTAGTGAAGTACCTGTTCAAATCTTTTGATGAACTTTTTATTGGGATGTTTGTTTTTTTATGATTGAGTTATTGAGGCCTCTTTATTCTTGATATGAGTCTTTTATTATTAATCTAAAAACTTTTCTTCCAGTCTGTAGCTTAATTCTTCCTTTTATCTTCTGAAAGGAAGATATGGGTGTTTACCTGTATTGTATGTATATGTACCACCTACATGCTTGGGCCTGCAGTCCAAAGACAGTGTCAGATTCCTGGGCATAGAAGTTACAGGCAGTGGTCAGTCACCATGTAGACTGATGGAAGAGCAGCCACTTGAATTTAGAGCTTTATGCATGTACTCTGAAATGGAAACTTTGCCTCTCCCATTCTAGCTTATAATTGAGCTGCTATATTTAGGTCTGCAATATATTTGGAGTAAGATATGAACCAAGAATTTAGGTTCATTTTCTTGCTTATTTGAGCCATTTGTTCAAAGAGTTGCTTGCCACCCCCCCCCCCATTATTTTAATGCTTGTGTTGAAAATCAGGTAGTATAATCCTGATAATACCATACCATACCATTTAGGTCACCATAGGTTTGCAGTAAGTTTTAAAACTGGATAATATGATTTCTCTAACCTTGTTCTTCTTTTCAAAATATTGTCATAAATTCTTCATATTTTATTTATATTCTACAATAAGCATATCTTAGTATTAGAAGTATGTAAAAATACAGTTCATTTTGTATGTTGATTTTATATCTTGCAATTTTGCCAAAATCACTTACTAGATCAAATAAATTTTTTGCAGATTTTTATCAAATTTTCTACATATATTACTATGTCATTTGCTTTTATTTCTTCATTTTTAAATTTGGTGGCATTTGGCAATAAATTATTACTTTTGAGTAATGTATTTACTTTAGGCATGGTTTACAGTAAATTGTAAATTTAAGTCCTCCATTCAAAGCTCTTGCCAAAGTGGTTTCACAGTTTCAACATTTTTGGCAAGAAAATAAATATTTCTTGACATGTTTAATGGATTTCTGAATTTGTGACATGTGCTTACTATAGCTCACTACATGTTTTTATTTTAAGTTTATTTCTTATATGATCACATCTTCTTAGTTATCAATAATAAAAAGGTTTTCTGTAATTTATTATTAAGTTGCAGAATTGCATATGAAACAGTTAACATCTGTGGTTCTAGAAATGAAATAGCTGGTAATACTGCAGTTGTCACTTCCTACCCAGTTCATCTCAAAGAGTGTGCCAACATACCTAACAAATGTCTTGAATGTGAGCTAAGCAATTGGAATTCTTCAGCTTTTGGTGTATTCAACATCTTATTGTAAAAGTTTTGTTCAACCTCTTATTGTAAAAGTTCCCCAGAAGTTAGAAGTGATACTACAATTCTAAAACTGATTATGTCATACATATGGTTTAGTGACAAATCTTAAAATCATACCCTCACATGCCCTGTGATCAGTTAAAGCAGAATGACTCTCTACAATGCTAAAAAGATTTTAACAGTTAAATTGACATTTCAACCAAGACCCTTAAAGAAATCACAAAAACATTCATTGTGAATCCAAACAATGTGACTGGTTCGTAAAATAGAAAATACAAGTAGAAAGTAGACTCTCATCATGCCAAGAACCAGGAAAGTCTGAACTTAAATGATGAATGATAATCAGCAGACACCACAAGAGACAGCACAGGTGTTGGAATCATCTTACAAAGATTTTACAAGAACTGTAATACTACAAACTCTCCAGTAGCAATTAGAGGCTTGAAAGAAGTGAAAAAATATAGAAAGCCTCAGCAAAGAAATAGATAATAGAAGAAAAAACTGAGTGGAAATTTTAATAGTGAAAACACAGTGACTTCCATTGGCTCTATACTGTAGCTGTAGGCAAGAAAAGAGCTGGTGCACTGGAGGCTAAGGCAGTAGACGTTCAGCCACAGTGAATGGAAAAAAAGCAGCAGTGAATGGAGACTGAAAGGGTTAGCAGACATCTAGGGGCATTTGGACCAGGAACAAAACATCTTTTATTTTCTTCCTTGAAAGCCCAGAAGAGAAATTGGGATGAAAGATTAAGGAAAATATTTAACATCCTATTTAATATCAATACTAAAATTTTTTGATCTACAAGTTATTACCCTGTTAAAAAAAAAGAATGAGAAGTCACAGGGAAGAAAATCTTTGCAATTCACATATCAAAGAAAGTCTTATATGTAGCATGTATTGCAACCTCTCATTCCAGTTGTAAGAATCTATCTCATTGGGAAATAGGCACAAATTTTAACAGACAACTTCATATGAGATATATTGATTAGAGGTAAGCACAGGAAAAAATGTTGAAAAAAAAAGAAAATGAAGTGAAAAACAAAAACAAAAACTTTCTTTTATTATTTGGGAGGGGAGGGAGAGAGGGAGGGAGGAGAGAAGGGAGGAAGGGAGGGAGGAGGGGAGAGGGAGAGGGAGAGGGAGAGGGAGAGGGAGAGGGAGAGGGAGAGGGAAAGGGAATATGAATGAGAGGATGAATGGTAGGAGTCCTTGGGCAGGAACAAGGTATCAGGCAGTTTCCTGTGCTGTTGTTTTACCTTTTCATCCTCCCTAAGGGTAACTAATAGCCTTGTCTTCATTTCTACCCTGCCACTTCTTTTCTTTCTTTTTTTCCTTCCCCCCCCCCCCCCCCCACAGACCTAGAATCTTCCACATCCTTTTGTAGTCTTGGTTTTGAGGTAAAAAAAAGTTTAATGATGTGCCTCAAGTAAAGTGATAGAGGACCTTCCTGAAGTTTTATCTTGATTTTCTAAGCATGCTGTTTTTATTTTTACCACTTCATCTAAGAATTGGGTTGTAAACTTGCAGAGAGAAGTTAAAGTATTTAAAAAATTAATCTGCACATATTTTTTCAATTTTTTTTATTAGATATTTTCTTAATTTATATTTCAAATGCTATCCCGAAAGTTCCCTCCCCCCTCCCCCCGCCCTAAACCCATGCCCACCCACTCCCACTTCTTGGCCCTTGCGTTCCCCTGTATTGGGGTATATAAAGATTGCAATACCAAGGGGCCTCTCCTCCCAATGATGGCTGACTAGGCCATCTTCTGCTACATATGGAGCTAGAGACATGAGTTCTGGGGGTTCTGGTTAGTTCATATTGTTGTTCCTCTTCTAGGGTTGCAGACCCCTTCAGCTCCTGGGGTTCTATCTCTAGGTTCTCCATTGTGGGTCCTGTGTTCCATCATATAGATGACTGTGAGGATCCACTTCTGTACGAGACAGCTATATCAGGGTCCCATAAGAAAAGACTTGCTGTCCTGTGCAATAGTGTCTGAGTTTAGTGACTGATTATGGGATGGATCCCCCCCCCACCCCGTGGGGTAGTCTCTGTATGGTCCATTCTTTCATCTTAGCTCTAAACTTTGTCTCTGTAACTCCTTTCATGGGTATTTTGTTTCCTATTCAAAGGAGGATTGGAGTATCCAAACGTTGGTCTTCCTTCTTCTTGATTTTCTTGTGTTTTGCAAATTGTATCTTGGGTATTCTAAGTTTCTGGGCTAATATCCATTTATCAGTGAGCGCATATCCAATAACTTCTTTTGTGATTGGGTTACCTCACTAAGGATTATATCCTCCAGATGCATCCATTTGCCCAAGAATTTCATAAATTCATTTTTTAAATAGCAGAATAGTACTCCATTGTGTAAATGTACCACATTTTCTGTATCCATTCCTCTGTTGAGGGACATCTGGGTTCTTTCCAGCTTCTGGATATTATAAATAAGGCTGCTATGAACATAGTGGAACATGTGTCCTTTTTACCAGTTGGAACATCTTCTCGATATATGCCGAGGAGAGGTATTGCTGGATCCTTCGGTAGTACTATGTCCAATTTTCTGAGAAAACGCCAGACTGACTTCCACAGTGGTTGTACCAGCATGCAATCCCACCAGCAATGGAGGAGTGTTCCTCTTTCTCCACATCCTCACCAGCATCTGCTGTCACCTGAATTTTTGATCTTAGCCATTCTGACTGGTGTGAGGTGGAATCTCAGTGTTGTTTTGATTTGCATTTCCCTGATGATTAAGGATGTTAAACATTTTTTCAGATGTTTCTCAGCCATTCAGAATTCCTCAGTTGAGATTTCTTTAGCTCTGTACCCCATTTTTTAATGGGGTTATTCGTTTTTCTGGAGTCCCGCTTCTTTAGCTCTTTGTAGATGTTGGATATTAGTCCCCTATCAGATTTAGGATTGGTAAAAATCCTTTCCCAATCTGTTAGTGGCCTTTTTGTCTTGCTGACTGTGTCTTTTGCCTTACAGAAGCTTTGCAATTTTATAAGGTCCCATTTGTTAATTCTTGATCTGACCGCACAGGCCATTGCTGTTCTGTTTAGGAATCTTTCCCCTGTGCCCATATCTTCGAGGGTTTTCCCAACTTTCTCCTCTATAAATTTCAGTGTCTCTGGTTTTATGTGGAGGTCTTTGATCCACTTAGACTTAAGCTTTGTATAAGGAGATAAGAATGGATCAATTCGCATTCTTTTACATGCTAACAGCCAGTTGTGCCAGCACCATTTGTTGAAAATGCTGTCCTTTTTCTACTGGATGTTTTTAGCTCCCTTGTCAAAGATCAAGTGACCATATGTGTATGGATTCATTTCTGGGTCTTCAATTCTATTCCATTGATCTATCTGTCTGTTGCTGTACCAGTACCATGCAGTTTTTATCACAATTTTTCTGTAGTACAGCTTAATGTCAGACATGGTGATTCCCCAAGAGGTTCTTTTATTGTTGAGAATAGTTTTTGCTATCCTAGGTTTTTTATTGTTCCAGATGAATTTGCAAATTGCCCGTTCTATCTCAGTGAAGAATTGAGTTGGGATTTTGATGGGGATTGCGTTGAATCTGTAGATTGCTTTCAGCAGGATAGCCATTTTGACTATATTAATCCTGCCAATCCATGAGCATGGAGATGTTTCCATCTTCTTAGATCTTCTTCAATTTCTTTCTTCAGAGACTTGAAGTTCTTGTCATAATGATATTTCACTTCCTTAGTTAGAGTTACATCAAGGTATTTTATCATATTTGTGACTATTGTGAAGGGTGTTGTTTCCCTAATTTCTTTCTCAGCCCTTTTATCCTTTGTGTAGAGAAAGGCCATTGATTTGTTTGAGTTAATTTTATATAGAACTACTGCACTGAAGCTGTTTATCAGGTTTAGGAGTTCTTTGGTGGAGTTTTTGGGGTCCCGAATATATACTATCATATCATCTGCAAACAGTGTTATTTTAACTTCTTCCTTTCCAATTTGTATCCCCTTGATCTCCCTTTGTTGTCGAATTGCTCTGGCTAGGACTTCAAGTACTATATTGCATAGCTAGGGAGAAAGTGGGCAGCCTTGTCTAGTCCCTTATTTTAATGGGATTGCTTCCAGCTTTAATCTGCACATTTTTATAAAAGATGAGCGGGAGTTGATATAATGTTTCTTCTGCTTTTGGAAGGAGTTTTGTTTACATCATATTCTAGAGTAGGACCTTAGGCTGGATATGCCTCACTAATCTCTGGCTTTTCTTTTGCCCTTATGGGAGCAAATTATCACCAAAACTGCTTCGTGTAGAGGCAGCACTCTTGTAGATGTTACATGGAATAGCTAGAAATGGTATAACTCTTTCCTAGATCAACAGCAAAAGAAATGTTTTTCATTTATTTGCTACTTTATATTAGATATTTAGGATTTTTTTTTTTAGAAATTGGTTTAAAATGTTTGATAGAGATACATAGGCAAAGAGCTAAAGTCTTTAAAAAATACATGTAAAATAAGGTAATTGCTGCTTTACTTAACAAGATAAGCTTTTTTCTCTTATACTAAACAGTAACTGTCTACCTTTGATGCAGAGTGCCAGTTTGTAAACTACACATCTTGATATCTTTTCAAGTGTTTATCTTGATATCTTTTCTTCATTACATTTCCAGGCTTAAATTTTACAAAATGCCATAGGGGAGTTGATTTCTGGAAGCACTTGGTAGCCTGCTTGGGCCTGAGCTACTGCCTCACACTGACTCCTTGGAAAAGATTGTTCTTTCCTGCAAGGGTGAAAGGTCCTCCAGACCATCTCAACTCTGCCAGGAAAAGATTTTTGTTTAATATGTCTAAAGCCAGTGATTTCCAATCTTGTCTTTAAAAAATGTGAATGCCTTTGCTTTCACTTTGATGGCTATTGACTCTGTCCAGAGTCTTCATTGTAATTGCCAGCATGCAGCACTTCAGGTCTCTTAGTTGCTTCATTACATTTTCTACATTGGTTTTGAAAATAATTTTAGGGAAATGAAATTAGCTTGTTTCCAATACAATAAAATCCTTTGCCACAGTATTAATGAATCTTTTCTTCATTATCAACACCAAACTAGATATTGCAAATCTTTTTAATCAAACAAATTAAAAAATTGTTTATAATCTTGTGATTAGAGAATACAAACAGCACAATAAAATTTAACTTACCTTGTTTCTTTTTACCAAGCTTTCTTTGTGAGAAGGAGAAGCTATCTGTATCTTAATGCCTCCCAATGTAAGGAATGTTTGTAAGAGGGAGGTGGAAGGTTCCTCCTGGATTATGAATCTTTTTTTTTTCAAATTTTTATTAGATATTTTCTTCATTTACATTTCAAATGCTATCCCAAAATTCCCCTATACCCTCCCCCACCCTGTTCCCCTACCCACCCACTCCCACTTCTTGGCCCTGGCATTCCCCTGTACTGGGGCATATAAAGTTTGCAAGACCAAGGGCCTCTCTTCCCATTGATGGCCAACTAGGCCATCTTCTGCTACTTATGCAGCTAGAGACACAAGCTCCGGGGGGTACTGGTTAGTTCATATTGTTGTTCCACCTATAGGGTTGCAGACCCCTTCAGTTTCTTGGGTACTTTCTCTAGCTTCTCCATTGGAGGCCCTGTGTTCTATCCAATAGATGACTCTTAGCACTGGATTATGATTCTTCATTAGTAACCTATAAAAGTAGCCAACTTTGTGCTCTGAGCCTACAGTTCTTGCTGCCTCTTATATTGAAGACATCTTGGAGAAGGTAGATTGAAATTCATAACTCTGCCTTGCCACCTGTAAATTTAGTGTTGTGAGTGTGAACATCTCTTTTGTCTTTCAAACAGATTCAGTTGAGCAATAGTTACCGAGTGTTTCTTCTTTAAGACATGTGGGGTTATTATATTCTGTTTATATTGACTACATATTTTTATTTGTTCTTTAGTCATTTTTATAATATTTTGGTCAATTATAAATATGTGACAAATTTCATTGTGGGTGAAATTTCTACCTCAAAGAGGCTTAAATAGCAAAAAATCTGTGATTTGGGTGTAATTGTAGCTTAGTGGTAAAAGAACATGCTTAGCATGCACAGGCTCTGGGCTCAGTCCCAGCGTTTCCACACTGTACTCTCTATTTTTTGTTTGTTTGTTTGTTTTTGTTTTTCGAGACAGGGTTTTTCTGTGTAGCCCTGGCTGTCCTGGAACTCACTTTGTAGACCAGGCTAGTCTCGAACTCAGAAATCCGCCTGCCTCTGCCTCCCGAGTGCTGGGAGTAAAGGCAAGTACCACCACTGTCCAGCTCACACTGCACTCTCAAAGAGTGTCTCTCAGATTGTATGAATAAGTAATACTTAAAGTAATTCTGATAATATACTGTCTCATTTAGCTTCATAAATGAGTATCCCTGTAGTGAAAAATTGATTGACAGGGAGAGATTTAGAATTTAGATATTCATTTGTCTCATTTTAAATTGTTGGATTGAAGCAAAACCATGCATTTGGGTTAATAGAAAAGCCTTCACTGTAACAACAACAAAAATCTCTGAACCCTCTTCTTTCTAAGATCTTTCATTATTAGGGTAATTGTCTTGATTTTTTATTTAAGTTAATCGTGTCATTCTAAAATTTACAGTTATCTTTACTGTAAAGAACTGAAGCTTGCGTGTCTATTTGATGAATCATTAAGAAAACCTTATAGAGCTAACAATGGTGGTGAAGGCCAGGAATCTTAGAATCTCAGCTACTTGGGAAGTTGAAGCTACAGGTCCACCTGGAAGGCCAGACCACTCAAATTAGTGAGACTTGGTCTCAAAATGAAAGAAGTAGGAGGCAATGACAGGTGGGTTGGCACAAGTTTGAAATTATCCTGATCTACAGAGTAAATTCTAAACCAGCCCGAGCTACATGGTGAGATTCTGTCTTCAACAGCCAGAATCAAAAACCCAAACAAACAAAAACAAGAAAAACAAACCACAAACTACTAACTAAATAGATGAAAATAGAAAGAAGGCTGAGAATATAAGTAGTGGAGTGCTTTCCT
>LR749715.1:866853-992638 GCA_902729485.2 Mus minutoides
ATGAAAATAGAAAGAAGGCTGAGAATATAAGTAGTGGAGTGCTTTCCTAGCATTCAAGAGATCCTAGGTTCATTCCTCAGTCAGTCTCTCTCTCTCTCTCTCTCTCTCTCTCTCTCTCTCTCTCTCTCTCTCACACACACACACACACACACACACACACACACACACACACACACACCAGCAGAGTAGAATGATGGGTTTTTATGTGGGAATGCTATGATTTATAGATCATATTTTAACTTTGTTTTTACAGTAATTCTCCAACATTGAATAATTTTAAGTGTATTTTCTATAGAGTTTCTTTCAATCAGGATAAATTCCTGTCAATCTGATTTATAACTTGTTCTTAAAAGAAAAATTCCTTTCCATTTGCCTTCACATTTCTCATATGTGTGTGTGTGTGTATATACATACATATATATATATTAAGCTATATCTTTAAAGCATTAACATTAGTAATTACAATTTTATTCAAATCCTTTCAGTCCCGCTGCAAGTGGATTTTTGCCTTCTATTTTTTAATTCTTCCTTGATTTACCACAATGACAGGATATTCAAATTTTCTATTTCTAAATTGTATGTATGTTTTCTTCTTACTCTGTCAGATACTTCAACTAGGGTTCATTGAATATATTAAATGCTTAATATTTCTATAAAATATCTAAGTTTTTTCATTTAAAAAATTATCTTTAATCTTTTTTTTCTTTTACAGTCCAGTTATTCTCCCCTTCCCAGTCTGCCCTCTGACAGTTCTGCATTCTATTCCTACCCCCGCCCTGTCATCAAGAGTATGCTCCTACTCCCCACCCCCACCCGACCCCTCCAGCTCCAGGCCTCCCTATTCCCTGGGTCCTCAAGTCTCTTTAGGATTAGGTGCTTCTACTCTCACTGAGTCCAGACCAGGCAGTCCTCTGCTATATATAGGTCTCTGGCACGTTATTTTTATTATATCATTATTATTGTTATCATCATTATTATCATTATCTTTAATCTTTCCTCACAGTCCAATTCTTATCCTCCTTCTGTTCTGCTCTCCAATAGTTCCCCATTCCATTCCTTCCTCCCAACCCCCATTTCCAAGAGGAGATCTGTCCCTTTGAGTCCTAAGAGTCTCTCACCTCCCAGGTCTCTGGGACTTTCTAGAGGGTCACGCCACCTCCACCTCCTGAGCTTTTATATTTCTATTCATTCTTCTGGCCCCCAGGGCTTCTCTCCTGTCTCCTTTCCATACCTGACCATGTTTCCCTTTTCCCCTGCCCCTCTTGCTCCCCTCTTCCACCCAGTTCCTCCCTCTGACCTCTGCTTTCTTCTCTCTTCCAAGTGGGATTGAAGCATCCTCACTTGGGCCCTTTGGCTTGGTAACCATGAGTTCTGTGGATTGTGTCTTGGGTATTCTGTACTTTTTTGACTGATATCCACTTATTAGTGAATACATACCATGCACGTCCTTTTGAGGCTTGAGATAACCTCACTCAGAATGAAATTTCCTAGTTCCATCCATTTGCCTGCAAAACTCAGGATGTCCTCATTCTTGATAGCGGAGTAGTATTCCATTGTATAAATGAGCCATATTTTCTGTATCCATTCTTTTGTTGTGGGACATCTGGGTTGTTTCCAGCTTCTGACTATCACAGATAAGGCTACTATGAACATAGTGGAACGTGTGCCCTTGTGGCATGGTAGGCATCTTTTGGGTATATGCCCAGGAGTGGTATAGCTGGATCTTCAGGTAGATCTATTTCCAATTTTCTGAGGAACCTCCAGATTGACTTCCAGAGTGGTTGTACCAGTTTGCAATCTCACCAGCAATGGAGGAGTGTTCCTCTTTCTCCACATCCTCTCCAATATGTGTTGTCACCTGAGATTTTGATCTTAGCCATTCCAATTGGTGTAAGGTAGAATCTCAGGGTCATTTTGATTTGCATTTCCCTGATCACTAAGGACTTTGAACATTTCTTTAAGTGCTCTTAGGCCATTTGAGATTCCTGTGTTGTGAATTCTCTGTTTAGTTCTATACCCCTCTCCCCTTTTTTATTGGGTTGTTTGATCTCTTAGTGGTTAACTTCTTGAGTTCTTTATATATTATGGATATTAGTCCTCTATCATATGTGGAGTTAGTGAAGACTTTTTCCCAATGTAGGTTGCCAGTTTTTCCTATTGGCTATGTCATTTGCCTTACAAAGCTATTCAGTTTCATGAGGTCCCATTTATCTATTCTTGATCTTAGAGCCTGAGCCATTGGAGTTCTGTTTAGGAACACACACACCCCCTCCCACCCCACTGGCACACACACACTCCACTCCCTTGCCCATGAGTTCGAGGCTTTTTCCCTGTTTCTTTTCTATTAGATTCATTGTATCTGGTTTTTTGTTTGTTTGTTTGTTTGTTTTTCTTTTTGTTTTTCGAGACAGGGTTTCTCTGTATAGTCCTGGAACTCACTTTATAGACCAGGCTAGCCTTGAACTCAGAAATCTGCCTGCCTCTGCCTCCCGAGTGCTGGGATTAAAGGCATGCGCCACCACGTTGGGCAGTGTATCTGGTTTTATGTTGAGGTCCTTGATCCACTTCGACTTGAGCTTTGTGCAAGATGACAAATAATAGATCTATTTTCATTCTTCTACATAATGACTGCCAGTTAGACCAGTACTAGTTATTAAAGATGCTTTCTTTTCTCTATTATATATTTTTAGTTTCTTTGTCAAAGATCAAGTGTCCATAAGAGTGTAGTTTTGGGTCTTCAACTCTGTTCCACTGATCAACCTATTTGTCTCTGTACCAATACCATACTGTTTTTATTGCTATTTCTCTGTCGCATAGCTTGAGGTCAGGGATAGTGATTTCCCCCAGAAGTTCTTTTATTGTTAAGAATTGTTTTTGATATCCTGGGTTTTTTGTTTTTCTATATAAAATTGAGAATTGTTTTTTCCATGTCTTTGAAGAATTGGGTTGGAATTTTGATGGTGACTGTGTTGAATTTATAGATTGCTTTTGGTAGGATGGTCATTTTTACTATGTTAGTTCTACCAATCCACGAGCATGGGAGATCTCCATTTTCTGAGATATTCTTCAATTTCTTTCTTGAGAGACTTGAAGTTCTTGTCATACAGATCTTTCACTTGTTTTGGTTAGAATTACCCCAAGGTATTTTATGTTATTTGTGAATAATGTAAAGGATGTTGTTTCCCTATTTTTATTTTCAGCCCATTTATCATTTGTATAAAGGAAGGCTACTGATTTGTTTGAGTTAATTTTACATCCAACTATTTTGCTGAAGTTGTTTACCAGCTATAGAAGTTCTCTGGTAGAATTTTTGGAGTCCATTATGTATTTTATCATATCATCTGCAAATAGCAGTACCTTGACTTCTCTACCGATTTGTATCCTTTTGATATCTTTTTGTTGTATTATTGCTCTGACTAGGACTTTGATTATTATATTGAATAGATACGGGGTGGGATTGCTTCAAGTATCTCTCCATTTAATTTGATATTGTCTATTGGTTTGCTATATATTGCATTTTTTATGTTTAAGTATGGGCTTCAAATTGCTGATCTCCCCAGTACTTTTAATATGAAGGTGTGTTATATTTTGTCAAATGCTTTTTCTGCATCTAATGAGATGATCATGTGATTTTTTTTCCTTTGAGTTTGTTTATATAGTGGATTATGTTAATGGATTTTTCATATATTGAACCAATCTTGCATCCCTGTTATGAAGCCTACTTGATCATGGTGAATGATCATTTTGATGTGTTCTTAGATTCAGTTCACTAGAATTGTATGGAGTACTTTTTTCATAGATATTTATAAGTGAAATTGGTCTGAAGTTCTCTTTCTTTGTTAAGTCTTTGTGTAGTTTAGGTATCAGAGTAAATGTGGCATCATAGAATGAATTAGGTAGTGTTCTTTCTGTTATGTTTCTTCAATTTCTGTTATGTTTCCCTTTTCATTTCTGATTTTGTTAATTTGGATACTGCCTCTGGGCCCTTATTTAGTTTGGCAAGGGGTTTATCTATCTTGTTGATTTTCTCAAAGAACCAGCTTTTGGTTTTGTTAATTTTGTATTGTTGCTGGAAATATTAAAAATCGAACCTGCATGTTATGCTTGTACCTCTGCCTTTTTGGCCTGGCTGGCCATGCACTAGTTGCCATGGCCATTGTGGATACTCTCTGGCCTGGAGCACCCAGAAAGTCTCCACCCAGCTAGCTCACTAAGTTCCCACTGGTGGGTCACTACCATGCCAACCCCATTCTTCAAATCCCCCTCTGCCTTTGTGGTGCACATCAGGGAAACCCATGCTTTGATGCATGCCTTTCTCTCTTGAACCAGGATGAGCCACAGCATGAAGGAAAACACAACACAAACTTAGTTCAGAAACGACAGTAACTCAGTCACTTGGTGCAGCAACTAAAATCCTAATCTTGTAACCCTTATTAAATCTAAATCTTTAAGTGGAGAATCCTGACAGATCCACCATTGAAATGGAGAGACACTCGTTGCTACATCTGGTCCTCAAGCTATCCCTGTCCCAAAGGCCCTCACTTTCTCATCCCTCGTTTCTTCCTCAGTCTAACCCGGAAGTCCCTCCTACTTGCTCAGTGATTGGCTCCTTTATTCAGTAGGTTCATAAGAATAGCATCAGGCCTATCCACAACATTGTATCTTTACTTTGTTTCTATTTGGTGGATTTCCGCCCTGAGTTTGACTATTTTCTGCCTTCTACTTATCTTGTGAGTGTTTGCTTCTTTTAATTCTAGGGGTTTCAGGTGTGCTGTTAAGTTGTTAGTGTAGGATATCTGTAATTTCTTTATGAAGGCACTTAGTACTATGAATTTTCCTTTTAGCACTGCTTTCATTGTGTCTCATGAGTTTGGGTATGTTGTGCCTTTATTTTTGTTGAATTCTAAAGTCTTTAATTTCTTTCCTTATTTCTTCCCCGAGTAGAGAGTTGTTGAGTTTCCATGGGTGTATGGATTTTCTGTTGCTTTTATTGTTAGTGCAGTCTAGCCTTAGTCATTTCTTTTCAAAAGAAATAATCCCTCCCTATTACCTGAGGAATACCTACTTGATTTTCTAGATCTTTTATTCTGGTAAACCTGATCTTGTGCTTGTAAACACAAATACCTTTTGTGTGTGTGTTCTGCATTTTTTGAATCTTTTATGAACATCATCCTTTGAATTTTTTTATACTTTTAAATATTAATATTTTGGTAAAACCTGAGATTATGCTGTTGCTTTTCTTTGTTTTCCTCACAGACTTGGTTCCAGTCCTTCAGTTTCTCTTGTCATTCTCTGCCTTGGAGTCCTTAGTTGAGTGCCTTTTACACGTAGACCCTTCTCTTCTGAATCAAACATAATATTTTTCCTTTTTCTGTTACCAGTGACATACATGAAAAAATTAGTGCATTTATTCCAGTAAAACCTAGCACACATGTTTTTGTTGCGTATAGATGGCAATCTTCTTTTAAGTAAAAGCTCTAGGGTCCACTAAAGGCCAGATGATTAGCTAACTATGTTCTCTCACATTTGTTCTTAAGACAGAAGAAAATAGAGTATAGTTTCTAAGAACATTCTGTGTTATCTTTGTAATATTCACTACATTTAAGATGTCTCAAAGAGTTGTTTATCTAAATGTATGTGGGGGACATTTTTTTATTGATATGATTTTAGGGATATTTAAGTTCTGCATTTGTTAGGAGTAATAAAAATATCGACAAATAATGTTTATCTACTCCCTTGAGAATTTGCTGAGTCAGCATTAATGCTTCAAAAACACCTTGAAACGTCATTCCCAGGATCCTTGTCTGCTGGGGTAAAGGCTATGATCGTGCCCTTGCTACTGCCTAGTCCATTTCCCTATGCAGTGTACTAGTAAACCAGCTTTCTTCCCCTGCTCTGTTTGCTTGTTTGTGTGTGTGTGTGTGTGTGTGTGTGTGTGTATGTGTGTAAATTTCTTTGATTCCCATATGATAATTATATTTTTCTAGTCCTCTCAAACCTTTTGTGGCTGTAGTAACAGGGATAAGATAATTTCCTCATGAGTCTTTCATGAGTTCGTGGTCAAGTAAAAGAATCTGCAATTCTTATGCTTGTTTCTGGAAACTGCTTGGACCAAATCTTGCAGAGTTTTTTAACAAAATATTCTTAGATTCACTGATGCTTCAACTCAAGGTTCTTGGTGATGTCAGTTCATCTTTAATGTAAAGATGACTAGCTTGCTTTTGTGCCAGTAAAAGGTGCTTCTAAGGTGATAGATACTATTACATTTTCTTTTCTTGGATTTCCTTCAGAATCATTTTACAGCCTCACTATCTTAGCTTTCTAAATAGGGCTTTCATTAATAGAGGCTTGCTGGCTGTGTTAGTCAAGATTTATGGAAATTGTTTCTTGATATGTGGGGGACTAGGATTCTATTTCTAAAAGTATTCATCTTTTCCCTTTCAGAGGTAAAAAAAACAGCTTGGAAACTCCAGCTAAGGGTCTTAACCAAGATCAATCATTATGACAGAATAAGATGACTAGGAATGTTGAGTATCAGCTCCTCAACATTAGAGTAAAATTGAAATCTTACAATGGAAAAGAAGAAATTTTCATACTAGATAAGCATTTGTTATATTGTGGGGAAATATTAAAATATTAAATAGGCCTCTTAATTTAAAAAAAAGTCACGTCACATTTTCAGGATAGCCGTAATACAAGTGTGAATGCAGTTATTCAGTTACGAAATTTTCTACTTTCAGTTATGAAATTTTCTGGTTTGGTATAAAGAAGTCCGATGACTGATATTTTGTAAATGTTGCATTTTGAGCTTCTCTTGTGTGTGTGTGTGTGGGGGGGGGTGTTTGCACATGCATAGTTTCTGCATGGCAGTGGTACAGGATTCAGTTCTCTTCTCCCCAGAGTCCCAGGAATTGAACTCTGGTCTGACTGGTGCCCTCCCTTGCTTATCCATCACACACACACACATGCTCCTCTGTACCCTTAGTTTCTTGATGAAAATGTAGTTTTGTTTGTAGCATTCAGAATTCTGGGAATGAATTGATAAATTACAGCTCTTCCTTGAAGCTGATTGGAATTTTGTCATAGTATGTAAGCTATGAGTGCTGAAGAAATGATGGAACCACTCTTTCCATCATGACCTCTATGTGATAGAAAAGGAACAAACTTTCTAATGTAGCTGCTTAATTTCACATATGCTTAATGATATTTTTCAAAGTAATTCTTTTTCTCTGCCTTCTTCCTGCACATCAAAATTTTACTGAATTTTGTTATTGGATACTATCTATGAGGCTTAATTCTTTATTTAAATAAGAAATATGCTGAATCAGTTCTGGCTTATTGTATGATTTTTAATATCTGTGACCAAAATGGTAAATTAACATCTTCTATCTTCATCTTCTTTGTTTCACTGGCAGAATCCTAAGGACTGCAGCAAAGCCAGGAAGCTGGTGTGTAACATCAATAAGGGCTGTGGCTATGGTTGTCAACTCCATCATGTGGTCTACTGTTTCATGATTGCTTATGGCACCCAGCGAACACTCATCTTGGAATCTCAGAATTGGCGCTATGCTACTGGTGGATGGGAGACTGTGTTTAGACCTGTAAGTGAGACATGTACAGACAGATCTGGCCTCTCCACTGGACACTGGTCAGGTAAGGAGCTTGTGCACCATAGCAGATATCTAGTAAGGTCAGATTAGCAGATTTCTAGGTATAGTTGTATAGGCTATCATCACTTTTTCTTTTTGATTCAAATGTAGAATAGTATTTTATTTTTAATAAAAAATAAAGCTAGGTATTGTATACCTAGCTGCAGTGGCACATACCTATAATTCCAGTGCTTGGGAGTCTGAGATGGGAGGATTATGAGTTCAAGGTCAGTCTAGGCTACATGGCCAAAATATGTATCTAAAATAAGTAAATAAAATAATTTAATATTTTATTCAATGTATATTTTTATCTTGATTTAACAAATTCAGTTTTCTTTTTACCAAGGGGTACAATTTAATATTTTAATAAAGATGATGTAATTTTCACTTTTAAGGTGATATTACTGAATTCATTTAACCTTCATAATTATTGCAGAAAGTTGACCAAGTGTCTCAAACATAAGAGTTTCAAACAGTAGCATGCTGTTTGAAATGAAGGATTGACTTGTTAGAATGTAGGATTCTGATGTAGGCTGTCAGGAGTGGGCCTAAGAATTTCATTTCTGAGAAATTCCTCTATCTTAAGACCAGATATATTCTCTATATCAATGAGAACCATTGAGATAGACTCCGCTGGCAACTTTGTCTCCATTTTACAGTTGAGGACAATGAAACCTTGTTTGCTTATATAATTTTAGTTTTAATCAAGAAACATTTGGTGATAGATAGGGTAAACTGCATTCTGGTCCAGGCTTTCCCAAGTGATTTATAAAAAAGAAAAAAGAAAACAGAAACTTTACCTTCTCATTACTGAAGTGGTATTAAAAAGACTAGACTATAAACAAAAGTCTTAGTGGTAATTCAGTGCTTTTGTTTTATGCTCAAGACTTTAAACAGATCTACCATATTAGATCTTGTATCATATTGCTGTCTTATAGTCTTGGGTAAGTTTCAGAACCCAAGATGGAAGTTTCTTCACCAGCAAAATGAGAGTGATAATGTGCCCCATTCAGTTGTTTGTAACACTAAATGAAGTCATATATTGAGATGTATTTACTGTATTACCTCATATAAGAACTGACTTAAATGCAAACTACTATTGTTACATTTAAAAATGCATGGGTACCTTGCAATTTTGTAGACAAATGTTTGTCATAAAAGATAAGTATTGCTGAACTTGGTTCCAGCACTCAGGGGGTGGAGGCAGGTAGATTTCTGAGTTGGAGGCCAGACAACCAGGGCTGCATGATGAGACCCTACTTAAAAACAATAAAATAAAAACATTTAAAAAGGTATGTTTGAGATCAGAATTTGTTTGTTCTTATGAAATGTATTGAGATATATATATATATATATATATATATATATATATATATATATATATATATATGAATGAAAAGTAGAACATTTCAAAATAAAGGAGCCAGCATAAATTCTAATAAGCTCCTTGATATTAATCTTTTGGTTATAAAAATATCTGTTGTTGTGACTTACACAAAGAATCCTGAATTCCTTTGTCACCACTTCCATGAAATTGTTACTGTTCAGAGACATTTTACATGAAATGCCTGTGGCTGGAATTTAATGATACCTATTTATGTGCATCACTAGTGCAGGAATTAGTGCATACATCTGAACAAGCTACATCCTACCTTAAATGTTGACTTATGTTGCTCCTGCATTAATTTTATAGTTGTAAGACCATATCCTGGACTGAGAAGATGGTTTAGTGTGTAAGAGCACTTGCTATCTGAGCATGAGGACTTGAGTTCAAGTTCTAGAACCCGTGTAAAAAGCTAGGCATGACTGTGCATCTGTAACCCTGGTGCTGTGGGGTAGGGATGAAGATTCGAGGATCACTGGGGCCTCTGGCCACTAGCCTAGCACCATGATTAGTGAAAGACCCTGTTTTATAGGACACCCAACATTTTCTTCTAGCCTCCATGAACATGAGAACTTGCACCCATTCACATACATTACACACACAATCTTCTATAGTGAGTAATTTGTTAGGTGAAGAGAGATAGATAATAAAGAATATACATCTAATTAAAAATCACCAAACCCCTCACATCGCCTGTACACATTATGTCTATTCTTACTAGTTGTATGTTTAAAGTGGCAGAGAATAATGTCAATTTATTTTCCTTACTATGAGATAGCTCCTAAACTTAAAGTAACTACATGTAGTACACCTTCAGATTCTTCTACATAGATCTCCTCATGAAGTTACAATAAGAATCTTGCTTATTTAATGTTTTAAAATACCTTTCAACAATTACTGATTTGTTTTTTAAATATAGCATTCTATATAGGCTATGAAAGATAACTAGCTTCTAAAGTCTTTTTGTAGTTATCATAAATACCCTTGAATAAATTATGTAGTGATATGAAGTCCAATAAGTTAAACTTTATCTGGGATTTTTTTCCTTTAAAAATTTCCTTATTACTGAGATTATTATTTAAACTATTTTGGCTCTAGGTCTTTCACATTTCCTTAATGAAATGAACTAAAGTATTAATTTAATAAATTGAATTAGAACCCATTTGGAAGTGAAAATAATAAATAACAAGAAAGAATTTGATGACTTTACAGTTTAAGTACACATATAGGTAGATGGCCATTTTTTTTACTTGTTAATGTAAATGGTGTGTTTTAATTTTCTCTATGCTTCATTTCAAAAGGGTTTTGGTCAAAGAGTTTTTATTTGCCACTCCTATGTTTTATATAGAAGCATCCTTAAAATAAAAGTACTTGTTTGGATCTGATACCCGTGCTATAGTAGTTTTGTGTGAAGAAGAAAAACACTGTCTGTCCCTTGTCATGGGAAGACTAGGGGTAAAGACAGGAGGCTGAATGAAGAAGTGAAATATACTGTGTACTCTTGTGGTGTGGGAAAGTTCAAGCTACAACACAAAATTATAAATAGCTCCTTTTGGAAGAAATTATTTTAAACAGAGTGAGTAGGAGGCAGCCAGGTAGGGACACCTGAGATTTTTAGTTGTTTATTTTCTCTTGAAGGCTCAAAATAAGGCACAATGATGGCAGATTCCTGAGTTATTTGTTAAAAACTTGACCTGAGCACTTTAGAGTTGTTTATTTTTAGGTCTTATGTATAAGACTTTTTTAGGCATGTGTACCGTGTGCATTCCTGGTGCCTATAGAAGTCAGAATTGGTCATTGGATACCCTGGAACTGGACCTAGGATGTTTGTGAACCATTTATATTGGTGCTGGGAGTGAAAGCTGGCTCCTCTACAGGAACAGTAAATGCAATAATATAACAAAAACACTTCCCCCATCTTTTTTCAGACTCCAAAACAGTTCTCATCAAGCTGTTTTAGACACATAAAATGTATTGCCTTTGTGGTAGTGGTGTTGTTGTTGTTAATGAAGTCTGTTGTTAAGAATGAAGAGCATGCAGGGGCTGGACATAGCCCCACTACACATTTGTAGCAGATAGGCAGCTTAGTCTTCATGTGGTCTCCTAACAATCATAGTATGAACAGTCTCTGACTTTGTTGCCTGCCATTGGATCCCCTTCCCTGAGCTGGACTGCCCATACAGGCCTCAGTGGGATCTGCACTTAGTCCTGCTCCACCTTGATGGCCCAGGGGTGAACCCAGGAGGTGGACTCCTCTTCTCTAAGAAGAAGGGCAAGACGGGAATAGGAGGAGGGATTTGTGAGGGTGGGACTGGGAGGAAAGATGGGAGAGGGGCTGTGACTGGGATGTAAAATGAATAAGTAAACACATTATTTTTAAAAAGAAAAGAAAAAAGAACGAATCTTAGCAATATGAGGGAGTGATTTAAGATGAACTACATAATTAGCATCAAAGTCTCTATGGCCCAAAAGCAATTTCTTTAATAAAGTTTCTTAAAAATCTCTTCAAGTCTATTTTGGATCTACCCAAGGTTGCTAATAGAGTCTAGTTGTTCTGACTTCCTGTGAACTGTCTCAATAACATTTTCAGAAATATGAGTGTTTTTGTAAAGACCTACCAAGCCTTGTATGTTAATAGGTATGTTCCTTAAATATTTGATATAAATTACATTTTATAAAACAAGTTATGTCTTAAATATTCAGATGTAGCTGCATAAATACATTGGATATTAGAAAGAATTAGTGTTGCCTCTTCCACCTCTTCCTAAAAAGATGTGCCTTGTAATTCAATTAAAGTTTAAGTATCTTTAAGCTTAATATTGTTTGTAGTTTCTACAGAAATTGCACATAGCTGTATCTGAAGACAACTACAGTGTACTCATATATATATGGTGGGTAGGGGAACAGGGCCGGGAGGGGGGAGGGTATAGGGAACTTTCTGGATAACATTTGAAATGTAAATGAAGACAATATCTAATAAAAGTTGGAAAAAAAATGAAAATAAAGAAAATATCTAATAAAATTTTTAAAAAATTAAAAAAAGAAAAGAAATTGCAAATAGCAATAATATAAGTCAAATTTGATTTTCCTCAAAAATAACAGTATTGTCACAGTTATTATTCGAGATTTTGATGCACAACTTCATTTTTAAGTAATTCACAAAAAAACATACTATATAGGTGTCCATAATGAGCATATTGTGTTTGTGGTTTTTAATAAAAGTTTATTACTATCATAAACAAGGAAAGTACAGGGGTTATCAAGTTTAAAAGAAAAATAAAATGTTTGTTGGCGCCATAGGATATGTAAAGACAACCAAACCTAATCCCTGCTCTTCAGAACTTGCCATGACTGTATAAGACAGGAATCTGTACATGTTCAGTGTACAACACAAAGCCCACTGCAGGCCTGGTCTCTACCTACCTGCCACCATGCTTCCTGTCATGGTGAATATGTCTTAATCCTCTAAAACTGTAAGCAAGCCTCCAATTAGATGTTTTATTTTATGAGTTTTCTTGGTCCTGGTCTCTTCACAGCAATCAAACAGTAACTAAGACAGATAGTATCTGTAGCCTCCGTGTTCAGTGTATTTCACAAGGTTGTTATAAAGGTTTACCATGAAAACTTATTTGGCAGTAATTCATACATTTTAAATCACTCATATGTTGTGATCACCATTTTAATTTTTTAGGAACAAAATAATAAATATTTCATAATTGAATATAAGTTATTTCAGCAAGATATCTTTTGAAAAATGATTAGCAAACAACATTACCAAAATTCAGAACTGTTTGAAGGATTTTTTTTAAAGCTCATTTATAAATAAAAAAGGAAATTATATACTTACCTGGCAAGGGGGTTACCAAAGTATTTTCATGATACCATGATTACCAAAGTGTCTTTCCCAGGGTGAGGCTCATTCACTGACTGCAAGCTGGATGTGCCAATCTCTGTGATTCTCTGTGTGTGGACAGCTCGATTGCATTATTTTTGATAGGTGGGGGACTGTGTTCCCAAGCAGAAAAAGAGAGTGAAAGTGATGATAACCATTCTCCTTGCTTCAAACAAAACAAGGTTTGACTCTTGAGGTTGCCTCATGCCACATGATGATCACTCTCCACTATTATATAAAGTGATCCATCTAGTAATTGGAAATGTCTAGCATTTAAGACCTAGATTGGATTCAGAACCTGATATGTACATTTTTCAAGTAACATATTATTCTTTTTATAGCCTACCATGAATTTTAGAAGAACCTGTTGTGAATGAATTAAAAGTGGAATTTAGTTCATTCTTCTGTTTTATTGTATTGTACTAGTATTAGCTTGTGTATTGCTTCTGTGGTGAACATTTACATTATTACAAGCTTTTGCTATTATAAACAAAATTAATAGTTATTTTCATGTATGACTCCTGTGTATATATAATTTATATATTAGTTTACCTAGGCTAGTGCTTATTAAACTTGTTCATATCATATAAAATATATTTTATTGTCTATATTTTCCCTTTAGTGGAGTGCCATATGGTAAAGTCACAGATCTTTATGGTACTTTGTTATATATAAAATCTTATGCTCTGAAAATTAGGTTGACTTCAGTCCTCAAATCAAACAAAGCGCCCATATTTGTCTTTTAAAATAAAATTTTATTATAGCACATTGACTATTTGTTAATACTACCTATGGTTGCTTTCACACTCCTCTGACAAGGTAAGAGACCCTGTGGCTCACTGTATGATTTAGGGTTCTCCAGCTAGATGGAAACTAAAGGTGTATGTATGTGTTTAGAGTGATTTATTAGTATTCCGAGCTTTTTTTCTAATATCCATTTATCAGTGAGTACGTACAATGTGTGTTCTTTTGTGACTGGGTTACCTCACTCAGGATGATATTTTCTAGTTCCATGCATTTGCCAGTGAAAGTCATTGTTTTTAATAGCTGAGTAGTACTCCATTGTATATTTTTCTTAACTTATCTTCAGCTATGTAAGTCTCTTTGAAAGTCTTCAATTTATTTTTTTCATTTTCAAGTAAGTTTAATGTACTCAACGTCAAATGAGCATTTGTAGGACTACAGATTACTTACTTGGTGATAACAGGTGACATTCATTGTGTCTGGCACAAAAGAAAATTGCCAAAGCTTGCTAAAAAAGAAACTTTCACCCGAGAAATTGAATTTAGGTTCAGACCAATAGCTCAGTGCCTCATATACAAAATCCACTGGGCCCATCACCAGCATTTTAAAGAAAACCGAACAATTCTACAACAGAAATGCCAAGCATGACACTAGGATGAGCTTTGCAGCGTTTAGGATCATGTGTTCTAGGGTAGCCTCGGCAGCACAGATAGGCCCTGGGGGATGGAGAGAAGAAGGGAAATAAGTTAAATTTATAGTTTAAACCCTTTCCATAAAGATCTCAGGTCTAGATGCCTTCACCGGAAAACTGAACCTTCCAGTGAACACTTACTTTCCAGTTCACTGTATAAGGGAAGATCACCCTTAAAATCAGATTGGGCTTCCTAAAAGAAAGAAGTCACCAGGTGAACAGATTGATGACAGGCTTCTTTGGGTGCCTGGAGTGTGGGGCACAGATCAGATATCCAAGGGCAAGGCTCCAAGGTAGTTGTTTATATGAGAAGGCAGACAGATGCTGCATCTAAGGTCATTTGATTTTCCCTTATCTTTACCTAATCTCTTAAGCATCCTGGCTTTTCTTTCCAGTTGTTTTGTTTGTTTGTTTTGTTTTTTTGAGAGGCTGAGGCAGGAAAACTATGAAGTCAAGGCCTGCTTGGGGCAGTCTAACAAACGCCATCCCAAAATAATGTAAATATCTTCAACTTTGTAAACACTGGTGTATGCTTAGATGCTCCTCCGCTTGTGTGCTGTAGAGATCTGTATATCAGTAATTAGCTCTCATGAGCCTTGCTAGCTAGATTGCCAAGAACTCTGCATATTCCATTCCTTTTAATGCCCATGATAATCTGGACTGCTCACATTTCATATAAGTGACTTGCCAGAGGTACTGCAGCTATTAAGATACAGAAGCCCAGTACACCTTTGAAACCTGATCTTTTATTTTTCATTTTCCTCTCTCTGCTCTCCTCCCAGTCACCCCCCCCCCCCGCCATTTACTCTTCCTTCCTTTCTCTTCAGAAAAAAAAGGGGGGGGGGTGGTTCCATGGATGTCAGCCAGCCTTGACATATCAAGTTACAGTGGGGCTAGGCTCATCTTTTCTTGTTGAGGCTAGATAGAGGAAGGGTCCCAAAGGTAGACAACAGAATCAGAGACAGCCTCTGCTTCTGCTATTGGGAGTCTTATACTAGGACCGAGCTGCACAATTGTAACTTATGTGCAGAGGACCTAGGTCAGTCCCAGGTATGTTCCCTGGTTATCAGGTCTGACTCTTGGAGCCCTTATGGGCCTAGGTTAGTTGATTCTGTAGGGTTTTTTTGTGGTGTCCTTTGAAACCTGATATTTAATGAACCAAAAATTAGCAAGTGATGTTTTTCCTAAGTCTCCAGCCTGCTATATATATTTAAAAAATATATATTTATATTTAAGTACACTGTAGCTGTCTTTAGACACACCAGAAGAGGGCATCAGATCTCATTACTGATGCTTGTGAGCCACCATGTGGTTGCTGGGATTTGAACTCAGGACCTTCGAAAGAGCAGTCGGTGCTCTTACCCGCTGAGCCATCTCACCATGCCCCCCCCCCTTGTTTTAAACAGCAGCAGAAGGAACATACACAGTCTATAGGCATCAAATATTTGCTACTTTTCCTTTTGCAGAAAAAATTATTCATGATTGAAATTCCTATACATGGAAAATTCCCAGTCTAAACAGGAAATAAGCTCAAACATTTAAAAAGTCTATCTCATGAGGCCAGTGTTGTCAATGGTTTGTAAAGTCATAAGCAAAACTCCAAAGGATGGGGGAGAGTATACCCATTCTAGACATAAAAGTCAGAAAGAATTGGCATTTTAAAGCTGTTTTTGGCAGAGTTGTTTAAATGGCCAGAAATCTTAGGGATGGAATCCTACACATTTGGAGTGCCTGACAGATAATGATAAAATGGCCAGGTACCTGTCATATCTTGCTTAGAAGAGAATTCCAAACTATCAGAACTGGGAATTATTTTTCTCTTCAGTTTCTAATTTGCTGAATTACATAGAAGAGAGATGTAAACCATCTGCTTCTCAGTTTAGCCTTTAGTCAGATGTGAGTGAAAACTCAGTTTTGGTAGCTAATTTTATTGTACTTTGCAAGTAAACCAAAAACCCTGATGGGAGATACTTGGATTTAAGTAATTTTTTTCTCTAAATTTTTTTTCATGCAATATGTTTTGATCATATTCTTTCCTATCTCCCAACTTCTCTCTGATCCTTCCTACCTTTTACTCACCCAACTCCATGTTCTAGTCCTCTATTAAAAAAAAAAAAAAAGAAAGAAAGAAAAAGAAAAAATCAAAACAAATATTTTTTTAAAATCAGTAAGATTAAAAACTAACAAATAAAACAAAACTAAATCATGCACACTAAACCACCAACGAAAGTGTACACATGGAGGGACCCATGGCTTCAACTGCATATGTAGCAGAGAATGGCCTTGTCTGGCATCACTGGGAGGAGAGACCCTTGGTCCTGTGGAGGCTTGATGTCCCAGTGTAGGGGAATGCCAGGTTGGGGAGGTGGGGGTGGGTGGGGGAGCACCCTCATAGAAGCAGCAGGAGGGGGATGGGATAGGGGATTTGCAGAGGGGAAACAGAGATAGGGGATAACATTTGAAATGTAAATAAATAAAATAGCCAATAAAAAACATAATAGTATATTAATGGTAAAAGTAATATATTGGTTTTATGCATGTTTTTATATATTTGTGTAGACAAAAATACAAATAATATAGTATAAAATATAAAATATTAGCAGATTATTTCTTGTTATTAATTTTATGAGAAATTTGTAATTTCTTTATATTGCAAGTATTATATTTTACTTACGTATTTAAAAATGTTAACCTTAGCTACTTCTTTCCTTCTAAAGTGCTATTTGACATTTTTTTTTTTTTTTTTTTTTTTGGTTTTTCAAGACAGGGTTTCTCTGTATAGCCCTGGCTGTCCTGGAACTCACTTTGTAGACCAGGCTGGCCTCGAACTCAGAAATCCGCCTGCCTCTGCCTCCCGAGTGCTGGGATTAAAGGCGTGCGCCACCACGCCCGGCTGCTATTTGACATTTTCAATGCAGTTAATTCTAAGGTACAAAGTGAGTTCCAGGACAGCCAGGGCACACAGAGAAACCCTGTCTCGAAAAAACACAATATAAAAAAAAAAATTAAAAAAAAAAAACAAAAACTATGGAATCCATTTTGTGTTGGCCAGCTACTTCTGGGCATGTCCCAGAATATGTTTGATATACCCATGATTCTCTATTGAAGAAATCTGACTTTCCCTTTTCCAGCAGGTGTCAGTTTCAAATAGCTTCTTGGTTAGAGGTAGGACTTTCTGTTCCACGTTCTCTTCTCAGTGCAGGGGTTTTATCTCATTTGAACCTATGTGGGTCTTACATGTGCTGTCATAGGCTCTGTGAACTCGTGCTTCAGACCTCTTGTTGGAAAGGTGTCATTTCCTTAGAGTTATCCACCTCTAGCTCTTTACAATTTTTCTCCCTTCTCTTCTAAATAGATCCCTGGGCCTTGAGGGGAGGAGTTTGATAAAGACATCCCACGTAAGGTTAGGTGCTCTACAGTCTCTCACTCTCTACACATTGTTCAGTTGTGAGTCTGTGTTAATTTTCATCTACTTTAAGAAGAAGCTTCTCTGATAATAGTTGAGGAATGTACTGATCTGTGGGCACAGCACTTTCTTTCTTTCTTTCTTTCTTTCTTTCTTTCTTTCTTTCTTTCTTTCTTTCTTTCTTTCTTTCTTTCTTGTTTTTGTTGGTTTGGTTTGGTTTGGTTTTGGTTTTGGGGGTTTTTTGAGACAGGGTTTCTCTGTATAGCCCTGGCTGTCTTGGAACTCACTCTGTAGACCAGGCTGGCCTTGAACTCAGAAATCTGCTTGCCTCTGCCTCCCGAGTGCTGGGATTAAAGGCGTGCGCCACCACGCCTGGTCAGCATTTTCATTAGGAGTCATTTTATTGCTATTCTTTAGTAGAATAGTAGTAGTAGGTATTCTTGTTTCATAACATATTTAGTCTCAGATGCCAGGCCACTTTAGCAGTGCCATATTTGGTTTCCATCTCCTGGAAAGGGCCTTAAATCCAATCAAAAGTGTTGGTTACTCTTATAACATATGTACCAATCTCAATGCAAGTATTTTTAAGGTGTACTCATGTGATGCTTTTATTAGATAAACTGAATTTTATATTCATTCTTTGCTGACATATTCACTATTATAATTTTGTGTTCTTGTTAATGGTTATTCAGTATGTGCAGTAATTGTGGCTAACATTGCAGTCCTGCTTCTGGTAGACATTGGCAAAAGAGGTCAAGTTAATGCAGCACTGCTTGTTAGGGATTTTTTTTTCCACTGAATTGAGAAAATGACACAGGATTGGCACTTTTATTACTCATGCCCTGTTTATAAGCATTGCCCTAGGTATAATGAATGTCAACTCAAAATATTTCTACTTCCCAAAATTAGCACATAGGTCAGTATTACATTAGAAGAAACTGGAGGTGTATACGTCTGTGGCAGAGTGTATCCCTGTTTGACTTATGCAAGACTCTAGTTCAGTCCCTAGAAATACAGAAACCAGTTACATTACTAGATATCTTTCTTTTATGCAGTTTACAATATGATAGTTAATAGTTAATCAAGTATTAGTCTTTTGAAGTATTATTTTATTATCTAGGTGATAAAAGGATAAATTATCCTACATTAACTAGAAAATATTCCAGACATCAAAAATAAAAGTAGACAAGGCATAAAGATTACCTAATCTTGTAATTTGTTCAGATTGACATCTAATGTATGAGTTATAAATGTTATGTCTATGTTTATGACATTTTTAAAAGCCTGGTAATAGCTGTAAGCTGTTTCATTTTCTGAATATCATTAATATTAATATGTAATTATTGAACTAATTAATGTATATGTGAGCAGATCACTCTTCCCTGTTCTCCTGGGGATATATATTTTAAATGTTTCTCATTAAGTGAAACCTATTCTTTGAACATTTTCTCATCGTCTGAATAGAATATGCATTAGTGATAAATGGCAAATTTTGTTTCTGTTTTATGTTGGAGCAAATATTTTGTTTAACATTGATTATATATTCAAATGTATATTTGATAGCGTTTCAATTATGTTTCATAAAAAATGAATATGTTTTACTATAGAGATTGTAATATCTCCGTAACTACTTATTAGTACTTATTCCTCTGTTTTAGAATCCAAATTATATATGAAAGGATATAAAAACAGTAGTAGCCACAGATCCATATAAATTATATATAAATTAATGTGTTTGCCTTAGCATGTTTTAAAGACTGTGTTACTGTTCTGTGTTATTGAAATGCATTTTCCCTGGGTCTTGAGGACATGCTGAGATGCTTAAAGAAATGCATGAAAAGAATCAGTCTAGGAATATTTGAATGCGGCCTTTGTGACTAAAATCCAGCCTGCAACCTCTGTCTAGTCATGTTATTTCTCAGACTAGACAAAGAAGTAGTTTCATAGAGCTGTATTTTGATAAAAATTGTCTGCTGTTGAAAATAAATTATCATTTTAAAGTTGGTGGTTCTTTTCTTTTTTACTAGAATATAGTGTGTTGTTACCAAGTTATATATTTAGTTAGTTCAACTTAACCAGTTGTTATTAAAGTTCATGAGTAAAAGACACAGAAAGGCTGTTGAAGTCTTTTACCAGACCGTTGCTTTTACACCTATCATTGCTCCTTTCTGTAGTCGAGCTGCTACAGAAGAAATAGAAGGGAACAGCTTAGGCAGTTTTTCTTAACTTGTCATTTTTTAGTCTCCTGTCAGTAGAATTGTGAGACAACATATTTTCACCGTCTGTCACAGAACATCCCAATTTAATTAAGAGAGTTGGACAGTTTTCTCTGTCAGCACCAAGTGGGAGAATTTCCTTCTTTTCTGTAGTCATTACATAGAACACTAAAAACAATATAGTCAGATCTCTACTGAATTAATTAAAAATAATATAATTCTATGTGATTTAAACTAGACAAATATTCAAAAAGTTACTATTCTTTGTTTTGGGTGGTTCATTTCTATGTTATCATTGCTAAACCCCAGGATGTCACACTGGTGAGCAGAGGCCCCAGCCTACTATGTGGACAAAAGCACCTGAAAAATAGAGCCTTTTAGGTTTTGAGAGTTGCTCAACAGCTACAAAAACAGTAAGCTTGCCCCTTTTTGGCAAATACTTTATTTCGCATCTCAAGCTGCTACCTGCTGTTTGCCCTTGGTAATTGGAAATGAGGACATGACCACTCCTAGGTGTGACTGAGGGGAAGAGTTTTATTGTAGATATGAGGTAGAATGTGGCCAGAGGCATATAGAAGGGTCCACACTAGACCAGGCCATGAGAGGAGAGGTAGGGGATGGGGAGAGAGAGAGGGGAATAGAAGAAAGAAGGGAACAAGTGACCATAAGAGAATCTGAGGACCAAGAGAGCTTATGGCAGGCTTACAGGGGAAAGAGAAGCTGTGGGGAATAAAGGGAAGCCCATGTCTTGGGCTGGAGAAATTTAGGGTGGAGGTGGAGTGAGAAATGCTACAAAGAGCCACAGGTACTGAGTGAGCTTTGTCCCAGGGTTTTTTTGGTAATGTAACACTTGGTGCCTGTTTTGTTCTGTTTTGTTTTGGGACGGAATACATTTTCTTTTTTTTTTTTTTTCCTTTTTTTTTCAATTTTTATTAGATATTTTCTTCATTTACATTTCAAATGTTATCCCGAAAGTCCCCTAAACCCTCCCCCATCCCCAGCCCTGCTCCCCTACCCACCCACTCCCACATCTTGGCCCTGGCGTTCCCCTGTACTGGGTCATATAAAGTTTGCATGACCAAGGGGCCTCTCTTCCCAATGTTGGCCAACTAGGCCATCTTCTGCTATATATGAAGCTAGAGACATGAGCTCTGGGGGTACTAGTTAGTTTATATTGTTGTTCCACCTATAGGGTTGGAGACCCCTTCAGCTCCTTGTGTACTTTCTCTATCTCCTCCCTTGGGAACCCTGTGTTCCATCTAATAGCTGACTGTGAGCATCCACTTCTGTGTTTGCCAGACACTGGTATAGCCTCCCACGAGACAGCTATATCAGGGCCCTTTCAGAAATATCTACCTTGGGTAGTCTAGGTTTCTGGGCTAATATCCACTTATCGGTGAGTACATGTTATGTAAGTTCTTTTGTGATTGGGTTACCTCACTCAGGATGATGGCCTCCAGATCCATCCATTTGCCTAGGAATTTCATAGATTCATTGTTTTTAATAGCTGAGTAGTACTCCATTGTGTAAATGTACCAAATTTTCTATATCCTTTCCTCTGTTGAGGGACATCTGGGTTCTTTCCAGCTTCTGGCTATTATGAATAAGGCTGCTATGAACATACATCCTCTAGCACAAAGCTCACTTGTAAAATTTAAACTGTAGCCTGTAATACCGATTCTTGATCTATCTTTTAAAAATAATGTGCTCAATATGAGTATAGTATTGGAATAACAACAAAAACAAATGCATTATAATGGAGTTGGTTGGGCCTACAAATATTTGAAATATTATAACATCAAATCCATTATTAGTAAAAAATACTTTTAATAGTTGATTTTATTTTTACTTTGTTGAGGAGAGTCTAAATAATACTTGATTTTTGCTGAATGAAAACATTATCAAGCTGGGCAGTGGTGGCACACACCTTTAATCCCAGCACTTGGGAGGCAGAGGCAGGCAGATTTCTGAGTTCAAGGCCAGCCTGGTCTACAAAGTGAGTTCCAGTCAGCCAGGGCTATACAGAGAAACCCTGTCTTGAAAAAAACAAAAAAACAAAAACAAACAAATATGGTTGGTTATCAAGTTTTTGTTTTTAATCTTAAAAATTCATTAGTTAGCAAAGAGAAAGCAATGATGCACTAGGACAATTTAATATCTTTGTCACAAGAAGACTGACAAAGCTATATTTCTCTTACATAACATTATAGAGCTTTTATTTCAATACTGACTAGAAAATGCTTACTTACAAAATTAAAAACATCTACTTCAAAGGAGAAATTAAATTCATTCAAACAGAATAAATTTCTTCCCAGGTTGAGAAATCTCAGGTAGCCTTTGTGTTTCTAATTTGAGCTAAGTGTGGCTTTTATTAGTTAGGTAGAGTCCTTTCTCTCCCTAGCCTCATCTTAATCAAAGGGGCGGGGAATCCCATCTTTGATAATATTTAATAGCTACTAGAAAGTCTTTAAAGATCCTTTCCAAAACACCCCTAAGGGGAAGTGTATTGTTTTTAATTATTAGAGAACAGGAAAAGGAAGATTAGTGATAGTGTTGACGGAACAAAGTTGTTTGATCTCCGAGGCTGCCCTGGTAGGTGGTAAGCAACTCAGCTGCTAATAACTTTTACCCTGAGACAGCCTCCCTGTCAGCCCACGCTCCTCGCCTTCTCTTGCAGGCCCAACAATCCTCCCCTCTAAAATCCATAAAGGAAGGAATTTCTTTTGTTCTGAGGATCATTGTTGACTCTTCTGGCCCAGTTTCCCTTGCCTGTGAGTTGCTAGTGTAAAATCACACATTTCATTTAAAATCTGGCTCAGCTCAGCTCAAACCTAGGATGAATATTATTTAAAACAACTGTGAGAGGCCAAAATTTCCTGGATTTAATTTCTTCTGCCTTATGCTGTAGGTCTGGTCATATAAAATTTATTTATTTTATTTGACCATACTATTTTTAAGTAAAAATGTAAAATTAAAAGCAATGAATGTTGATTGCTAAAAGCCAAGTAAGTACATGAAATATTAAAGAAAAAATAAATATACTAGATATATAAATAAGTATTCCTTTTAGTCATTTTGGTGTGTTTTAAATTAGTAGACATTATTTCTTAGAGTAAGTACCTATAAAAAACTGAACAAAAAGTAAATAGTAAATATCTTGGGCATCTTGCACAGCCAACTCTACCCTACTGTAAGTATTTGCATTGCTGTAATACATTTGTTAAGATGAGAGAACTGGGCATGGTGGCACATGCCTCTAATCCCAGAACTCAGGATACTGAGGCAGGTGGATCTCTGAGTTTAAGGCCTTCATAGTTCTACACAGGGAAATTCTGCCTAAATAAATAAATAAATAAATACAGAGAACTGAAATCCATTTATATTAGGATTCATGGATTCTGTTCTATAATTCTGCTGTTGTCAACTGTGTAATTATATATTCTCACTATACATAATTTTGCAGTCTGTTTACTGCCCTAAAAGTTCTAGGCCTTCTCCTTATTCATCCTTCTCTTCCTCTCCTCAAATCTTGTCAACCACTGTCTTAGCTTTGTCTGTCAAGTGGACCCAATTTAGAGTCACTTGAGGACAGAATCTCAACTGATTAATTTTCTAAAGCAGATTTGTCTGTTGCCGTGTGTATGAGGTATTGTCTTGATTTTTGATTGATGTAAGATGGCTCAGCCCACTGTGAGTGTCACTATCCCTATGCAGGTGGTTGAGCTATATAAATAAAACCTAGCTAAGCATGCGCCTGTGAGCACTAGAGATAGAGGTAGAAGCAGCCTTGCTCTGGTTCCTGCCTTGAGCTCCTGTCCTGACTCCTCTCAATGATAAGGTGAAGTAGACTCCTCCCCTAAGCCATAGCCACTGAAGAAGCTAGAGCAACCACCAGTTTGTTTGGTTTTTAGCCTCCATAATTTTCCCTTTCCTACAATGTCATCTAGTTGGAATATACATTACATGTTCTTTTATGCCTACTCACCTTTTTGTTAGAGTTCCTGAACATCTTTTTGTGACTTAACAGCTTATTTCTTTTTATTATCGAGTTGTATTATATTGTATTCTACTTGTTTATCCAATTATCTATTGAAGAACATTTTAGTTGCTCCCAATTTTTTATAGTTTTGAATAAAGCAAGTATAAATATTTGTGTGCAGATCTTAAATAGGCATCATTTTTACCTCATTGGGTAGGTACTTAGAAAAAGGATTACGAGATCACATGGTAAGTCTGTATTTAGCTTTGTAAGAAGCTACTAGACTCTCTTCCAAAGTGGCTTTCTTTGTCAATATAAAGTATAACAAAATACTATGAACTATGTGGTTTAACCAAGAGATACTCCTGGAAGCTGGAAGGTGTAGGTGAAGCTTGTGGTGCCAACAGTTCCATTTCTTGGTTATGATCCTTTCCCCAGCTTGGGGTTGCATCCTTGCTTTCACAGTACATTGCTCTGTTATAGAGAATAGGAGTTCTGGTATTTTTTCTTCTATAAAACCAGTAACCCATTATGAACTTGTATTAACGATGGTTCTCTAGAAGAAATAACCAATAGTGTGTGTGTGTGTGTGTGTGTGTGTGTGTGTGTGTGTGTGTGTGTGTTTAAAAATAGGATTTATTGGATTGACTTTCCATGGTAGCGACCGGATAATCTAATGATGGTAGTTTGTACTTTAAAAGGCAGAGAACATGGTAACTGCTTAATTTAGAAAGCTGGTTGTTTCAGCAGCCCCATTCCAAGGTCAAAGGCCTGGAAGCTCCCTAGAAATTCATTGAAAGGCCCAGAAAACTAGAATTTGGTGGCAGCAGGTTGTGCACACTGATCTAGCCTGCCAGCCTTGGAAGGTTCTACCCATGTTCAGAGCAGATCTTTTCTCCCAGCCCCACAGTCACTTTTCCTGGTATGAGAAGCCCAAAGTGGCCAGAGATAAATCCTGTCTCACGGTTCAACATAATTGCTGTATTTTCTGGTAGGAGCTATTTCTTCATATAGAAGCACCCTCTACCCTGATCTGGATCTAAAAATTACAGAACTCCAAAGTATATTGTCATGGAACAGAAAACAGAAATTTGGTTAGGGGACCACTAAGGTTGATAGTGAGTGATACTGTTTCTATTGCCCTATAACAAAGCCCATGGTTTCTCTTTAATGGAGTTAATTTCCTTAACAGTTCCAGCCCTTTGTGCCACACCTGCCAGGTCCATGACAAAAATACTCACACTTCTTTTCTTGTCAAACTCAATGCTTCTTCCCATCTTTCTGCTTCTAGTTTCTCCCCACCCCACCCCACCCCACCCCCTACTATCTGATAAAAACAATAGTGCCAACTGGCCACTGGGTATTCAAACACATGAATTTGTGCAATTTCAGATCAAAACCATGCATTCACAGCCTTATCTAAACATCTTTATCTCCCCAAAGTCTCACATCCTGATTCCATCACACTGGGATTTAAGACATCAACTTATGAATTTTAGGATAGAGAGGGAGATCAGCACATTCAGTTCATGAATGCTGGCCATTTTACACTCCCAACAACAGTTAAAGGGACTCTGAATCATTAATCCTCAGCATTTGACACTTTTTGTCAAATGTTTAAATTTTAGATATTACACATTGTTGTTGTTTTCTATTGAAAGCCTATATTCAACTCCACTGATGACTTCTTTATTTCTGTGTTGACTTTCCATTGCTATGACAAAATACCTGAGAAAAACAATTAACAGAGACTTATTTTGATCATGGCTTCAGAGATTTCAGCCCATGGTGATTCATCTGTATTGTTTATGGGCCTGTGGTGAGGCAAAACGTGGTGGGGAACATGAAGTGGGTGAGGCTGCTTACCTAATGGATGCTAGAAACAAAGAAAGAGAGGGGAAACAGTTAGGGCCCCAATATACCCTTCAAAGCATCCCTGCAAGGACATCTTTCCTCCAACTAACCTCAACCTCAATTGCACCAATAACTGGGGACCAAAGGTTTAATATGCAAGAACATTCCAGATGCAAACTTTAACCCTTGAGATTGGTGGTGTTCCCTGGTTAGAAGTTTACATGATGGCTTGTAGCCGTCTTCTCTTTTGACATGTGTTTACTGCTGTGAATTTCCCTTTCAGTGTTCACTTTTTTGCTGTGTTCCACATTTTGATGTATGGGCAAAAATACCTTTTTAATATCTTGAGACTTCATTCATCCTATGTTATAAATAGCATGAGAGATTCTCACTACCTTTCTGTTGATTTTTAGCTTAACTGTATTGTAGTCTGAAGTCATACTTAGTATAATGCTTATTCTTTTAATTTTGTTAAGATGTATTCTGCCAGTCAAAACATGGTCTTTTTTGTTGAAATGCCCTCCTAGAGACTTGAAAAGACTGTGTATTCTGAGGTTCTAGGTAAAGTGTCCTGGAAATGTTAACTCAGTTCTACTTTATCTTTACTCATGCCTCTTTGCCTGATGGTTCTTTCAGTGATATAGGCATCGACGTCTTCAAGTATAATAATGAAGTTATATGTTTTAAGTTTATTGCTCAAATATTATGGGATATAGATTTTAAAGAAAGTTTGTCTTCTTAGGAGCCAACATTCCTGTTTTCTTATTTCTCTTCATCTTACTGTGTATTACTTTCCCTGTTTTAAAGTCAATTTTATCTGAAATTCATAGACATTTAGACATTAGATATTTTCTTTATTTACATTTCAAATGCTATCCCGAAAGTTCCCTATACCCTCCTCCCTCCCTGCTCCCCTAACCACCCACTCTAACTTCTTGGCCCTGGTGTTCCCCTGTACTGGGGCATATAAAGTTTGCTAGACCAAGGGGCCTCTCTTCCCAATGATAGCCAACTAGGCCATCTTCTGCTACATATATAGCTAGAGACATAAGCTCTGGGGGTACTGGTTAGTTTATATTGTTGTTCCACCTATAGGGTTGCAGACCCCTTCAGCTCCTTGGGTGCTTTCTCTAGCTCCTCCATTGGGGGCCCTGTGTTCCATCCTATAGATGACTGTGAGCATCCACTTCTGTATTTGCCAGGCACTGGCATAGCTTCATAGGAGACAGCTATATCAGGGTCCCTTCAGCAACATCTTGCTGGCATATGCAATAGTGTCTGGGTTTGGTGGCTGATTATGGGATGCATCCCCAGGAGGGGTACCTCTGGATGGTCCATCCTTTTGTCTTAGCTCCAAACTTTGTCTCTGTAACTCCTTCCATGGGTGTTTTGTTTCCTATTCTAAGGAGGAATGAAGTATCTAAATTTTGGTGTTCCTTCTTCTTGATTTTCTTGTGTTTTACAAATTGTATCTTGGGTATTCTAAGTTTCTGGGCGAATATCCACTTATCAGTGAATGCATATCAAGTGACTTCTTTTGTGATTGGGTTACCTCCATTGCTGGTAGGATTGCAAGCTTGTACAACCACTCTGGAAATCAGTCTGGCGGTTCCTCAGAAAATTGGACATTCCTCTCCTGGGCATATACCCAGAAGATGTTCTAACTGGTAATAAGGACTCATGCTCCACTATGTTCATAGCAGCCTTATTTATAATAGCCACAAGCTGGAAAGAACCCAGATGTCCCTCAACAGAGGAATGGATACAGAAAATGTGGTACATTTACACAATTGGTCTTCTAAAACAGCTTAGTTTCAATATATGAGAACTAGCCACAGATACCATGAGACTGATCATAGAAAGAAGACAGATTCAAAACTGCAGGGTCACTTATTGGGAACTGACAGAAGCATGGCCCCGAATTATAGCATGATTCCATTTATTTTTGTGATTTTAGCCAGAAAAATAGGGGTGTGACTTCATCCAAGCCAGAACATACCTGTTTTATCTTAAGCTAATATCAGAGTCAAGCACCTTCCTGGTTCTAGGGTCTAACCAGGGTCCATATTCTGATATGGTTTTGTTTTTGGCCAATGTGATAAGAAGTTGTGCATAGAATATGGATCCGAACCCCTCAAAGGCAACCATAGCAGTTGTAAGCCAAGATGGCTACAGTTATGGTAAGAAAAATCTATAAAGTTGAATAAGAGAGTCTATTCTGTTTTTATTTTTGCCTTGTTCTTTGTTCACTGTTAAATTTACCTGTTTTTCTGCCTTATCGTATAAAGATTACATTTTTTTTCTCTTGCCTTAGCATATCAATTAAAACCCTTCCTAGCAATTGCTCTGGAGTTTGTAATATATATTTATAACTAATCTAGGTCCACTTTTAAATATATATTCTTTCATGAATATTGCTACCACTTTATAATCAAAGTATTCTGAGTTCTTTTCTCCCAGCTTTTATAACATTGTTATCATCCATTGTACTTTCTGACAAATTAATTGGAAAGAACTGGGGTGTATAGTTCAGCAGGTAGCATGCTTACCTAGCATTCACGAAGCCCTGAATTTGATCCTTAACATTGTAAAACCCTGCCATGGTGGCACATATTTGTAATCCCAGAGAGGAAGGAACACAGAAACAGGAGGATCAGAAATTCAAGGTCATCTGTAGTTACATAGAGAGTTTGGGGCAGCCTGGAATACTCTACTGTACATATCTGGATTTATCTAGATTTTTCCCTCCTCTTACTATTTTTTGAAATTCTTTTTTTAAAATAATTTTTGAAATGTTCATGTATTTTCATGATTTCTATCCCTTCCTCACCAACTCCTCTAGTGTTGCCCCCTCCTGAAATTCATCTTTTATTATTGTTACATACACATATATGTTGCATACACACACACACACACACACACACACACACACACACACACACACACACACACACACACACATATATATATATATATATATATATATATATATATATATATATATATATATATATATATATAACTTTAGTCCATTCAGTGATTACATGCACACACACGCGCATCCAAGTGTGTGCTTTGGGCTGGAAAAGACTGATTCTCCCCTTCTCAGCAGCCGTTTATTTCCTGTAGCTCTCATCTGGCACGGGTTGGAGCTTGTCGCTTATGGAATTTTCTTCATCCATGTTGATGTGTCAATAGTGTTATTATCATGCAGGTCTTGTTTAGGCAACTATATTGTTGCTTTCCGAGGTACAGCTCTGTACATCCCTTTAGCTTGTGAAGAAAACTTTCATTAATATCTGTTTCTCCCTCCTTTTTCCCCTCTCCTTCCCTCTTGCTCCCCACTCTCTCTGCCTTTCTTCCCCCCTCTTTCCCTTCCTCTCCTCTCCTTTCTCTTCTTTACCTCCAGCTCTCCTCCTTTCCCTATCTCCTTCAGCCCTGACAGATTTGTATCCCTCCAGGTTCTGCCTCCTAATTCCTAGGGTTATAGATATATGTCACCATATCCATCTCTATACAGAGTTCTAAATGAGTAGTTTATTTTTTTCAAAACTAAGTCTTTTTTGATTGAATAGTTTCTGAAGTAAAGGCCAATGTCATTTTATCCTTGCTCATCTATAAGTAAAGTTTTCCCATGTCCTGGTTTTTTAAAAAAACCTTTTCTTTTGATTTTCTTTCATTTTGATGTGATTTTATGGGGGATGTTGTTTAGTGTTACTATTCCTGGATATAATGGGTTTGGTTTGTTTGAAGTTTTGTTGTTACTTGCAGATCAGGCTGGCAAGCTGTGTAACCCAGATTGTCCTTGACTTTGAGCTCCTTCAAATTGCTAGGCTTGCCAGGATATGGTGGCACATGCCTTTCTTTAATGGTAGCACTAGAGAGACAGGAGCAGAAACATCTCTGTGAGTTCTGAGTCAACCTGATCTACATAGAAGGTTTGAGTTATATAGTGAGACTCTGTATAAAAGAAAAGAAAAAAATTAAGGCATTTATCACCAGACCTGACTAGATTATTTCTATGTTTTAAATGTATATTGCTTGGTAGTTTCACATCCTTATGGGTTTATAGTTTGATATCAATCATTAACTTTAGAAAATTTTTAGAATTATAATTCCAAATATTCTTTTCCTTTCTCTCCTTTTGCATTTTCATTACACGTTATTTACTATTTGTAATTATTCCACAGTCCTTGGGCATATATATATATATATATATATATATATATATATATATATATATATATATATATATATATATATATATATATATATATATATATATATATACACACACACACACACACACACACATATATATATATATATATTCCTCCTGTCAAGCTCCCAAGTGCTGGGGTAACAGGCATGTGTTATGATGCCAAGATTATTTCCTGAAATCCCATTGCATCCTTTCATTCCGTGTTATAAGTACATTGCCATGTCTTTAAGCTTACTGACCCTTTTGTTGGGTCATGTCTAATCCTGTGTGATCTGACGAGGCCATTCAGAGTTTCTGCCATTTCAATTAGAATGCTTTTGTTTGCTAGCATTTCATTTTCATCTTTTCAGAGCTTTTATCCACACCTATCCTACTCATTTGCTCTTACTTGTACACTTTTCCATTTCTTAAGATATTAATCATAGTCATTTTAAAATTTCTAAACTGATTACTCCAAAAATCTCTGCTGTATCTGAGTTAGATTCTGATAGTGTCTTTGTCCCTCAGACTGTATTATTTTTATACCTTTGATCATGGGATTTTGCTGAAAGCCAGGTATCATGAAAAGAAATGGACTTTTAGCATAAGGCTTTATGTTTATTTGACTGGAAGTCAAGCTGTGTTTAATGTTCAGTCTAGCTGTGGACTCAGATGCCTTAGTTTCCTTTAGTGATGTGTTGCCCTAGACCTTCCTGGAGACTTTTTAAAGGGGCAATTCTTTCAGCTCTAGTTCTTTGTTATGCCTCAGTCCTGCTGACGTGGTTGTATGGGAGGAAAGGTGTTCTAAGACACTGTGCTTATTTCTCAGACTTTAGTGAGCCTTAGTTGTACTTTTCATTTGCACCATGCAGGTGAGCCTTGGTGAGACCCTGGTAGGCAGACACTGTTCAAGAGAACAGAGGACTCTAAAGTACAAATTAAGTTATCATGATACGTGAAAATTTTTTGAAACTGAACAAAGTATAGTAAGTTTTATTATGATATAATGATCACAAATAGTAATAAAAGGAATATGAAAATAAGTTTTAAATGAAATGCTTCATTTATTTTTATGTTTTCTGTTACGCTACATAGAAATATTCAATGTAAGATTCTTCTAAGTGAATTTCATTATAGACTTCAAGTTAAAACCCAGTGTGAAACCCACAAAATTCTGAATGATGGGTAGATAATTTTCTAGCAATAACACATGGATAGAGTAATTTCTTCTGGCTCTGTGCTTCATGAAAAAATTAATTACAGTATCTGACACCAGTTGATAATTAAATTATATTTTCTATAGTATTTATCACTCTCAATGATGATTTTTTTTCAGCAAAAAAGTATCCAGCGCCCTAGAAAGTATACAGTGACATAACAAAATTGACTGAAACAATAATAGTATTTCTTTTCCTGCCTGTGTAGGTAGCATGTATTAATGAAATGCTCGATGGATCTAAGGCAGGATTCGTATTTTCTGAAGTAATGAGTGGCAAGAAGACTGAGATAGCTAGGTAATGTTTTCTAAGTACTTATCACGCTTTTCTAGGTATTCAAGGTGGTAAACTGTGATCTAACAAACTGGTAAGTGCATAAAGGCAGGACCTGAATAGTTTTGACTGTTTGCATCTTGAAAATTGGTAAAGCTGATAAGTAGTGTTGACAACTCTCAACATTTACGTGTAACACTGCTATTGTGCTGCTGACGGTAGGCTCACTTACAACCAAGTGATTCTTTCCTACATCAGACTGTGGAGTCCCTATTAAGTACTTACTAATATATGATTAGAAATTCATTTGTTCAATTAAGCATCTATGTTGTGCTTATTATGTACCTGAGGCAGTGGTAGTTGCTGAGACAACAAAGAAGGAATTGTTACTGAGAAGGAACAAAGCGTTTGGAGAAAGCTAGCTTTGAGCTCTCATCCCTGCTGTTCTCTTTATACTTGAGATAAAGATAGAAGTGTGGTTCCATGGCTCTAAGGTGAGCCAGCTAAGACTTTGTAGCCAGTTGATAGTTCAGCATCTCCAGGTTGAGCAGTGAGCTTTAAAGGGTGAGAAGTAGTGGTCATAGAAGGGAAGGAGCTTCTTGCCCATGTTTTAAAATAAGTTGTGTTGACAGAGCCCCATTTTCCAGCCTAATTAGAAATTTCATGAGGAATATAATTATCAAGTTATATAATTGCACTTATCCTATAAAATTTAAACCAATGACAAACCAAAACCTGCCTTCCAAAGTATCAGACATGTCCTGCTTGCCTTATTTGCTACATGTATCTTCTTCCATTTTCTAATCTCTTATCAGTTAAGGTTTTGCACATTTTGCTTAATAGCACCTTTTATTCTTGTATGGATATCCCATGTGCTTCCCTGCTAAACAAAAGGTGCTAATTTCCAGAGTAACATCTTTACAGAATTTGTTGATCTGTGGCACTATACTGATTGTAACATGTTAGCTCTCTTTCTAGAGATGTTATTTAACTCAGGGAAAGTCAGATGACTTATATCATGTCAGTAACAGCAGTGGCAATAGCTTTGTCGTCGGGACATGATGCCATGCCCAGCATCTCAACCTGTTCCCACAATGGAAACTGAGGCAGCTGAGCTGGGAAAGCAGATGTTATATAGTCTAAGACAACACAAGAGTCTACCATGATGGTGACGACTGGAGAGACTTATGCTTCTAGAGGATTTTATGCTCTAATCTTTGTTTCTAGGCCAAGATGCATGACTGTTTTATCAGCACTTTGTAAGCCACTAGAGCACAGCTTGATGCTAAGTTATCCTCTGGTCTGTGCCACAGAATTCTTGCCTAGATTTGTTATTTCCTTCCTCAACATATATTTTATTTCACTCTCTTATAATGTACTTAGAATTTCTAGTTAAAATTCTGTGTCTGTGTGTGCATTTGCATGCACACACAGGTACATGCAGAAGTCAGAACAGAACCAATCTCAGATATTCCTCAGGTGCCATCCACTTTTGGGGGAAGTGGGAGAATAGGGTCTGTGACTAGACTGGTACTGATGTAGTAAATTAGGCTGGCAGACCAACAAACCCAGTAATCTGCCTGTTTCTCTTTCCCTAGCACTAAGATTACAAGATTAAACTCATATCTTTTTGTTTGCAAGACAAGCATTTACCAGTGGAATTATCCCCAGCCACTCTAGTTATGATTGCTCGGATCTTAGGATGTTAGAGTTGGCCTTTACCCTATCTTTAGGACTGAATTTCAACGTGATTCAATATAATCAGGAGATAATTCAGCACAAAAAAATATAAATGACTTAAATCCATCATGACACATCTCACTGCTAATGCTCCAAGTGTGATAATCATGGAAGCAGCTATAAAATTCCCACTAAGCAAAAGGAACTTCAGCTTTTCAAACAACAGTGAAATTCTGATGGTATGCCTACTTACTCTAGTCACCTTTTCCAGTGTTTTTTCAAAGAATAAGTCAGCTACCTTTGGGTCCTTTCCTGTGGCTACTCACTGCCAAAAGATATGACAGATAGTAAAGCAATAAATTGTGATTTGTATGAGGAAAGGAAAGTTGGAATTTGATTCTGGTACATTTAATGAAGACATTCCTGTCTTCCCAGGTACCTGTTCCTTTTTTCTTATCCTGCCACTGAGAGATGCTGCTTTATGGTCTCTGGGATCCTTGGGGCTGGAAAAATCAAATTAGGAGAAAAGTACTAACTTACTAAAAAAACCACCAACCAAAACTTTCCCTAAATTTCTATGAACTTAGAGGAACTTACAAGCCCTGAGAGATTGTTGTCTAGTGTAATGCACCACATCCTCATTATGCATGTGCCATGACTTGAGTAGGGAGGTCAGAAGAAAACATGTAGAAGGCAGTCCCCGCTTCCGTGATGGGAGTTCTAGAATTAAACTCAAGTCATCAGACAGACTTGATGGCGTGTGCCTTTATCCACTGAGTCTATATCTTTCTCTAGGTATCTATGGAATTAATAAATCTATTTCAGAAATTCAGAATTACCTCAAGGATCCTTCTATTTAGTATCATGGTCAGACAGACTTGGTCTTTGTCTTTTGACATTGTCCTGTCCACCTGATTCTGTAACCACCCCCCCTGCCCCCACCCCCCCCCACACACACACGACATGTTCTCTGTCAGCTTCTCTTTTAGTCTCCAGTCCAGAATAATGCTGAGGTCTGGAGTCCAGTTGCCTTTACAAGGTTTTCTGTTGCTAGGAAAAGTATGCAGCTCAGTCATTCTCAGGGAGTGATATGCCATCTTTACAATGTCACTAGTGCTGCACTGCGTTTCATGGGATTGAACTTAGAACTTTTCCCTTGGTTGGCTGAAGCCTTCATACTGGCAATGATAATAGTCTTTTGTGTTGTTGCCAAAGTAGACCAGAGATAGAATTCATATAGCAGATGACAGTCTCATTTTTGTTCAAGAAGTGATTTCTATCTGCTGAAGTGGGTAGAAAACAAAAGAGAAGTAGCTCAGGTGTTGACTTGTTAATAGCTTATCTTCTGTATTTTAAATTAGAATGGATCTCTGTTATTAAACAAGGATATAAATATTTATGTTGTTATAATGCCAAAAATAGACTTTGTACTTTTTTGGGGGGTTGTTTATTTTTTGTAAATGGCCATATTTCTATTCAAGTAGAAAATTGTTAAAGGGTTCCTCATACATTAGAGATCTCATAGCTTGTTAGAGTTCAGGCTTGATCTCTTTTTATTCTTGGCTTCTCTGTCAAGTCTCAACTTAGTAAGAATTTAATTTAATTTGTTGTATATTGACATATAGTATTAAAGAAAATACAAATCCTAGAAACTTAGATAGTCTTTGTAAACATAAGTTTATAAAGTTAAAAAATCCTTACTGAAATATGAACAGAATATATCATTGGCTTAGACAATGAGCTGTTTCTGAACAGAACAGAGTTTGGTCAAGTTGGGGAATAACATCAAATTTCTTTATATTTAAATAGCCAAAAGCCCCTCCCCTTTAGCTTTATGATTTGCTGAAATGTTTGAAAAAGATAAAAGCTACATACTGTGTTATTGCCTTGGTAAACGGCATGAATAAGACATGCCTTAGGTATGAAGCAGTCTCTAGAGTGAGAGCACTGCCGTGTTATTTCTCAGAGGCTGTATCTTGGCAGGTCGTCTCTTCTGGACCAAACTGTAGTTGCTTCTTGAGAGTTTTCAGCAGAACTGACTCCAAAATAAATAATGTTTTAAGAATGACTGCATTTAGCATTGTTTAGCTTTCTTGTATGTGTGTGTGAGGGGAATGCATGTGTATGTGTGTATACCTGCGTGTACCACCTAGAGGTAAATATCAGGTCTTCTTTGATTCATCTCAGTCTTCTTTTTTCGTGTGTGTGTGTGTGTGTGTGTGTGTGTGTGTGTGTGTGTATTTTGTTTGTGTGAGACAGTCTTTGATTGAACTTAGAGCTAGCAGATTCATCTAGACTAGCTGGCCAACAAGTTTCAGAGATCCTTATGTTTTGCCTCCCCAGTTCAATAGACCTGTGCTGGGCAGAGGTTTGGTTTTGTTTTGTGTTTTTACCTGGGTGCTGGGGATCCAAACATAGGTCCTCATATTTGCACACCAAGCACTTTACTTACTAAGCAGTCTCTCCAGCCCCTAATGTTCATTAGCTTGCTATGTGCAGCCTCTCATTTCATATTTAAAACACCTTTATAATAATTGATAATGATAACTATTACTGTCCTAACTTACAGATGAATGGGACAATTCTACTAATATTATATTCCAAATGAAGAAACTAGATTGAAGTTACATATGTATCATTTGAGGTAACACAACTATTACATGATAAAGGATTAAACGTCAATGTTTGTGATTGCAAAGTTCTTACTCTTGATCACTGTGTGTTAGAGTCAAAGTACCATGTACTTTTTGACATTTACCCCAATACATGTTTCTTGATTCCTGTCCCTATTCTAGACACCAAAATGCAGGGAGTCTTTGATGGCATCTCACGGCAATTTCATTCAAAGTACTCCTACAAATAGTAAGGAAACTGGGGGAACATTAATGTGCCATGAAGAGGAAAAGATGTCCCTCGACCCCTGAATCTGTTTTATGTTTCTTACTGACTAAGCATTAAGAACTTTTACACAACTGGGTGGGGCATGAAGAAAATCACCAAGAAGAGGGTCTTTATAAAGGCTCATTTTTCTTAGAGATCTCAACAGTGTTAAAACAGCAAATGAACCATGACCTACCTAAGACCAGAGTATATGTGACTTTTGTGTTTAGCCTTATCAGCACATTTTTTCATCTTTAAACCGAACAAGGTGCCTCATTATAGAGGAAGTTCTTTAAGATCAGAAAATAAAGTAAACAAGATTTTATGTTTCTACTTAATTTTCAAACTTTCTTTATCTTGGAACATAGCTGTAAATTAATGTAACTTCAAAAGCCGTATATATTCTTTGTAGAGTCTCTCTCTTTCCTCCCTCCCTCTCTCCCTTTTCCCTTTCTCCCACTTCTTCCCTCCCTCCCTCCTTTTTCTCCTACACACACACACTTAGTAGTATGTACTATCACTTATCTTTTTCCCCCTTTGTGTAAAATAAATTTATTTATTTACTACATATCTTCAATCCCCTTTTAGAGTCCAGTCATTCTCCCCCCTCCTGGTCCACCCACCCACAGTTCCTCATCCCATTCCTCCTCCTCCCCACCCCCCCAACTTCACCCAACTTCAGCCTGTCTCCAAGAGGACTTCCCCACCCAACCTCCAGCTCCAGGCCTCCCCATTCCCTGGGACCTCAAGTCTCTCTAGGGTTAGGTGCTTCTTCTCTCACTGAAGTCAGACTAGGCAGTCCTCTGCTGTATGTGTCAGGGACCTAGTATCAACCTAGTGTATGCTGCCTGGTTGGTGGCTCAGCATCTGAGAGATCTTGGGGGTCCAGGTTAGTTGAGACTACTGGTCTTTCTATGAAGTTGCCCCCCCCTCCTCAGTTTCTTCCAGCCTTTCCCTAATTCAGCCACAGGGGTCCCCAACTTCAGTCTAATGGTTGTGTGTAAGCATCTATCACAGTCAGCTGCTTGTTGGAACACTTAGAGGACCGCCATGCTAAGCTTCTGTCTGCGAGCATACCATAGAATCAGTAATAGTGTAGGATTTGGAGGCTCCCCTTGAGATGGGTCCCAGTTTGGGCTGGTCACTGTACCTCCTTTTCCTTAGTCTCTTCTCCATTTTTGTCCCTGCAGTTCTTTTAGACTGGATCGATTTAGGGTCAGAATTTTTTGACTGTGGCATGACAACCCCATCCTTCCATTTGATGCCCTGCCTTTCTACTGGAGTTGAACGCTACAAGTTCGCTCTCCACTGTTGGACATTTCATTTAAGGTCCCTCCCTTTGAGTCCTGAGAGTCTCTCACTTCCTAGGTTTCTGGTACATTCTAGAGGGTGCCCCTACCTCCTACCTCCCAAGGTTGTGTGTTTCCATTCTTTCTGCTGGCCTTCAGTACTTCACTCTTGTCCACTCCTCCCCGCCCCCAATACCTGATCATGTTCTCCTTTGTTCCTCCCTGTCCCCTCTCCCACCCTGATTCCTCCCAAGTGGGATTGACGCATCCTCACTTGGGCTCTTCAGCTTGTTAACCTTCTGGAGTTCTGTGGATTGTATCCTGGGTATTCTGTGCCTTTTTTTGGCTAATATCCACTTATTAATGAGTACATACTGGTAATGCATGGCCTTTTGGGTCTGATTTACCTCACTCAAGATGATATTTTCTAGTTCCATCCATTTGGCTGCAAAACTCAGGATGTCCTTATTCTTAAGAGCTGAATAGTATTTCATTGTGTAAATGAACCACATTTTCTGTATCCATTCTTCTGTTGTGGGACACCTGGGTTGTTTATAGCTTCTGGCTATCACAAATAAGGCGGCTATGAACATTGTGGAGCATGTGTCCCTGTGGCAAGGTAGAGTATCTTTTGGGTATATGCCCAAGAGTTCTATAGCTGGGTCTTCAGGTAGATCTATCTCCAATTTTCTGAGGAACCTCCAGAGTGATTTCCAGAGTGGTTGTACCAGTTTGCAATCCCACCAGCAGTGGAGGAGTGTTCCTCTTTCTCTATATTTTCCCCAGTATGTGTTGTCACCTGAGTTTTTGATCTTAGCCATTGGCTCATTTGAAGTGCTTTTCTGCTGTATAAGATCTGAGCTTCAAGACCTGATGGAGACCCTTGAGGGAGAACTCAGGGGTTATAGCCATTAGCATTAGGCTGCATCTTCCACTGCTGGTAATAGAAAGAAAATATGAAAACCTCACTGCCTTTTTGCCTATAAGTTAGTGAAAGAAACCTATTTTACAGTCTTGATCCTAGAAAGCAGACAGCTTTCAAATACTAAAAAGATGCTGATAATCTCTTCCCTTCAAGCAAAATATATATCCCATGGTTTTCTTAAGCGATTTGAAGACTTGTCTTGGCCGTTCTCAGTTTTCTGAGTCATGTATGACTTCAGAATGACTTGCTTCTGAGGGGCGAGGGTGGGGGAATTAGCAATAAGTATGTTTGGAAAAGCCATGTGGAAACCTATTCTATACATTTACTAAATAAGCATATATAGAAAAAGATTGTAAGAGCCAGAGGTCTGGGAAGAGCAGGCAAAAACAATGGGTATTTTGGACATTATGGGACCACTGTACTCATCTCATAACAGCTGTTGTTGCCTGTATATGACTAAGACAGTCAGCATTCTAGTAATGATGGTTGTCGGTTCAAGGTGAACTAAGCAGTCTGCTGTATAAAGCACAGACTAGTTGGTGCTGATTTTTACAAATATGCAGTATTGTCAACTTCTGTATGATTTACCATATAGAACATTCTTTTGCTGGAAGGTTAGTTCTGTATACTTTCTTCAAAGTAGTAAAGTTTCAAAATATCAGTCAAAGGCTGTGTTCTCAGATGATTTCTGTTTTAAACATTGCTTCAAAATAGTCATTGATTTACATCCCACTAGGCACAATTGTTCCTTCTCCACAACTTTGATAATGTATACTAATCATCCTCTGTATTTTCGCTGACAACCATCCTAATGTGATTTTGATTTGAACTTTAGTGTTGATTAGAGATATCAACATTTTTTCTTATTCTTGTCCATTTATCCTTCTTTCCAGAAATGTCTGCTCAGATCTTTTGCCTATTTTTTAAAAATCAGACTAACTTTTTCCATACTTTTCTGTGTTTGAATTCTGTGTGTTCATTTGTAACTTAATGCTCAAGTTGTCTCTTCACCAGGTTGCTTGCTTGGCTGTGCAGAAGCATTTTAGTCCGACGCCCGCCATCCCTCTGTTGTCATTTTAGTTGCCTGTGGTTTGAGAGGCTCAGTCATGAAATCATTGCCTCAGCCAGTGTTGTGAAGCCTTTCCTGCTTTTTGTTTGTTTTGTTGCATTTTGTTTGTATGTTTGGGGGATTTTTGGTTTTCTTACAGCTTTATTGTTTCTGATCTTATATTTGTCTTTATGCATTTTGAGTCCATTTGTGTATATGGTATGTGAGTCCATTTTCATTTTCCTGCATGTTAATACCTATTTTTCTTAATATCATTTACAGAAGAGACACCTTTGCATGTACTCGGTACACTGGCTTAGATCGGCTGCCGTGAGCCCTTGACTGTGTCTGCTTTTCTGCCAGCACTGTTGTGCTTTGATTGCAAAAGCTTTGTGATACATTGTAAACTCCAAGTGTAATGTCTCTAGCTGCTGCCCCTTCCTTTTGAAGATTGCTTTGGCTGTTTAGGGTATTTGTATAGTTGCATATCAATTGTGTTTTTCTATTTCTTTGAAAAATGACTTTAGAATTGAGATATGGAATACATTGCTATAAATCACTTTGGATACTATGAATATTTTAATATTAATTTTTCTAGCCTGTGTACATGGGCCATATTTCCATTTATTTGTGTCCTCAGTTTCTTTTTATTATTTTATCATTTTCACTATTTAGCTATTTCATCACATTATTGAAATGCAACCTTGTCTGAGCTCAGTGAGAGAGAGGATGTACCTAAGTCCAGCAGTGACTGACATGGGGGAAGTGAGGGGCTGGGGCTGGGAGGGGTGGTAAGGGAGGCTCCCCCTTCTCAGAGGAGCAGGGAATGGGAAATGGGGAAGGAGCTAGGAGAAGGGGGACTGGGAGGAGAGAGGAAACTGATGTTGAGATGTAAAGTAAATAAAATAATTTTTAAAATTTACTCTTAAATTTAAGATTTTTATGTTGTTGCAAATATGATTATTTTTTAAATTTCTTTTCAAATGGTTTGTTGATAATATGTAAAGCTGTTACTAATTTGTATAAGTTTATTGATTTATTAGTTCATACATTGAAATAATCCAGAAATAGAAAGATACATATGATCTCATGTATGTGTAGTATCTACAAAAAACCTGATCTCATAGAGACAACAGAAGGTTGTCTAGGAGCTGAGAGAAGAAGGAAGGGCAGCTGTTATAAAAGAGGACAAAGTTTCACTTACATTGGAAGAAAAAGTTTCAGTGATATATTGCTGTGTGACCACGGTTGATGATAATGTACAGTCTCCTTGGGCTACAGGAGATAGCAAAATACTCATATCCATGCATGTTTGAGCCTCTCGTGTTCAATTACGTAACACTTACATGCAACCTATACTTAGCTAGATATACAGAGATAGAATGCAGAGATATAACGGACAAGCAATTCTCATGCTTGAAAACCTAATTCATAAATTAATAAACCATGTCTGATAATCACCCTCTATCAGAAACTTGACCAGCTGGTGTCAGAACTACCAGTCAGCAACATCACCCACATGAAATTTAGTGGCATGGCTTGAATTTCAGTGGATCCATCATTACGACTAACATCTATAAAATACATTCATTTACTCTCTCTCTCTCTCTCTCTCTCTCTCTCTCTCTCTCTCTCTCTGTGTGTGTGTGTGTGTGTGTGTAAAATGACTGAAGAAACTAAGTTTTAATCCTTGCTAAATACTTTTTTTTTTCCTTTTGAGGTTGACATTTTGCTAGACAGTTTTTGAAAGCACATTTGCTAGTGGTGATGTTTTATTTCTCTTGCACTGTAAACAGCCCAATCTAAGTGAGGTTTTGCAGTGGAAATCATGTAGATTTTGCTTGGTGAAGCATGTCATTTTATATTGTGGCTATTATGGCATTCCTCAAACATTTCAATATAATTCAGCAAATATTTAAACAAGTTTATGAGTTAATGAAGGTAAGAACAAAAAAATCAATGAAACTATACTTCTTTAGCTGGAAGATGTTTTCATTGCATTCTGGAGGTTGTCACTATTGCTAATGATAAAGAAATTGAGGACTTGGCTCCATCAGAGAATAATATGTTATTAGTGAAATTTGAGCTATGTAGACTGAACATTTAGAATAGCCTTGTTAGGAAGAAGTAACTGCGGACAGCACTGTCAGCTCTGCTTTTCTGTAGGTAGATATGTTTATAGGTATTACAAAAGCATTTGCTGCTGCTTTCTCTATTTTCTATTTTCTCCCTTTCTTTCTTCTTCCACTGAGACCAATGGTGATGCCTTTTAAAGATGTCTTATTTTGTAGCCCATGCTGGCTTTGAACCCAGGATCCTCTGTTCTAACTTCCAAAGTGCTGAGATTATAAGCATGCACTCTGCCCAATGCCAGGAATCTCAAAATCTCTCTCTCTCTCTCTCTCTCTCTCTCTCTCTCTCTCTCTCTCTCTCTCTTAAAAATAACCATCTTTCCCTTCCTCTTTCATTTTCTATTCTCTCTTTTATTTGTGTCTTGCTTCTGATCATTTTCATATCAGGCAAAGCACCACTGTTTTCCTTGCCTTAAGGGAGACTGGTGCAGCTTAATTTAAAATGCATCTCATTCTTCTCCCTCACACTCTTTACTTGAAGTTCCTCCTCTGAAAACGGTGCCAGTGCTTTCTTAGCTGAAGCACTAGATGAACTGTAATGCTGATGTTAAATTACCATTCATTCATTTATTTATTCATACTACAAATGTCATGTGTTAGGCACTTTGTTCTTAAAATCTTGAAATGATTTTGCATAGCAGAGAAATAGAATATTACCAAAATTTTAAGTCTTAACTATACGAAACTGATTTTAAAATACCTATAAAGTTAGCCTTACTAGGTGTGTTCCATATGAGTGTATGTATTAGAGAGAGAGGGAGGGAGAGAGAGAGAGAGAGAGAGAGAGAGAGAGACTATGTTTCATATTAGTGGATACACTTTATAGGCTTATTCTTTAGAAGTATATTGTTTCCTTAATTATCTTGTGATTATGACATCTTGGATTATTTTGTATATTTATGCTTATATTTCTGTTATTAAAATTATAACTCAGTACAATTTTTTGTGTAGTATTTTAACCTACTTACTACTGGGCAACCGTTAGTGTGTAAAATCTGGGTGTACAATCAATTGTGGGTTTTTTTAATCACTGCATTATACACTTAGTAGTACAAAAAGATCAATGATGAATTTTGAAAGCAGTCATAAACGATTACTTAATCTCTGAACTTTACTATTGAGATAAGTAAGGAACAAGTTTCTGTTATTATAATTGAATATATACTAAGTCTCACTTAGCCAAGAAAAATATTTTAGTTGTATATTGTTTTTCTACAAAAAATACAGATACTTGATTTATAATTGCAATACTTTGTTATTTTAGTGTCTGTTACAAAAGAAATGCAAGGACCATTAACTATAATAACACGCTAGAAGTTCTAGGGTATTTAGTATATAATAACAAAAGAAAGAAACAGAAAACATGAACTTAGTAGCATCATATCTGTCAACCATGTGGCTGATAAATACTTTAGATGCTGGTTACTGTCCTAATTTGAAGTGTAAAGTGATAGCGTGACTGGGTGGTTGGAATTGTCAGAAAGGCCTCACACTTGAGAGGCATGCTCAGCTCTGTCATTCCTGCTCTGGTACTGTAGGTAAATTCCCTGACGTCCACTATAAAGTAAAAAACATATTTCCTTAGAGTTGCTATAAAGGTCACAGTACTCTAAGTGAGTCTGGTTGTATGTTAAATGTGTGAGAAGTGTAGTGAAGTCACAGTGTGTTTTGGTGTTCCCTTAGGTGAAGTAAATGACAAAAACATTCAAGTGGTCGAGCTCCCCATTGTAGACAGCCTCCATCCTCGGCCTCCTTACTTACCACTGGCTGTTCCAGAAGACCTTGCAGATCGACTCCTAAGAGTCCATGGTGACCCTGCAGTGTGGTGGGTGTCCCAGTTTGTCAAATATTTGATTCGTCCACAACCTTGGCTGGAAAAGGAAATAGAAGAAGCCACCAAGAAGCTTGGCTTCAAACATCCAGTTATTGGGTAAGAATCTATTTTCCCCTCTCAAACAATAACATATAACAGTAGTTGTACCTGTTTGTCTTTTACTGTAAATTTTATATAATTTAATAGTCTTGGTTCCACTAAAGAACAAAGGTTCCAGACCCTAGAGACTGTTGTTCCTTGCGCACGTAGGGCGACAGAGCAGACTGGCTCAGTGTGCCCTTCTCCTATCTCAGATGCTTCTCTTCCTTTGTCTCTCCCTCTTGTTTTATTTTCATATTTCCTACTCCACATCTTGCTTCATCTCTTAATCTTTCTATGTAATTACTGACCCCTATTCTAAATGTTAGAGCTAAAGGAAATACATATTGAAATCAGAATATTAAGTAGTGTTCATTCCCTGAAACTTCATTGAAATTCAGAGTAGTGAATTCTCCCTGCCTCACTTCATTTGTATAGAGCACATGAAACAGGTCCAATCTCCTGAGAGAAACAGTGATTAAGAAGAATGTAGGAAAGAAAAGATGACAGAATAGATGTTCCTCTGATCAAATCCACATCTGGACTATAGTCTGGATGCAAAGAAAACAACGGCCCAAAGATGACAGCTACCCCAGTGTACTCCCACCCTCACTCAGATCCAAGACACAGCCCTGGCCTTCGGCAAGACTGAGATGCAGGGAGAATGCTGGCAGTCAGTGACTTGGGAGAATGATAGCAGTCAGTGACTTGGGAGAATGCTGGCAGTCAGTGACTTGCCATTGTAGGACAGTATAAATCTGTGTCATTTAACAAGACCAATTTAATAACATTGTGGGTTTTTTCTTCAGTGCAACAAATGAGATCTGTTTCTGTTTGCATTTGATAGAGAACACACACACACATATACCCCAGGCTGTAATGGCTTCATGACATAATATAGCCAATATCTTTTAAAGGCTTGCCTGTTTTAACTGTAGGGAAAGTTCATATGAGTCTGTGTTTCCTTACATGACTTTAAATTCAATGAACTGAAGTTGTAACTGTACAGGGTAAAATGAAAGAAAAAAATGATAGATAAGCCTTGGCATCAGAATGTAACAGGCAGTATCTTTAAGCTGTGAATCTGGTTATGATTTTAGTCTCAAAAACCTTAAAACTTAAATGTGTTTTAAAACTTAAATCTATTTTTTTAATGGAGAGTTGGAGAGTATCTTGCTTCCAGGCTCCCATATATTCTTGATATGCCAATTGATTTTTCTGTGGAAAGGTATTTCTCAAGACCTTCACTTGCCTTTCATATTGTCCTGTACTATTCAGCATGCAAACTATATTAAAGTATTTGTGAAATGTTTCAAAATGATTTTATTTTTCTAATGGTAAGAATAAATGAAAAATTGGTCTAATACACCCCTAGTGCCATCGTGACTAAGGGTACTAACTGAGTACCAGCACATTATCAGCATGCGTTTTACCCCTCCCCAGAGTCCATGTCAGACGCACAGACAAAGTGGGAACAGAAGCAGCCTTCCACCCCATCGAGGAGTACATGGTACACGTTGAAGAACATTTTCAGCTTCTCGCACGCAGAATGCAAGTGGATAAAAAAAGAGTATATCTGGCTACTGATGATCCTACTTTGTTAAAGGAGGCAAAGACAAAGTAAGTTAAACCAACTTGTGGCTCTGTAGTGGGATAATTTCTTTTAGTTGAAAAGAATCCTTAATCTAGGAACTTGTGATTCTTCTTGTTGCTAAGTAATGGGTTCCAAAATTAAAAGACTACGTAATTTATACAAGTCTTAATCTAAACAAGCCATACCTTTTTTTGCCATACCTGAGGTACTGTAATAAGAAATCGAAAGGAAATTAGAGTACCAATTTGTGTAGCATCACCAGCAGTCATCATCAAACACATTGCCATACTTCTTGATACCACATTCTTTTGTAACACACTGGAGTTGCCATAAACAAAATTTCATAGACTGGGGCTTAATCAACAGTTTATGTCTCACAGTTCTGAAGACTGGGGCATTCCAGATTAAAATGCTGGTGAGGTCCATCTCACTCTGAAGCTTCTTTCCTTAGACACAGGTAGTCACCATATGACCACGATACACTCTGTTGTTAAGGAATTCCCATTCTAGGGATGGAAGAGACAATGAGACTATGGTGTGAATAGTACTGCTGCAGGGTCAGCGGAATATTAAGAAAAACACAGACAAAGCCTTGATCCAAATTGTAAATTTCTTTTCGGATGATCTGGGTCAATAAGTAAAAGATACATTAAGTATATATGAAAGTAAAGGAAGAGAGAATAATAGTTTTAGCTTTGCTCAGATACCCTTCCAGAAATCATCTCTAAGCTTTGAATAGGATGTATCTCTCCTCTGCATGTTCTTGTGATGTGGTTGAATACCTGTAGTTGTAACCCTGTCTCCTTCAGTACATATACTCTTAATGCAATACCTAACTCTGGTATAGGCACAGTAAATGCTGAATTGTTTATTTAAATATCATCCATTTGAAAACATTCTGTCAACAGTTAATTGTTTAAACTATTTTCCTATTTAATATACTGCTTGGTGTCCCCCCCTCCCCCCGTTAGTTTTGAGTAGGAAAAAGAAGCATTTAGAATAAGGCCTGAAATGCAGCTGTTTCCTCTAGTGGTTGAGTATACATAGCCAAGAAACTTGTCAGCCAAATATAAAACTAAGTCAATGTAAGAACTATACATTAAGTGACCCCTGAGCAANTTTTTTTTTTTTCTTTATTAAGTTTAATTGATTACATATCATTTTAACTATACTTACATATATTATAAACCTTTAAGAATTAGTATTAAATGACTGTATATATTTTCCCAGGAATAATCTAAGTCAGTTTTGGCACCATGTTTGTTGAAAATTAGAAAGTCAAATTCTCCCTAGTCATTATACATCTGTTGGGAGGGAACCAGGAAGTTCTCTCCATGCTCACACCCCAGACCTGGACTTCATTATGCAGAAACACCCTATTTTCTTTTCCAGCAGGCTTACCCCTTTTGTTATACAGACCCTATCCAATGATTTGTCAGGTACTAACTCTACCTTCTTATTCACCAATGCTGTCTCTGGTCCCCCTTGGAACTAGAAAGGCATACACAGCAGTGAACAGCTGTTCTGGACTCTCTATTTTGGGTTATTTTTCATTTTTGCTGGAAACCCCAATTGACAACAAAAATGCCCAGGTACCTGGGTAAATGTTTAACACAAGATGGAAAGTGGCACGTCGCTTGAGCAGGGCTTTTGACAGGTCACAGAATGAGCTGCTGCTGCTGCTGTCAGGAACAAGCGTCCGCGGTTGTGCTCCAGCCGAGGAGCCGGACAGTGTCATTCAAACTCTTCATCTCCTACCTCCACATCCTTCAGACTGAGCACTTCCAAAGAACCCTTGCCTTTCGTTTCCTTTGTTATTAGCTCATCAGTTTCTTTGAAGCAGCCTGGGCTGATGAGGCACATGATCTCCAGCTGCTGGCTGCAGTCCTCACTCTCCGCCACCTTCATCAGTGACTTCAGCTTTTCCTTCAGCTGCTTCCCTTTGTTCACTGGCAGGATAAAGCGCAATCGCATGTGGGCCCGCTCTATCTTCATCTCCTCTCTCAGCTGCTTTATTACTTCCAAAGGCTGCTGCTTTGTGTTCTTGTTGGGTTTGACGGAGTAGTGGATGTCCTTCATGGCTCTCTCAATGAGAATAACAGTGTAAGGTCTCTTTGTTTCTGGGTTCAGACACTTGTCTGCCACAATGATGGCAATATCCCTAAACATCTGCTCCATCTGTGTGTGCCGTTCTTTATCTGACACTTGAACTTCTTCTCCTTTAGTCAAAATCTGCTTGCAGATTTCAGTCTGATCGTCTGTCCCAAATGTACTGATGAGGTCTCTTCTTGGCAACCTGACCTTTGGAAACATTTAAAAACACTGAATGGGTCTGCAGAACTTCATCAAAGTCTTTTCCCACGCCACTCTGCCAGCTGACGACCTTGTTTTTTTGTTTGTTTGTTTGCTTCTTTGTTTTTGATTAGTACTCTTTATTTTTTAATTAGATATTTTCTTCATTTACATTTCAAATGCTATTTCAAAAGTCCCCTATACCCTCCACCCACCCTGCTCCCCTACCCACTCACTCCCACTTCTTGGCCCTGGCATTCCCTTGCACTGGGACATATAAAGTTTGCTAGACCAAGGGGCCTCTCTTCCCAATGATGGCCGACTAGGCCATCTTCTGCTACATATGCAGCTAGAGACAAGAGCTCTGGGGGTACTGGTTAGTTCATATTGTTGTTCCACCTATAGGGTTGCAGACCCCTTCAGCTCCTTGGGTACTTTCTCTAGTTCCTACATTGGGGACCCTGTGTTCCATCCTATAGATGACTGTGAGCATTCACTTCTGTATTTGCCAGGCACTGGCAAAGCCTCACAGGAGACAGCTATATCAGGGTCCTTTCAGCAAAATCTTGCTGGCGTATGCAGTGGTGTCTCCGTTTAATGGCTGATTATGGGATGGACCCCCAGGTGGGCAGTCTCTGGATGGTCCATCCTTTCGTCTTAGCACCAAACTTTGTCTCTGCAACTCCTTCCATGGATATTTTATTCCCTATTCTCCGGAGGAATGAAGTATCCACATGTTGGTCTTCCTTCTATAGGGCAAAAGATACTGTCAATAAGACAAAAAGGCTACCAACAGATTGGGAAAGAATTTTTACCAATCCTAAATCTGATAGGGGACATATACAAAGAGCTCAAGAAGCTGAACTCCAGAAATTCAAATAACCCCATTAAAAAATGGGATACAGAGCTAAACAAAGAATTCTCAACTGAGGAATACCGAAGGGCTGAGAAGCACTTGAAAAAAATGTTCAGTATCCTTAATCATCAGGGAAATGCAAATCAAAACAACCCTGAGATTTTACCTCACACCAGTCAGAATGGCTAAGATCAAAATCTCAGGTGACAACACATGTTGGAGAGGATGTGGAGAAAGAGGTGGGATTGCAAGCTGGTACAACCACTCTGGAAATCAGTCTGGAGGTTCCTTAGAAAACTGGACATAATACTACTGGTAGATCCAGCAATACCTCTCCTGGGCATATACCCAGAAGATGTTCCAACTGGTAATAAGGACACATGCTCCACTATGTTCATAGCAACCCTATTTATAATAGCCAGAAGCTGAACAGAACCCAGATGTCCCTCAACAGAGGAATGGATACAGAAAATGTGGTCCATTTACACAATGGAGTACTACTCAGCTATTAAAAACAATGACTTTATGAAATTCTTAGGCAAATGGATGTATCTGGAGGAAATCATCCTGAGTGAGGTAACCCAATCACAAAAGAAGTCAGTTGATATGCACTCACTGATAAGTGGATATTAGCCCAGAAACCTAGAATACCCAAGATAGAACTTCCAAAACACAAGAAAATCAAGAAGGACGACCTTGTTTTTATAGCAGGCGATTTGGAAGTGCTTCCCTCCCCACTTCATCAGCACCAGGGCCACATTTGTCAGTCGGATCTGGTTGGTGGAGGTGAAGATTGACATGGTGGCTGCTTACATATCTGAGCTCGAGGGACTCCAAGTGCTCGGCTGAAACGACCCTGTAGTGCATAAACCCTTAACACCCAATGAGTGCGCAGCTCTTCAGACTTTGAACTTCTGATTCTTCTGCTTCTATCCCCCTTTCCCCCACCCAGTACTAGAATTACAAGTCCATGCTACCACATCCAGTTTCTCTGTTGCTAGAAATTAAATCCAGGACTTCTTAGCAAGCATGCTACCAACTGATGACCTCCTAGCCCTAATCACATTTTTCAAAAATAGTTAGGATTCAGTGTAATTTGAACTTGTTTTTCACTTAATATAACATTTAATTTATCTTCTTAGGTCATATAAATCTATTTGTTTATTTATTTCTAACGACTGTATGTTTGTGGGATACAGTGTTGTAGAAAGAGTCAAGCTAATTAACACCTATCACTTTATAAACATACTGTGTGTGTGTGTGTGTGTGTGTGTGTGTGAGAGAGAGAGAGAGAGAGAGAGAGAGAGAGAGAGAGAGAGAGAGAGATTGATTGTCCTTGATGGGCATCTAAAGTGCTTCCATATCTTGGCTTCTGAAGTGAAGATGGGGAGTAGAGAGAGATTTCTTTGATGCTGACTTCAGCTACTTTGGATATATGGCCTCTAATAGAATTTCTGGATCATGTGGTAATTCTGGTTTTTTAGTTTGGAGCCAGTTCCATCGTTTAAGGTAATATTTGTTTATGCTGTCCCCACAGTGTATCAAGGATTCCTTCGTGCCACAGCCTGAATGACACTTAGTACTCTCTGTATTTTTGTTAACAGCCACTCTGAAGGGTGCAAGATGATAACTCATTATGGTTTTAATTTGCATTTTACTGGTGCTCAGAAATGATGAACACTTTTCATATTCTTTTCCATGTATAGTTTAGAAATTAACCCTTATCAGATACATGGCATGACATATTTCCCCAGTATGGTGTTGCCTCTAAAGTGCATTTGCTTTGCAGGAACATTTTAGTTTGAAGAAGTCCTACTTGCTGTTTTTTCTTTTGTTACCTGTGGTTTTAAAGTCTTGTTTGTTTGTTTGTTTTTCGAGACAGTGTTTCTCTGTGTAGCCCTGGCTGTCCTGGAACTCACTTTGTAGACCAGGCTGGCTCAGAAATCCGCCTGCCTCTGCCTCCCAATGATGCCGTTGCCTAAACCAGTTTCACAGAGCTTTCTCCGGGTGTCATTGAAATAGTTTGCAGTCTCCAGGCTACACTGAAATCTTTTATCCGTTTTGAGTTAGAAAAAAAAGTTGAACCACATTCTGTCCCCAGATAAAAGTACAAAGACAGACACCTATAGGTCATAAGGATTATGATATAAATAATCTGTCTGACAAGAAATAGTCTACAAGATCCTTTAGTCTGACATCTAGGAAACCAAATAAAACGTCGAAAGGTAAAGGGATTAGTAACATAGACAAAAGTACGGTCTTGATGTAAATTCTGATTACAGCAGATGTATAACACACAGCTTTGAAATCAGGGAATGTGAGACTTCCAGGTTGGTGAATTTTGCTCAAGATTGCTTTTAGAGATTTGGACCTTTTCTGATTCTATATAGGTTGTAGGTAGGCTGTTTCTCTACTGTGGAAAATGAAATTGGAATTTGGTTAGGAATTGCATTGAATCTGCTGGTCACGTTGAATCAAGAAACTTTTAACAGTTTATTGAGTTTTGTACTTCTTCAAGTCTTGAGGTTTGTTCATCGGTACTTCATACTTGTTAACATGCAGATCTTCCACCTACTTGGCTAAATTCACTCTCACGTATTTTATTTGGTTCTATTACAGATGGGATTGGCTTCTTAATTTCATTTTGGGTTAGTTTGCTAGCATATAGAAATACTACTGGTTTGTTTGGGGATTTTTGGTGTGTTTATTTTATAACCTGTAACTTTACTGGATTTATCAATCAGTTTTAAGACTTTTAATGGGTCTTGGGTTTTTTTAACCATAAGGCCATACCATCAGCAAACAGATATTTCACATATTCCTTTCATGTTTGAGTACCTTTTGTGGCAGAGTGCCAGTAGTAACCCAGCCTGAAATTTGTAATCCTCCTGCCTTCGCCTATTTTTTTTTTAATCTTAGAGGAGAAATTACCAACCTTCCACTGTTTAGTATGATGTCATTTGTGGGCTTGTCATCCATGGTCTATATTATGCTGACATATATTCTTATACTTATTTTTTGAAATCTTTACCATGAATGAAAAGGTGTTGAATCTTGTCAAATATTTTGTCTCTGTCAATTGAGATAGTTGTGTAAGGTTTTTATTGCTGTTCTTCCTTTGGTTATTGCAATGGGTCATGTTTACTGTTGTGTGATGGGCCACCCTTGTTTCCTTAGAACAAATTTCATTTGATCATATTTTTAAAATGTGCTGTGGAATTTAATTTGCTAGTGTTTTATAGAAGTTGTATCTCTGTTCATCGGTAATATTGCTGTATGAATTTCTTATAATGGTTTTAGTGGCTTTGCTATTAGGGTATTGCTGACCTCATTAAACATTTAGAAGAATATCCAGCTATGACACTCAAAAGTTAAGTGTGTTGTTCCAGGCCATCCTGTGCTGTGTAACAATTCCCTGTCTTGAAACAAACAAAATATTTGGAAAGTTAGAATTCTGTCTTTAAATATTGGTAGCATTCAGCAGTGGAACTTTGATTTTTATTACTGATTCAATGTCTTTACTGTTCTGTTTAGTATTCTCTGTATTTCTTTATTTAGTCTTGATGAATTGATATTTTTTAAATAATCCATATCTTATAGATTACCCAATTTGTTAATAGTAGTTTCATGGTTGGTTGTTTTGTTTTATATTTCCATGCTATTAGTATTAATGGTGACAGATAATTATTATTGGTATTGGTGGTGGTAGCGGTGGCTGTGGCGATGGCTGTGGCAGTGGCAGCAGCAGCAGCACTAGTAGTAGTAGTAGTAGTAGTAGTAGTAGTAGTAGTAGTAGTAGTAGTATAAGATGTGTGTGTTGGAGCACACCCCCCACAGCTTCCATGTGGAGGTCAGAGACTGCTTCCATCTTGTACATTTACTTGGCATCCCGAGATCTAACTCAGGTTTATGTATCAGCTCCTTTATGCACTGAGAAGTCTCACTGGGCAGGTTTATGTTTTCCTTCCCTTCCTGAATTTGTTTGAATTTTGTTTCTTTCTTAAGTCAAAAACTCAAACTTTAATATTTATGATCCTTTCAATGATTTTTTAAAACCCCTATTTTTTTTATATCTTAGTTGTTTATGTTTTAGTTGTTTCCTTCTTCTTAGTTTACCTTGGTTTCTTCTTATTCTCACTTTTTGAGCTACAATGTGAGTTTGTCTGTTTGGGAGCTTTCCTCTCTGTTGGTGTGGTTTATTGCTGTGAGCCTCCCTCTCAGGACTGCTTCTGGCCATTTTTGCCCTACTGTGTTCCCATATTTGCTTCAAGGTATTTTGACTTCTTTTACCCTTTGTTTCAAGAATATTTTGTTTAATTTGTATGCATCTGTGAGTTCTCCAAGTCCTCTGTAACTCCTATCTATTAAATACCATTGTGTGCAGAAAATAAACTACTTGTTTTATGCCCAACATAAGGCTTTTTCAGAAGAATGTTTCCTATGCATTTGAGAACATCTAGTCTGACGAGTTTGAACAAAAGGCACTATAAATATGTTAGGTCAATTTGGTCTGAAACATAGTCCAAGTCCGTGTTTTGTTTTTAAGATGTGTGTGTGTGCACACAGCATATGTGTGGGTTCCCACAGAGTTCAGAAGAGTGTGTTATGTTCCTTGTAGCTGAAGTTACAGACTGTTGTGAGTCACCCAGTATGAGTGTAGGAACTGTATTCAGGTCCTGTGAAGGAGCAGCAAATGCTTTAACAGCAGAGTTGTCTCTCCAGTCTGTCTTCTTCTTCTGTTAATTGATTCTTCTGCCTAGAACTTTCCAGTGTTGAATGAGGGGTCTAAAGTTTCCAGAAATTATTGTATTATAGCTATCTCTGCCTCTGATCTTTGACACTTACTTTGTGTATTTCATTGGTTTAATATTTATAATTGATAATAATAATTACTCAGTTGAGTTTTGTGGAGACTTAGCTATGTAGCCCAGACTATCCTTGAATTCACATTGTAGGTACATGCCAGCTTTATAATTGTTGTAACCTCTTGAGAAAGAATGAAGAGAGAAGTATAGGTGCTGCTGCTTTGTTTAGGTCTCCTTTGGCTTAGAACACTTTTTCCCATAGCTTTATTTAATGTCCAATGATGATGTATAAGCACCATGTTTAATGACTGTATACCCACTGTGTGAATCTGCTGTTGATGACTTGAGCTAGCATTTCCCTAATACTTGATTGTTAGATTATTTTCAGTGTCTTACTACTATAAATAGTGATATAAAGTATGTCTGAAATTCCTATATTATTTCCTCAAGCTGGATTTCCAGACTTTGAACTATTTTACAGCATTGATCCAATCCCACACATGACATTTTTAGGCTGAGCAACCACTATAGTGCAGGTAGCAATATCTCCTTTACTGTAGAAATAGTAAAACCTGAATTTCCTTTAACCTCAGCATTCCTTCTCCCCCTGCCCCTGAGAGGTACCCTCCAGACCAGGCATTCCCCCTTCCCTGAGGCATCAAGTCTCTCAAGGATTAGGTGCATCTTCTCCCAGTGAAGCCAAACCAGGCAGTCCTCTACTATATATGTGCTTGGAGCCTCGGACCAGCCTGTGTGTGCTGCCTGGTTGGTAACTCAGTCTCTGGGAGCTCTGAGGGGTCTGGGTTAGTTGAGATTGTTGGTCTTCCTATGGGGTCTCCCTCCCCTTCAGCTTCTTCAGTCCTTCCCTTATTCAATCATAGGGGTTCCATTGGTTGGATGTAAGTATCTGCATCTGTCTCAATCAGCTGTTGGTAGGGCCTCTCAGGGGACAGCCATGGTAGGCTCCTGTCTATAACCACATTATAGCATCAGTAATAGTGTGCACCCATGAAATGGATTCCAAGTTGGGCTAGTCACGGACTACCTTTCCTTCAGTCCCTTCTCCATTTTTGTCCCTGAAGTTCTTTTAGAAGGGAACAATTCTGGGTCAGAAATTTTGACTATGAGTTTGTAATCCCATCCACTTGAGACCTTGTCTGTCTACTGGAGGTGAACTCTTTGAGTTCCCTCTCCCCACTGTTGGACATTTTGGCTAAAGTCACCCCTACTGAATCCTGAGAGTCTCTCTCCCAGGTCTCTGGCACTTTCTAAAGGGTCCCCCCCCCATGTCCCACACCTAGAGGCTGCATATTTCCATTCATTCTTCTGGCCTTCTGGGCTTCTCTCCTTAACCCCAACCCCAACCCCTGCCACACACACACACACACACACACACACACACACACACACACACACACACACTTCCATTCATTCTTCTGGCCTTCTGGGCTTCTCTCCTTAACCCCAACCCCTCACACACACACCTGATCCTGTTTCCTTTCTATACACACACACACACACACCTGATCCTGTTTCCTTTCTCCCTCCCTCTCTCCTCTCCCACTTAGGTCCCTTCCTCCCTCTGCCTCAGTGATTATTTTGTACCCCTTTGTAAGTGGGCTTGAAGTATCCTCACCTGGGCCTTCCTGCTTGTTAAACTCAGTATTAGTTTACAGCTGCAATCCAGTTAGTCTTTTATGGATGGTATAAAGATAAGTTTTTTATAAGATAGTAAAAGAAAAATATTACCATTATCTGTCTCTGAAATTTCAATGTAAAAGTAACACTGCTTACACAGCTGGAGGCAAAACCCAAGAAGTCTGTTTGTATAGAAGCTCCCACTCTTGTCCCGCGTTATGTGCTTTATTTTTGTTTGTTTTTTTTTCCCCATTCCCACTCTCTTTCATGAAACTGTCTTTCACATATGTAGAAAGGCATGAGGATCATCAGTTCCTGTTGGTCTATTCTATAGCAGGGCCTTTTAGTTAGGAGAACCCTGACTGTTGGTGTCCATTCTTTGTAAAGGGGCCACTCCTTTGTTAGTTTCATTGAGTTTCTATTTGTGCTAATGAGATTAGCTTTACTCAAGGGTAAAACCCACAGCGGGTTGCTGGTTCCTGTTCTCTGCTACTCTTAAGCATTTGCAGATACATTTGTTGCTGTTTGTAGCTTGGGTATGTAGCTTGATCATACTACAAATATTTCAGGTTTTCTTTTTAGAACAAATGTGACATTTTCTTCACCTTACTGATGTTGAGCTGAGTAAGGCAATATACTAAAATCAATCAATCAATCATAGGGTCTACTAGGCATGAACACTACATACAGCAGTACAAAGTGTGCTCTGAGTTTTTGCCTGTAATACCATTTTATCAGAGGCAATCAAGGAAGCTCTTTAGTGGCCATGAAATGATAAGAAATTTGGAGCAGCTATTAGGGGATTGGGATAAAGTCCTAGACAAAGGTAGCACTCATTCAGGCATGCATTTAGTCATAGCATTGTGTGGACAGCTAGGTCCTATTATGTGAGAAAAACAGACATGAGCCTAACCTTGGAGAGTACTGTTTAAAGGCAGAATATAAACTAACTTTTCGTGTTTTCAGCGTTTGTAAGTGAGAAGCATTATCTCGGGATAACACTCATTTATCCTTTTCCTGCCTTCCTGATTCCCTTGTAGGTATTGAGAGTGCTCAAGTGAACCCCGCAGATGGATGCTTGCGTTGAGTAGAACTTAGGTTCCAGTTAGGGATGATGGAAGCAGGAGAGGGATGCAAGCAGTAAACAAAGAGTAAATATATACCACATGACAAAAAACAATGCAGGCAGAAAGATTAGCAATTTCACATTCAAACTTCAAATCAGGAGATTCTGAGTATAGATTTAGAGAGTTATAAAGATTAAAAATAGACATAGATGCTTATCACAGCTAATCTTTGTTGAATGTTTCCTATTTGTAAGGTACACTTGTAAGCACGCTGTGTGTTAGTTCTTAATGAAATTATATAAAGGAAGAATGAAGGTTATTCCCTTTTCAGTAAGGTGCCTAAGACTTCAATCTCAGTCTAAAGATTTACGCACCAATTCAGTGATTTCTAATTCAGAGCAGAATCATTTGAACAGGTGTAGACTTTTTCAAGACAACCAGTTTTGATATTTTTAAGAACATATCTCATATAAGACTACCAACATATTATTGGGCAGACATCCATCCACAGTAGCTTGCTTTCATAAATCCAATAGAACAACTTTTCTATTACTGTTATGGCTAAGAATAATAGATGGATCTTTTAAAAGGATGGAAATTGAAGACTGTAGGTTGTCACAAAGGTTTTAACTATTCATTTTTAAATTTATTTACATTATTAATTTGTAAAATTAATGAATACATTTATATGTTTACATTTACTCACATCTGATCTGTCACAATTATAAATTAAAACTTTAAATGAAAGTCTGTCATGGTGCATTTCTAAAAGAGCTCCATTTAAATATGAAAAAGCTCAGATAAACTCTTTGAAGGGTGCTCATTACCAAGAGAATCATGCTCTGTCATGAGTTACTAAAGCTCATAGTAAATATGTGTGTGTGTTTAAGATAATATTCTATAATATGTGTTTTGAAACATGGTGTAGCCAGGTAAGCCTTGAACTCAGCCCTTCTGTCTCAGTCCTCCTATATTTGTGTTATAGGAATACACCACCGTACCTGGCAGGATATTCTGAATTAGTTTCTTTTTCATTGTTCACTTAAAAGCTGCTTCAACTATTCTATTAAATATTATCAAGTTCTCACCGTTAAAGAGGAAGTTTTTGATTAAAGAAGTGATCTCCTCAGAGACAGACACCCACAACAGTAGATAGAGCTTGGGGACTCTTATGGAAGAGTTGAGGAAAGGATTGCAGCCTCCAAAAGAGATGGAACTCCACAGGAAGACCAACAGAGTCAACTAACCTGGACCCTTGGGGCTCTCAAAGCCTGAACTACCAACCAAAGAACATACACAGGCTAGACCTAGGCCTCCCCAGCTTGGTCTTCATGTGGGTCCTGAACAACTGGAGCATGTTTTTCTAGCTGGGCTGCCTTGTCTGACCTCAGTGGGAGAGGATGTACCTAGTCTCATAAAGACTTGAAGTACCAGGCTTGGGGGATACTCAGGGGGAACCTCACCCGCTGAAAAGAGAATGGGAAGGGGATGGGGGAAAGGCTTGTGAGGGGGTAATAAGGCAGTAAATGAGATGTAAAGTGAATAAATAAATTTCAAAAAAGAAGAACTGGGCTATAGAATACTCTCAGTTTAGTCATTAAATCTCTTTCTTTTTTCAGGTACTCCAATTATGAATTTATTAGTGATAACTCTATTTCTTGGTCAGCTGGACTACACAATCGGTACACAGAAAATTCACTTCGGGGTGTGATCCTGGATATACACTTTCTCTCACAGGCTGACTTCCTAGTGTGTACTTTTTCATCCCAGGTAAGTGGTAGAATGTTTTAGTGGCCAGTACTCACTGTTGAATTGAGCAGGAAAATTATTTGTGTGTCTGTGTTTTAAGTGTTAGCATGACATAACTCAGGCATAATTTCCCTTTATGCTTAGTAGTAATGTGTTTTGTAAAATAGTGAAGAGATCCCATAGAAAAGTTGTTTGAATACATTGAATATTTAGTTGTTTGCAGCAATGGTTGAATACATCTTCACTATTGTCAGTTAGTGAAGTCCTTTAAAGAACTTGGTTGTTAATAGCATCTAACAGAAACAGCAAGTAAAGTAATTGAGTTTCCTTTATACATTTCTGATTCTGCAAACAGCTAATATGTAGCCCATCCATTTCAGCTCATTACTGATACTGTGAGACTTAACTTCCCAGCCACTTTGCCTCACTTGCTAGCTTTATAGTAAAGGCAATAAATGCAAGTCTTTTACAAATTCTGTTACATTTTTGTAAAGTAAAAAAGGTCTATGCTAAATTTAAATAATTGAAGTTTAAAAGTGTAAATACTACATTATCACGATAGCTCCTTGAGCTTGATCATTGCACATAGGCTGTGGGTTGGTGTGTATATGTGTTTATGAGTATCTAATCAATCTTCAGTGCCCTATGGAATACTGGTACTACAGTATCTACTGTGAATTTTATTCTTTACCCATTTGCCCTCTTATCACTGGTTAGCTTATTTAATCAGCCATTGAGTAACTATGCCCAAAGTAATATTGTGTGCTAAGAGAACTTAAAGGGAGTTTGAAGATATAGGTTTGGCTCTTATTCAGAATCAAAATACAACTAGAGGATAACTACCAAAAATTACAAATAAGTATGCTTAAATGCTGAGAACATTATAGTCAAGAAAATATATAAAAGAAAACAGTTTGCATGGAAGTACATTTCAGAAAGAATAAAGAAATGGATTTTTTTTTTAACAATACGGCCATCAGTATACCTTATCACAGTAGGATGCTGGTAAGATTTTCAGAAGGTGCTTATCCATGCAGAGGCTATAGTTTTCTTCATCATGAAATAAGAATATAACTTACTATATAAAAACAGCTGCACAAATCAGGAGTCACACAGAAGGGATTCTAATCTCAACATAAAATCTCCTTAGCCTTCAAATTTCCATGAAGGCATCTAATGGTGATATTTCACTGGAATGAGGGTCCTGTCTTCAAAAAGTATGTTTTCCTTTCTCATTGCAGGAGGTCAGATGTATATCTACTTGACCCCACTCCTATTTTTGAGAATCTAGCTACCTGATAATACAGACTAAGCAGGCTATACTAGAAACACACACACATGCACACACGCTCATATGCATGTGATAAATTAATGAGAAAAGAGGCTGTGATTTTGAAATATAGCAAGGAGAAGGGCATATGGGAGAACTAGGAAGAGGAAAGGGAAGAAAGAAATGATTTAATTATATTATAATCTCAAAAATAAAAGATAAAAATTTAAAGAGCTGTTTTCAGACCAGTAAGATAGCTCAGTAGATAAATGTACTTGCTGCCAAACCTGATGACTTGAGTTCAAAGTTCAGTCTCAGGATATACATGCATGTATCCATTCATAAATATATATATTTTTAAAAAGTCACTTTTCCTGTGTCACTGCCTGCCCTATTGACATAAATTTTAGACCTGTTCCTTTAGTCCAGTGGTTTTATTAATCTAGACACTGCTGCCAGATAATATTTGTTATGAAGAACTATACTATATATTTAGGGTATTAGCAGTATTCTTGGTCAGGAGTACTGTCAACACAAGTTGTAAAAAAAGCAAAAATGTCCCCCAGCATTGCCAAATGCCCCTAGCAAAGCTGTCTCAATTGAGAAGCATTGTTCTAATTATAAGTTCTAAAATTAAATAAAAATATACACATCTCATTTATAGAGATGTGTTCAGTGTGTTTGTTTTCTTCTAGCCCTTCTTAAGAATCCTTTTATGCCATTCAGGGATGGAAAGTAATTATTTTTCTTTTTCCATTTAAATATGTGCTTCAGAATTTTTGAACAGCTAAGATTTTCTAAAGATAGCCTGGTCCAGATCACAAATGATCCTAAATTCAAGGCTGTGGGTGGCAGAGTTGGGATAGTTAACCATCCCATGAATAATCCACTGTGTTGAGATGGAGGGCAGCCATCGATAGGTAGACTGTGATTCCCTATCAGATAAAAGTACATTCTCCTATTTCCTCAGCTTGTGTTAGTAATGCTAATTTATTTGTACAAGAATCGGGCAAATACTCAGCTTTTGAGATAAATAAAATAAGGCTGCAGAGATGGCTCAGCGGTGAAGAGCATTTGCTGCTCTCGCAGAGGACTTATGTTTGTTCCCTGCACTCACATGGTGGTTAACAACCTTTTCTAACTCTAGCTCCAGGGATCCATCACCCTCTCCTGACAGACACCAGGCACACACGTGGTGCACTTACATACGTGCAAACAAAACAGTCATAAACATCAAATGATAAATATTTCTAATTTTAAAATTACTGTATTTTCCAGTGAGAAATTTATACCTAAAATTAAAAAAATTGGTCTTATGACTTTAATTTTGATCTAAAAATTGTTACCACCTTCACTCCATGATATTAGAATTTTGTCTAGGACAAAGAAAACTGACACAGTGCTGTGCTTTTGTTTTGTCTGTAATATCAATCAGTGAAGTGAATTCAGACCTTGGATCCAGAGAAGCAGAGAGATCAGTTGTGAGATTTTTTTTTTTAATCTCCAAATCATTCCTAAAAACTGTTGATAAAATTCACCCAAAGTAAATTTGTTTGCTTTCAAGACAGGGTTTTTCTATGTAGCCCTGGTTGTCCTGAAACTCTCTTTGTAGACCAGACTGGCTTTGGACTTAGAGGTCTGCCTGCTTCTGCCTCCCAAGTGCTAAGATTTGTGTCTCACACAAAGTGACTTTTAGCCATCTATACTAAAGAAAATCTCAAACAATGTTTTATAACTCAAATATTTTATATTAGAGTTCAGAATAGAAGTTTTTGTAAAGGTAACTTTTTTTTTTTTTTTTTTTTTTTGCCTAATGTAACTGTGGTATCCAAGGCTAATTGACTATGTGCTAACCTCAGTCTAGTCCTGGAAGCTTCTAGCCTCCATAGAATATTTCCTAGGCCTAGAATGTTTTCAGGCTCTGAGACTTGCTGCTGAATAAGCTCAGCCTTTCTTGTTCTTTCTGATCTCCAGCTGGATGATTCAACTCAGCTGTTCTCACTCAAACTCCTCTCCGAGCTGACTGATTCAGTCTTCTCTCTCAGCCTCTCCTGAATTTCTCTTTTTGATCTCATACTAACTTTGGCAATATATTCTAATCTTTTAGCTCCTGTTAATTCTCTGCTTCATTCTGTCTTTACCTGCATCTAGCATGTTCTTTTTCTGCAACTGTCTCTATAACTGTCCTGGGAAAAATGCCTCCTTCCCCTCTTTTCTCTCTGCTTTGTTCTCTCTTCAGTAGCTTTTTTTTTTTTTCTGTTCTTGTGAGAGTTGAATATATCCTATTTTGTCAAATCCTTCTCTGATTTGTCACTTTGTCTGCCATTCATTCGACATCACTTTCAAACATGCAGCCTACTGCATAGTTTTTGTGATAATTAAATACTTGTTTCATGTGGAACAGCAATAGTACTCAGCAACAGTATCAAACACAATAGCTGCTAATAGGCAAATAGTTATCTAAACATCATTGCCTCTTCTAGAGAAGTTTCAGTGTTGGTTTTAGCAGCTATTTTTCACATAGCTACATTTCAAACTATATAACCTCAAATTTTAAAAGGAACATGAAACATGTGATTCATGAATTCCATTACCTCTGCTTGTGGTCATGGGAAATGCTTAGGGCCCACAGAGTCACTGTGGGGACAGGCACAGCAGTTTTTCACAGGGACAAATAATTGGTAACTTCAGCATATTAATACCAGTGAACCACATGGGTTCCATTTTATTTAGCTTCTTGAAAATGAATATTGCCTTATAATGTGATTGTGTAAGTTAAATTTTCTGTTGATTAAACACCATGGCCAAAAACAACTTGGGAAAGAAAGGATTTATGTCACTTCCAAGTCACATGCCATCCCTGAGAGAATTCATGGCAGGAACCTGGATGCAGAAACGTAAGCAGAAGCCATGGAGAAGTTCTGCTCACTTCTGTCCTCCCTGTGGCTTGTTCCCCTGCTTTCCTATGCCATTCACTTGCATAGGGGTAGAATGCCCCTGGTGGGCTGGATAATTCCCTGCAGACTTGCCTACAGGCCAATCTTAAGGGCCAGTTAATCTTAGTTAAGATTTCTTCTTCCCAGATATATCTAGGTTTATATCAAGAAGACAAAACCCACCCAGGCTGGTGACATCTCAGACATAAGTTCTTCATTTTAGAAAAACGAGTGCTCAGGAGTGGTCCTGAAGTCAGTGCAAGTAAATCCTAGGCACACTGACACACGAGTGTCCTGGCAGTCTTTTGGGTTACTTTTGTCCTGGTTTGATGTGCTGGGGGTTGAACCCAGGGCCTCAGGCATGATGGTAAGCAAACACTCTACCTCTAAGCTATTTTTACCAGCCTATGACATGGCATCGTCATCCATATTCTTCTAAGGTTTTAGATACATTTCTACTCCTCTGAAACATCAGCTTCTGTTGTTTCTAGATTTTATATTGGGTTAAAAAAAGATTTGGGGAATTATCTCTCTTTTAAAATAAAAAGGTTTTACAAACTAGAAATAGAACTCTATTCCCTACTTCTATTACAGTGTACACTTACTTTTCCATATGCTTTCTTCAGGACTCGTTCACAAAGCCAAGTGTGCTCTAAATTGGTCAAATAGTAAGAAGAGTATTATGGAAGAGTCAATATTAGCATTTTCCAAGATTATCAAGTGAGTTAGCAAAAGCTGTCAATCACATTCTAAACAGTTCCACTAAATAATCATCCTATTATTTGTTAGTGGAGTACACCATTCACAAACCATCTACTTGATCACTTACATTCTTATTTGCAAATAATAATTAGCAAATTACTTATGGAAGCAAATAAAATATTTTTATTTATTTTTATTAGATATTTTCTTTATTTACATTTCAAATGTTACCCCCTTTCCTGGTTTCCCCTCCAAAAACCCCCTATCCCCTCCCCACTACCCCAGCTAACCAACCCACCCACTCCTGCTTCCTGGTCCTGGCATTCCTCTGAACTGGGGCATAGAACCTTCACAGGACCAAGGGTCTCTCCTCCCATTGTTGACCAACTAGGCCATTCTCTGCTACATATGCAGCTAGAGCCACAAGTCCCTCTGTGTGTTTTCTTTGGTTGGAGGTTTAGTCCCAGGGAGATCTGGGGGTACTGGTTAGTTCATATTGTTGTTCTTCCTTATGGGGCTGCAAACCCCTTCAGCTCCTTGAATCCTTTCTCTAGCTCCTTCATTGGGGACCCTGTGCTCTGTCCAATGGGTGACTGTGAGCATCCACTTCTGTATTTGTCAGGCACTGGCAGAGCCTCTCAGGAGACAGCTATATCAGGCTCCTGTCGGCAAGCTCTTGTTGGCATCTACAACATGATATGCATGCACTGATAAGTGGATATTAGCCCAGAAGCTCAGAATACCCAAGATACAATTCACAAAACACATGAAACTCAAGAAGAAGGAAGACCAAAATGTGGATACTTCAATCCTTCTTAGAATGGGGAACAATATACCCAGGGAAGGAGTTACAGAGACAAAGTGTGGAGCAGAGACTGAAGGAATGACAATCCAGAGACTGCCCCACCTGAGGATCCATCCCATATACAACAAGCAAATAAATTATAATGAGAGTAGCTCATTGGTAGATAAATGAAATATCAAAAAGATTTTCTGAAAAATCTTATTTATCAAGTTGTAGAATCAGTTTTTACTACTCTGGCTTGCCAAAGTATTCCATGACAAAACCAAATTCACACAATACCTTTCCGTGAATCCAGCCCTACAAAGGATAATAATGGGAAAACACCAACACAAGGACAGAAACTACACCCTAGAAAAAGCAAGAAAGTAATCCTTCAACAAACCTAAAGGAAGACAGCCGCAAGAACAGAATCCCAATTTTAACAACAAAAATAACAGGAAGCAACAATTACTTTTCTTTAATTTCTCTTAACATCAATGGACTCAATTCCCCAATAAAAAGACATAGACTAATAGACTGACTACACAAAGAGGACCCAACATTTTGCTGCTTAAAAGAAACCCACCTCAGGGAAAAAGACAGACACTACCTCAGAGTGAAAGGATGGAAAACAATTTTCCAAGCAAATGGTCCCAAGAAACCAGCTGGAGTAGCCACTCTAATATCAAATAAAATTGACTTTCAACCCAAAGTTATCAAAAAAGACAAGAAGGGGCACTTCATACTCACCAAAGGTAAAATCTACCAAGATGAACTCTCAATTCTGAATATATGTGCTCCAAATGCAAGAGCAGCTAAATTCATTAAAGAAACTTTAGTAAAGCTCAAAGCACACATTGCACCTCACAAAATAATAGTGGGAGACTTTAACACCCCACTCTCACCACTGGACAGATCACAGAGACACATGGACACTAACAGAAATTATGAAACAAATGGATTTAATAGATAGCTACAGAACATTTTATCCTAAAACAAAAGGATATACCTTCTTCTCAGGACCACATGGTACCTCCTCCAAAATTGACCATATAATCGGTCACAAAATAGGCCTCAACAGATAAAAAAAATTGAAATTATCCCATGCATACTATCAGATCACCACGGACTAAGGCTGATCTTCAATAACAGCATAAATAATAGAAAGCCAGCATTCACATGGAAACTAAACAACACTCAATGATACCTTGGTCAAGGAAGAAAGAAAGAAAGAAATTAAAGACTTTTTAGAGTTTAATGAAAATGAAGCCATAACAAACCTAAACTTATGGGACACAATGAAGGCATTCCTAAGAGGAAAACTTATAGTCCTGAGTGCCTCCAAAAAGAAACTAGAGAGAGCATACACTAGCAGTCTGATAGCACACGTAGAAGCTTTAGAACTAAATGAAGCAAATTCACCCAAGAGGAGTAGACGGCAGGAAATAATCAAACTCAAAGCTGAAATCAACCAAGTGGAAACCAAAAAAAAAAAAAAAAAAAAAAACTATTCAAAGAATCAACCAAACCAGGAGCTGGTTCTTTGAGAAAATCAACAAGATAGATAAACCCTTAGCTAGACTAACTAGAGGACACAGGGACAGTATTCTAATTAACAAAATCAGAAATGAAAAAGGAGACATAACAACAGAACCTGAGGAAATCCAAAACATCATCAGATCCTACTACAAAAGGCTATACTCAACAAAACTGGAAAACCTGGATGAAAAGGACAACTTCCTAGACAGATACCAGGTACCAAAGTTAAGCCAGGATCAGATTAACGATATAAACAGGCCCATTTCCCCTAAAGAAATAGAAGCAGTCACCAATAGTCTCCCAACCAAAAAGAGCCCAGGACCAGATGGGTTTAGTGCAGAGTTCTGTCAAACCTTCAAAGAAGACCTAATTCCAACTCTCCTCAAACTATTCTACAAAATAGGAACAGAAGGTACTCTACCCAATTCATTCTATAAAGCCACAATTACTCTGATACCTAAACCACACAAATATCCAACAAAGAAAGAGATCTTCAGACCAATTTCTCTCTTGAATATTGGTGCAAAAATACTCAATAAAATCCTTGCAAACCGAATCGAAGAACACATCAAAATGATCATCCATCATGACCAAGTAGGCTTTATCGCAGGGATGGTTTAATATACGGAAATCCATCAATGTGATTCACTATATAAACAAACTCAAAGACAAAAACCACATGATCATCTCATTATATGCTGAGAAAGCATTTGACAAAATCTAACACCCACTCATGATAAAAGTCTTAGAAAGATCAGGAATTCAAGGCCCATACCTAAACATAATAAAAGCAATCTACAGCAAACTAGTAGCCAACATCAAACTAAATGGAGAGAAACTCGAAGCAATCCCATTAAAATCAGGGACTAGACAAGGCTGCCCACTTTCTCCCTACCTATTCAATATAGTACTTGAAGTCCTAGCCAGAGAAATTAGACAACAAAAGGAGGTCAAGGGGATACAAATTGGAAAGGAAGAAGTCAAAATATCACTGTTTGCAGATGATGTGATAGTATATATAAGTAACCCTAAAATTCCACCAGAGAACGCCTAAATCGGTTAAACAGCTTCAGTGCAGTAGCTGGATATAAAATTAACTCAAAGAAATCAATGGCCTTTCTCTACACAAAGAATAAACGGGCTGAGAAAGAAATTAGGGAAGCAACACCCTTCACAATAGTCACAAACAATATAAAATACCTTGATGTGAATCTAACTAAGGAAGTGAAAGATCTGTATGATAAGAACTTCAAGTCTCTGAAGAAAGAAATTGAAGATCTCAGAAGATGGAAAGATCTCCCATGCTCATGGATTGGTAGGATTAATATAGTCTAAATGGCTATCCTGCGGAAAGCAATCTACAGATTCAATGCAATCCCCATCAAAATTCCAACTCAATTCTTCACTGAGTTAGAAAGGGCAATTTGCAAATTCATCTGGAATAATATAAAACCTAGGATAGCAAAAACTATTCTCAACAATAAAAGAACCTCTGGTGTAATCACCATACCTGACCTCAAGCTGTACTACAGAGCAATTGTGATAAAAACTGCATGGTACTGGTACAGTGACAAACAGGTAGATCAATGGAATAGAATTGAAGACCAGAAATGAACCCACACACCTATGGTCACTTGATCTTTGACAAGGGACCTAAAACTATCCATTGGGAAAAAAGACAGCATTTTCAACAAATGGTGCTGGCACAGCTGGTGGTTATCATGTAGAAGAATGCCAATTGATCCATTTTTATCTCCTTGTACAAATCTCAAGTCTAATTGGATCAAAGACCTCCACATAAAACCAGAGACACTGAAATTTATAGAGGAGAAAGTGGGGAAAAGCATCGAAGATATGGGCACTGGGGAAAAATTCCTAAACAGAACAGCAATGGCTAGATCAAAAATTGACAAATGGGACCTCATGAAATTGCAAAGCTTCTGTAAGGCAAAAGACACTGTCAATAAGACAAAAAGGCCACCAACAGATTGGAAAAGGATTTTTACCAATCCTGAATCTGATAGGTGACTAATGTCCAATATATACAAAGAGCTCAAGAAGCTGGACTCCAGAAATTCAAATAACCCCATTAAAAATGGGGTACAGAGCTAAACAAAGAATTCTCAAGTGAGGAATACTGAATGGCTGAAAAGCACCTGAAAAAATGTTCAACATCCTTAATCATCAGGGAAATGCAAATCAAAACAACCCTGAGATTCCACCTCACTCCAGTCAGAATGGCTAAGATCAAAAACTCAGATGACAGCAGATGTTGGTGAGGATGTGGAGAAAGAGGAACACTCCTTCATTGCTGGTGGGATTGCAAGCTTGTACAACCATTCTGGAAAACAGTCTGGAGATTCTTCAGAAAATTGGACATAGTACTACCAGAAGATCTAGCAATACCTCTCCTGGACATATACTCAGAAAATGTTCCAACTGGTAATAAGAACACATGCTCCACTATGCTCATAGCAGCCTTATTTATAATAGCCAGAAACTGGAAAGAAACCAGATGTCCCTCAACAGAGGAATGGATACAGAAAAATGTGGTCCATTTATACAATGGAGTACTACTCAGCTATTAAAAACAATGAATTTATGAAATTCTTGGGCAAATGGATGTATCTGGAGGATATCATCCTTAGTGAGGTAACCCACTCACAAAAGAAGCCAGTTGATATGCACTCACTGATAAGTGGTTATTAGCCCAGAAACTTAGAATACCCAAGATACAATTTGCAAAACACAAGAATATCAAGAAGAACGAAGACCAAAGTGTGGATACTTCATTCCTTCTTAGAATAGAGAACAAAACACCCATGAAAGTAGTTACAGAGACAAAGTTTGGGGCTAGGACAAAAGGATGGACCATCCAGGGACTACCCTACCTGGGAATCCATCCCATAATCAGCCACCAAACCCACACACTATTGCATATGCCAGCAAGATTTTGCTGAAAGGACCCTTATATAACTATCTCAAGTGAGGCTATGTCAGTGCTTGGCAAATACAGAAGGGGATGCTTATAGTCATTTCTAGGATGGAACACAGGTCCCCCAGTGGAGGAGCTAGAGAAATTACCCAAGGAGCTGAAGGAGTCTACAACCCTATAGGTGGAACAACAATATGAACTAACCAGTACCTCCAGAGCTCGTGTCTCTAGCTGCATATGTAGTAGAAGATGGCCTAGTGGACCATCATTAGGAAGAGAGGCCCCTTGGTCTTACAAACTTTATATGCCCCAGTACAGGAGAAAGCTAGGGCCAAAAAATAGGAGTGGGCGGGTAGGTGAGCAGGGTCGGGGGAGTGTATAGGGGACTTTCAGGATAGCTTTTGAAATGTAAATAAAGAAAATATCTAATAAAAAAAAGTAATAAAAATAAAAAATAAAAAGACCTTAACATTAGGACTAAAGAAATTACTCAGCCGTTAGGGGCCCTTGCTGTTCTTCCAGAGTGCAATTTTCATTCCCAGCACCCACATTGTGGCTTACAAACATCTGTAACTCCAGTTCCAAGGAATCTAGTGCCTTCCTTTGGCCTCCACAACACCAAGCACACAGGTAGTACACAGATACACATGTAGGCAAACACCCAAACACATAAAATATAATGCTCTTTTGTAAGAAATCTTTTGTGATTTTAAAATAAACTTAGTAAATCTTAAAAAAAAAAAAAAAAAAAAAAAAAAAAAAACTATTGCAGTTGAAGTTTACTTTGTTTAGTGAGCAGCATTGCTCAATAATTTGAGTAGTTTTCCCCCTGTGGTACCTCCCTTTGTAACATTTATTAAAAACAGTCTTACGACATTCTTTAATGCCAAATCTACACAAAACACAACTGGCTACCTTATACACTTTCAGTCAGATTTTAAAAGCTCAGAGGACAAAATTAAGAATAACATCAACTTTCCGAGTAAGAATTTCCATTGAGATGTAGTTTGTGAAGCAGTACAGTAGTGAGTGCCTTCTGAGAGTAGCAAAGAAGTAAACACAGGATAAAGGATGGGACCCCTGTGCCTACTGCCAGCATAGAGGACAAGAAGTCTGTCTTGAGTCAGCCTGGGTACCACTCACCTTTGGTGCTGGATGCTGCACTGTGCAACTTGTATTGCCTTCGTCTGGACATTCATACAGTGCAGCCAAATCTGGCTCTATACTCTGATGGTATAGAAAAACTAAGTAATGTAAAGGAAGAGTGCACAGATCTCCCAGCATCACCCACTAGACTGAGAAGAGCTTTCAAATCCTCATACTAGGAGAGCCTCTGACTAACTCTATAGTTTGACAAAAACAAGGTCCCATCTGCTGTGAGAAAGGTTGCAAGCCCATCTACTCAGAGTGATATTTCTAAGGGTTATATTCTAACTAATGGATGCTTATCTTAAAACCATCATACCTGTGTTGTATCTTTTAGCAGGAACTTTTGCTCTTAATCATCACTGCATACATAAATAATATGCTAGAAAGTGATGACGTATTGTCACAGAATGAAATAAAACATACTGTATACAGCTATACTATGTTTGCGAACCATACACTCCCCCTCTCAGTCATACACGGGAACCAACTCTGAGTTGAATATTGCCATCAGCTGCAAGCCTTCATTACCTACTACATGATTTGAATTTGTAAAGTCCAGAGGAGGCCTAATGTAATTGAATGCAAACATCAACACTATAATGAGCCTCCTAGCCCTTAGCTGTAAATTGCTCCAGGATGGAGATAAACAACCATTATTTATTCAAAATGTTGTGTATAGACCTTAAATTTTAAAAATCCTTCAGAGGCCTGAACATCCATTACTGGAGCACCACTTACTCAACATAAACTTACTGAACACCTACTATGTGGCACCTCTAGTTCCAGTTGCTTATCCAAAAACAGTTTCATATGTGCTCTGAAGCACATCCTCTGGAACCAGAAAGAATGCTAATTGTGGCTGTAGTGTTTGCTATCTGCTTTTGTGTTTTAAAAATAAAGCTACAAAATCTTCTTGTGCCTTAGTTTCTTCATCTGTAAAATGGATGAAAACAGTTCTTAGAGGTTTGATGTGAAGTGAGAGGAGTCTGTAGGTGGGGCTGCTGTGAGACTGCCTGGCCCACCTGCAGCACTCATTAAGCTCAGCTGCTGCTGCTGTGGCCATTACTGCAAAGCGCCACATCAGGTGATTGGAGGTACCAAATTCATATTTGTTCAGAAATCTGTCTCATATTGGCCCAACTTGATATCTGAAATTTATCATTATTTATTCCTTTGGCTTAGGAAAATACAGATGTACTCACAAAGGCTAACAAATAATAACTACTATACCAATACATAAACTAATATTTTCACAAAAAGAAAGCAAGACCTATATTCCAGTGTTGTTCTTATGAGAGCAGTGCTTTAAAAGGTGAAGAGGGAGAACCATATTGTAGTCGTCCTGAGAATAACCCAAGTCTTGTGTTTCTGGCTAAAAATTGCTGGAGAGTGGGAGGAGGAACCTTGAAGAGAAGACTTGGCTTTCCCCTGGACTGCCTTAGCTCTTAGGTTGTGTCTTTCTGATACAACAGAATAAATGTACAGTATAAGATTTGTAAGATATGTTATGTCAAAAGAATATGTATGATAGTCACAAGTATATGTGGGCTGCCTAGGCTCAAACTCGAATCTAACAGTTACTAATAGTGTAACGGGCAAGTGCTTTTGGTTCCCTTTGGCGTCTGTAAGATGAATGATGGAATATTATGGGGATACTGAGAAGATTATCTCAAATAATGCCTCACATCAATATTTGACAACAAAAGCTCAGCAAATATTAGCTTCTTCCATGTTATTTAGTTTGCTGTTAGTGGAGCTTTGCTATTCAACACAGAGGATACATTCTGAGAAGTGTGCCATTAGAGACTTTTGTCATTGTCAGAATATGACATGCAGTGAGCTAAGATGTTTACAGAGTTTTGAGGATATCATCTTTTGAGACCACCACTGTGTATTTTGTCTGTCATTGATAATTCTTGTTTCTTTCCAGAATTCCAAGTTAATTTTGATTCTGTGTGGACTTTTGGCTGAATTTGAAGTTTAAAAGTTCTAAATTGTTTTTATTCTTATTTTATTACAATTTTTGTTTCTACCATTGATCCTAACTATATCATGGCAGCCCCAAGATTAACTTAGTTTGTTGACAGTGTTGAAAATAAGCTGAGATGGTAGCACATGCCTAATTTCAGCGTTACAAGTAGAAATAGGGCCAGGAGGTAGTGGTGCTTACCTTTAATCCCAGCACGTGGGAGGCAGAGGCAGGTGGCTCTCTGGGAGGTTGGTCTCAGAAGGAGTTATAACACAGCCAGAGCTACACAGAGAAACCCTGTCTCAAAAAAAAAAGAGAGAGAGAGAGAGAGAGAGAGAGAAAGAAAGAAAGAAAGAAAGAAAGAAAGAAAGAAAGAAAGAAAGAAAGAAAGAAAGCAGGGAGATGCATCCAAGGTCATCCTTAGCTACATAAAGAGTTTGAGTTTGAGGCCAGCCTGAGCTACATAAGCCCTATCTCGAAAGAAAGAGAGAAAGAAAGAAAGAAAGAAAGAAAGAAAGAAAGAAAGAAAGAAGAAAAGAAGAAAAAAAATCACTGTCTTGATTTTTTTTTTTTTTGGCAGTAGTTGGAATAATCACTTTATTTTTTAATTCCTGGGGGGAAAAGTCAGAATAAGCTCAGAGTAGGGCTTGCCTTTGTACAAGGCCCTGGATTCAGTGCCCAGCATCACTGAGAGAGAAAAAGAACATCTTCATTCAGTTCTTGATCTCCACAGATGTCTCAGTTTAGAAACATCTGCTGAGCCATTCTAAAGTACCATTAGCAGATTAACAGCTATTAATAGTAGTTTCATTTTAAGTAGATGCAAAATGTTGGCATAAGGACAATGAAAATTCATTAAATGAGATAACCAAACTAGAGCTGTGGAGAAATTTGGCCTGAATTGAGTTCTCAGTCAGAATATAAAGAAGAAAAGTGTTCGAGGCAGAATGATCTTTCTCTCCTGTTAGCACCTAACTCAGGAAGCGATCTGAAACCTGTTTTACTTCCTCGTGAATCTATTGGTTGCCAGAGTGTTACCCTTTTGTAGCTATAGCTTAGCTTTATCACCAACCATATTAAAATCAGGAAGTGAAGTTCAGGGTATGGGATTTTACCTGCTAGAAAGGGTATTCTTTAACAGAAGAATCTTTTAAGTCATCTTAAAACAACGCTAATTGGGTAGATACATCTTCCTTAAAGACCTGCCGAGCTTGTATCAGTACACGTGTGCTGTTATGTACACTGCACACTTTAGAGCTCCTTAGTAATAGCTGATACATTTAAACTTGCTCATTGATCATCAGTAAATATATAAATCTCTACTAAGAAGAGTTCTAAGAAAACACTATGGTTAAAGTGGATAAAGGGAACTGGAGAGATGGCTCCGCTGTTAAGCACTTCTGTGCTTGTAGAGAACCAGAGTTCACTCCCATGTGTGGCAGCTCACAACCTCCTATACAATAACTCCAACTCCAGGGAATCTGACAGCATTCTGGCCTCCATAAGCATCTGCACATACACATAAAGAGACATGTGCACATGTGCATAAATAGAAACAAAAATTAAGTCTTTTCCCCATTAATTAATTCACTTTACATCCAGATCACTCCCCCCCCCACACACATCTTCCCATCACACTGTCCTCCGCTCGCCTGCCCCTTCTCCTCTGAGAGGGTGGAGCCTCCCCCTGGGTATCCTCCCCACCCTGGCACATCAAGTGTCTGCAGGATTAAGCACATCCTCTCCCACTGAATCTAGTCAAGGCAGCCCAGTTGAGAGAATGAGATGGCTATAAGAAGTGGCCATTTCAGGTTCCATATCACCACTGCTAGGAGTCCCAGCTAAGTCACCCAAAAATTAAGTATTAATTTAACTTAAAAAGAAAAAAAAAAGAGTGGGTGAAAGGGCGAGAGCAACATTTGTGTTATTAGAGGTTCTAATCCCAATTTATCTGAAATTCTTCAAATAAAAACTTTATCTTAGGTAGAAAAAAAAAAAACTTTATCTTACTCAGTTTTATGTCACTAGTTCCCAGCTTGGAAGACCTTGTAGCTCTTCATAATGTTTATTAAAAATTAATTGATTTGTATTCTTAAATTACATTATACTATATATTTATAACTCCCCACCTCCTCCCTCCCTCTCTCTCTCTCTGTCTATCTGTCTGTCTGTCTCTCTCTGTCCCTCTCCCCCCCTCCTCTCTCTCTCTTTCTCTGTGTGTGTGTGTGTGTGTGTGTGTGTGTGTGTGTCCAGAAATGAAAAATAACTATCTTCTCAGCCCTCTCAGTCCTGGAACCCATCGTTGGTTAAAGATTGCTGTGCAGTGGGGTGTTTACACTGTGAACCAACATACTTGTTTTCTCCTCTTTTCCAAGGTCTGTCGGGTTGCTTATGAAATCATGCAAACCCTGCACCCTGATGCCTCTGCGAACTTCCATTCTTTAGATGACATCTACTATTTTGGAGGCCAAAATGCCCACAATCAGATTGCCGTTTATCCTCACAAACCTCGAACTGAAGAGGAAATTCCAATGGAACCTGGAGATATCATTGGTGTGGCTGGAAACCATTGGGATGGTTATTCTAAAGGTATCAACAGAAAACTTGGAAAAACAGGCTTATATCCTTCCTACAAAGTCCGAGAGAAGATAGAAACAGTCAAGTATCCCACATATCCTGAAGCTGAAAAATAGAGATGAAGTAGAAGAGATTAACAACAGAACTCCGTTCAGACCATCTCGGCCAAGCAGAAGACCCAGACTAACACGTGGTTCATTGACAGACACGCTCCACACCTAGAGCACGCGGGAACCCTCAGATGCTGCACGGTGGAACGCCTCTCTATGAAGCCCATGCACAGTACAATAATGTACTCACACATAACACGCAAATGGATTATTTTCTACTTTGCCCCTTTAAATATTATGTCCCCATTGAACAAACACTGCCACATTGTGTAATTTAAGTGACACAGACATTTTGTGTGAGACTTAAAACATGGTGCCTATATCTGAGAGACCTCTGTGACTTACCGAGAAGATGTGAACAGCTCCCTTCTCTGGGGAAGCTGGTGGTGGTGTGGCCACTGAATTCACTCCAGTCAACAGATTCAGAATGAGAATGGATGTTTTTCCTTATATGGTTGTCTGGATTTTTTTTTTAAAGTAATTTCATCAGTTCAGTTTATCCACCGCATCATTAATAAATGAAGGATACATCAATAAAATAAAATGAAATATTCACTCTCCATTAGGAAGTTTTGTAAAACAATGCCATGAACAAATTCTTTAGTACTCAATGTTTCTGGACATTCTCTTTGATAACAAAAAAATAAATTTTAAAACGGAATTTTGTGAAGTTTCTGGAATTTTGTATCACTAGATTATATAGTTACAGGCTTTATAGTAGAAATATGGTAAAAATGGGTTTATAGTTTTTAAAATTTGTTTTCTACTTTTGTTCTACTTTTGTCAACTTCTGATAGAATAATCATACTTTAACTAAGAGAAGAATCGGTCCCTCTAATACTAGTAACTGGCTTCAGTTGGTGTATATTTTGAAGTTGCTAAGAACATGCGTTGGTGGTGTTTATTATCTTACTTTGTATATTGTTGCTTCGTTTTAATTGAATGAAATAGTTATTTTCTTGCTTCCAGAGAAAGAAATACCTGCTCATGTCTGTAAAGCTAACCAGAGCAGGTTTGTGTGGCGGCATCTCTTACTGTGGCATCTGTCACTTTTTGTCACTTTTTGTGTTGTTCCATCCAGGTACATGTCCAGTTTTTGAGGACACAAGGAATCCGAGGGATTAGAAGCTGATTGTGTTTTGAAGTATATATCTCATAGAGTTTGTGAACTGAGGTGGTGGGGAGCCAGAATGAGATCCAAAATAAGCCTAGAATTCCCTCTCCTAAGTTTCCTTCTAGGAACCCATGATGGAATCACTGCAGAAGAGTCAGGTACTTTTTCTCTAAGCTTTGTTTCTGTCCTTTCACAGGAAAAGCCCCCATTTTCATGGAGCCTGCCTTCTACGGGAGCATTTCATTATACATTTTTTTTTTAAAAGACAAGGTCTCTGGAACTTGCTATGTAGACCAAGCTGGCCTTGAACTCACAGGGATCTACTTGCCTCTGGAGTACTACGACTAAAGGTGTGCACACCACACACAGCAAGAAAAGCTTAGTGAACTCTGACCTTTACAGTCTCAGAAAATTAAATCTTCCCACCAAATGTCTCTAAAATCCTGACTTCCTCTCAAAGTCCACCCTTCTGAAAGAGCAAATCTCAAATTTTCATTTAGTTTAAGCACAAATAAAACTCAGGTGAACTGCAGTCTCCATCTGAGCAGACTGCGTACGAGTGACCTGCCGGCCCCCACCTGACTTGTCATCAGAGCCTCGGTAACCAGATCTGATTTGTACCTCTGTAGAACTAAACGTAAATCAGTGTCTTTTCATCCACAACTGACCCAGTTCCAGAGGTCAAGAGAGAAAAAGAATCAAGTGTGAAGAAAATTACTGTTCTCAAATGGATACAAAGACATAATCTTGGGTTTTTTTTTTTTTTAATCTTTGGCCTGTAGTTCAGTTTCTTTCTAATTCATACTCTCTGTTGGGATTTCCTCTTTGTTCACCAGAAGAATATATTTTTTTCTTTACTAAAGTTATAAAAATTACTTTTAAGAGTTCTTTTCTGCAGACTGGGGATTTAGCTCAGTAAAGAACACTGCATACATTGAATAGTATTAGATTGGGCCCTAAGCATTGGAAAGATGTTTGTATTAGTTGCCCAGGCTGGCCTCAAATTCCCAATCCTACCTTAGCCTGCCAAGTGCTAGGATTACAGATATGCACTGTGTCTGGCTTTGTAGCTGTTTTGTGTTGTAGGTTCAGTTATATTCTGAAGAGTGCTGCTGCTGCTCCTGCTGCTGCTGCTCCTGCTGCTGCTGCTCCTGCTGCTGCTGCTGCTGTTAGCAAGAACATAGCTTTTGACTTCATTAAGCTCTACTTTTAAACTATTTTGGATAGCAGCTCAAATCTTAAATTGGTTCTTTAACCTTTACCAGCGTTTGTCCTGCATATATTTCAGGGCTTAGTTAAAAACAAACAACAAAAGCCTGGGTGGAAATTCCACCCGGAATTTGAGGCACTGCTTCCTTTGTGTAGCACACTTTGTTATGAGATTTCCCTGTCACTTCCCAAGCAGCTGTAGTCGCTGACTCCATAGTGTCCTCTGTGTCTCTACCCAGAAAGACTGTAGTTTAGACATTCACCTTGTGCTCTTCCTCTTTTTCAGGTCTCAGCCTGCCTCCAGGAGTTTCTGTTCTGTGCATTTGAATATTCTTTTGTATAGTGTTGAAATCTTACAGTCGACCCATTAGATTACTTATTCATAGGATTCATACTCCACCGTACATACAGGAGATAGGACTCTGATAGACTAAAATGAGAAAGCATGACAGGAAAGAGAGCATGACTTAGTCATGTGACCACCACCACCACCACCACCACCCCACCCCCGCTTAAACCTGTGGTTTAAGGGGTTAAACAACACTGATGACCACACCCTCTGAAGCTCTCCTGCATGATGGTGTTTCCCTTTTATACACAGTGCCTTCTTGGAAATGCTGACATTTCTTCACCACCTGGTACTTGTCTGTGAGCCTGGTACTTAGAAACCTTATAGCAGGATTAGATTAGGAGGATACACAATTTTCTCCATGTTAGATGACATGTTTTCACAGGGTTTACCTAGAACCACATTACTACCCCAGGACTATTAAAAGTGAGTAACAGAATTCTGTATATCAGTGGCAAAGCAGTTAAAAGAGGTTGTATCCAGGCTTTCTTGATCCTTCACTCAAGTCTAATATGTTGACTTGGGTAGTGAAAAAGTTCTGGCCTATAGTGGAAAGGCTACAAACCCTAATCTAGGGTTTTCTCAGGATCCAAATGAATAAGGCCAGTTGCTTCCCTCTGTGGAAGTTTTCCCATTTCTGTTTAATCAAGCCCGTTTTCAAGATCACCATTAAACATCAATAACAGCTCTAGTGAGGAAGTAGAAGATTAAGGAACAAAAAAAAGGGGGGTAGACCCCAAAAAGGCACCTAGAGTCATTGCATTATTATTTAGAGAATACAATCTCTGTACAGTCAGTGAGTAGGAAAATATAGGGCCCAAATGGTGTGTCTTAAAGAAGAAATACATCTGCCCTCTTTCGCCATAGTCCACTGCCTGATACATTACTTGTATTGCCAGGAGACTAAACAGTAAATTCAGTAGGTTTTTGCAGAATAGATGTGATGCTTAGATATTTGTGAATTTGCAAACTTGGTTATGATACCTAAATTTATACTAGATACAAGCTCTAGGGGGTTTAAAATGAAAAATTATACTTACTGGTTCGTGACAGCATTTTCCCTTATAGAAATGTGGAGGAGCTCTTCCAAGGCAGAAAAGAAATAGGGTTTAGAAGTTCTCTTGATTTCAGCTGTCACCAGTGCTATCCATGCTGGAGGACCTGTGCTTTATCTGCATTCACTTGTTGTTCTTTGTACAAATTGCAATTTCTGACTATTGGTCTGCCGAGCTATTCAAAGCACTATTTCCAATCCAGTTCAGTGGTCACTTGCCCGCTCTTCTTTTTGTCCTCAAGACTATCTTGATTTTATATTTCTCCCACCTTTATGGAGGAGAATTCTTCCCTTGTACCAGTCTAGTCCTCATGTCATTCATGTGCCTATTTACTTACAGAGACCACAGTTTCAGTGCTGGCATCTGTAAGATATAAATGCAATCAAGTAACTCCTTTGGGAGTTATGGATAAGGTAACTTGAGGATCTGAGACACAGTGAAGCTGGGCCCTCTGTATTCATGTCCATTTAAACTCAACATTCCCAAGAGTTTAACAAATCAATATCACTACAATTGATGGGAACATTTTACGTAAAACTATGTCAATCTAGACAGACCCTTCACCTTTTAAAAAGCAATCTATTGAAGACTCTGGCCATGGACCACCTGATGTTTTAGGAAGATTTCTATCCTCCTGCTGACCTGCTGTCATGAGGAACTTTGTCATCAGTAACTGTTCTCAGTAACCACTCCTCCCACCTTACTGTCCTTTAGAGACTGTTGTTTTCTAACTGCCTGTGTGGGCAGAGAAAAAGCCATTTACAAAAGCTTGTGGATTCATAACCCAGCTGGGTATGAGAGCATCTTTGGAGGCGGGAATGTACATCACTCTGTACCCAGAGCACAAATATTTAAGACTGTGGGTGGGGTCAACAGCTTGAGGAATGGTGAACAGGCTTTGTGTTCCTGGCAAGTATTCCCTAGAGGGTGACAGCCACTAGGAATTTCTGGCCAAGTAAAGGAAATGGGACAAAGACAAAAGATCAGTGGTGGCGTCTGCTAGTCAGGGCATCTGTAAGTGCATGCCATGTCGTTGAACCTCAGGTCTCAAAGAGAAAGCCTACAGTGCTCACCATTGTCCCTAAATGGGGCTTCTGGTTTTAAACGTGAGTGTGCAAAACTGCGTCACAATTTCATTTTCTTCTTTTATAGAATACATTAGTCCTATTCAGTGTTTGCACATTTTTCAGTTGGATTCCACCACCTGTTTAAATGAAGCAGCGTTAGCCAATTGTTGTCCCGAGGGTCATGATAGAACCACATCTTTGTCTTCCTAGGCAAACAAGATCTGTTTATTGTGTATGATCTTCAGATTTTTAAAATCTGCAACAGTTGATTTTAAAAATACATGAGATATATAAAATAGTAAAAAGACTGAGTAAAGATGTGACAGTTTGGACTGTTTATAACCTCTGAACTAGACTGAAAAAGTTCTTTCCTAACTTGAGTTCCTTCTGGTCTTTTCACTGTTTCCTTAGTTAGAGCCACAAACATTGGAAATTATTCGCAAATTTACCTCATAACTGGTGTTGGCAAGTTAACAAGGCCAAGAGTAAGAGTGTCTTTTGTTAAGGGTAAAGAATGTGTGGTTCAAAATCAGCTTGTTCTAGCTTCAGGTTTGGCTTCATAGCCATTGCATTAACAGGTTCAATCTAGGCTGTTCTTTCTCAGGAAATCCTTGTGTCAAATAATCAGAATTCCGTAAGTCAGTAATTGGCAAGCTATGCCCACCTCTTGATTTAAAAGTCAAGTTTTATTGGAACACAGCGTGCACATTCAGTTATGCAGTGTCTACGCCTCCTTTCCAACTGCAACAGTACAGTTGAGTAGTTGTGACAAAGATTACCTGTATTGGCCATGAAACTTAAAATATTTACTATCAACCTTTTTAAAGTAAAAGGTCACTGGCCCTTGCTATGAGTAGTTGTATTATTTAGAATAGAATCCATAATTCAAAGGAGTTCAGAATCCCAAATTACTGAGTAATCAAAAAAAAATAGTAGTATATTGGGGCCCCTGCAGATCAGTGTCACGCCTTTGGGAAAGGTGCCTCTCAGCATAAATTTTGTAATAGAAAAAAGCCTTGCTACCAACTACTAGGAAATTACTTAACAAGCATAGATCTGTAGTGTCTACAACACCTATTGAAATTCCCCCTTAGGCAAGAGCTCCATTGTGGTATGTCTGGTGAAATGAGGCTGGACTTGAACTCTGTACTGCTGATACCTTGGCAAGTCTCACACTCCTTCTGGGTCTTAGTTTTCTTTCTTTCTTTCTTTCTTTTTTTTTTTTTTAGTTTTTTGTTTGTGTTTTTGTTTTACCATAGTTTTTATTTTGAGACAATCTTGGGTATCCTGAGCTGACCTTGACCTTTGTATGTACCCAGAACTGGCCATCACCTTCTGCTCCTCCTCCTTCCATCTTCCTAGTGCTGGAATTACAGGGTGTCATGCATGCTAGCCAATCACTCCATCAACTGAGCTACATCCCAGACTGCAAGTTGTTTTGAGAAATTAGACATAAAATTGCTTAGTAAAAGCTAACAGCTCTGCAAAATCAGTTACTACTTGGGTTTTAGGCAGTTCTATAGTTCTAGAACTACAATTGTCCTGAAGAAAAGAAAAGAAGTTAAACAGCTTTCAGAAGGGTTCTATTTACAAAGATGCACACATATGAACTGCCCTGAAAAGGTAAGATCAGCTACACAGGCTGTGCGTATTGGAGCTCACTGGAGCACTGATGATTCTTGCTTGAGCACAAATTGCGGGAGCACTAGTGATTCTCACTGATCTCCTGCTGTGTGCCAGACATGCTTAGCATGCATTATCTCACTTGGCCTCATCTTCAGTCAGCCCTGTCAGTGGGTATTACTATCCCCATCTGATATATAAGACAAAAGGAGTTGGTTTTTATTATTCATTCACTATGTTCATATTTATTTTAAAGTACTCTATAAAGTATATTTATTCTAATTTTTCATAAGACATTTCCTCACAGAAATAAGTATTTTTCACATGACAAAATATTCTAATATCTGTCATTATTGGATATAAGATGGGACTTGGGGTATGTACATGGGATCATGAAATTATAAGTATTTCTCTATTGTGAATTTTATTAGAGTGATCAGGAAGGGTAAATGTGGTAAGTCACCACAAGACTGTACCCACAATGGATACTAGGTGTAAAAAGCATTATGTAACAAATAGCAAATATAGTCTATTCAAAAGTCTCTATGAGAGTCATACGCTATTCAAAAATATTTCAGTCTTATAGAATATTGAATTATAAAATTGCTTTAACTATCATAAAAATATACAGCCAACAACGTTTAATAACACACCCTCAATCTATTCATGACTAGGAAGCTCTGGGATAAATTATATGCAAGACAAGTGCTTAATAGTTGCTAAGTGGGATCAAGGCGTGCATCAAGCATGTCTGATTCTGAAGTTTGTTCTTGCAGCTTTGAAACAGCCTGGCCTTTCTTATCCACCAAAGAGCCAAATTTTTGCAGCCAGATTCCATTTCTTTGAGATATTTGATCATTGGAAGTTTGATCACCCAGACTCACTCTGTGGGTGAACATCTTTTTTCACCATGCTTTTAAATTATTTCACCTCCTATCCCATTGTTCAAAAATTGTGGAACAGCATCTTAGCCTTCTCCCTATTTACCTTAACCATCATCATAACAGAAACCATATAGGCAGGAAGAAAAAGTAAAGATTCTGAGTTGATAGGCTTAAGAAATGTGTCTGGGCTCACCAGTATTGGTCTCTGCTTGCCTACATCATCTACCAGTATCCACTGGAAGCTCTGTCTCCCAGGGTCCACTCCCAGCTCAGCCTGGACACTACATAGAGATGCCAGATTATTAGGGCTACATTATAAGAAGCTGCTTCTTATCCAGTTCCTTAATAAAGAAGGAACTCCAGATATGATTCCATTCTCCTTAGCAAGCTAGATCCCAGAGCAGAAACAGTTTCCTGACATATGCTTCAGAGACTGCAATTGTTGGTACAGGAATGATATATGTACAAGGGGCACACTCTTCCCATATGAGGTTTCAGTTTTACCTAGTGATTGCTTATCTTATGCCTAAGCCCACACTCCAGACTTTAGGGTGAAGAGCCTGAAAGGGTGAAAGACGCAGATCATGATTTATCCTGCCTTTGTCTGGCCAGCTTTGATGGTAGTGATATATAGCATGACATCTTGGGCAAGTTTAGTGGCCCATTAAGCTGTCCTGAGCTACATTTAGAGAAAACTCAGAGCCAACAGAGCTGTCAACACTTGGTTTCGTTTTTCTTTTCTTTTCTTTTCTTTTCTTTTCTTTTCTTTTCTTTTCTTTTCTTTTCTTTTCTTTTCTTTCTTTCTTTCTTTTCTTTTTCTTTTTCTTTTTCTTTTTCTTTTTCTTTTTTTTTTTTTGGTTTTTCGAGCTCACTTTGTAGACCAGGCTGGCCTCGAACTCAGAAATCTGCCTACCTCTACCGCCCGATTAAAGGTGTGCGCCACCACCACCACTGGGCTATTAAGATTCTGCCTCTTAACCCTTAGAGACCACTTATCATTCTCACTTCCCAAAACAGAGTTAAACCTGAGGTCATTGCTTAGTGGATACCCTTAGAGCTATCTGAGCCAGGAAAGGCCTCTTGGCCTCTCTCAGCAGCCATTTCATCATCATGTTTCTCTGCTGACAGGTGAGCCCACATGCCACAGTGCACAGAGCTCTCCAGCTAACATAGTTCTCAAAGCAGCTGTGCAAAAAAAGGAGTCAAGATACTCAAACATCTGGTAAGATAGGGAGGTTGTGAAAGATGAGGCCACCAGTTATTATCACCAGTTTTTTTTGGGGGGGGTGATTTTTTATTATTATTAAATTGTATTTATTCGGGGAAGGTGAACATGCCATCATACAAGTGGAGGTAAAAGATAACCTATATGAACTGGTTTCCACACCATGTGGATACCAGAGACTGAACTCAGCAACTTTACCCCACTGAGCGATCTCATTGCTCCAGTGATGATTTGTTTAACCCATACTGGAAACCAAGATATGATCTGACCAACTAAGAGGAGAATGGTGCTTTCTATCCTCACCGTGACTTGGCCTTAGTCAACTTTACTTTGTAAAGCCGCTCACTTGGCTGCAACTTAAAGACAAACAATATATATTATTGTACAGGGATTGGCACAACAGAAATGTATTGTGCTGAAATAACTGAAAATTTAGAAATACTGAAAGAGTGGGACAAATCCAGCTAAGCAGCATCCTTTTCCTAAGCACAGAGCTACCTGTGTTTGATGGCCAGATCATGTGACTTTTTTTCTTCAATTTTTTATTAGATATTTTCTTAATTTACATTTCAAATGCTATCCCGAAAGTTCCCTATACCCTCCCCCTGCCCTGCTCCCCTGTCCACCCACTCCTACTTCTTGGCGTTCGCCTGTATTGGGGCATATAAAGATTGCAATACCAAGGGGCCTTTCTTCCCAATGATGGCCAACTAGGCCATCTACTGCTACATATGCAGCTAGAGACACGAGCTCTGGGGGTTCTGGTTAGTTCATATTGTTCTTCCTCTTATAGGGTTGCAGACCCCTTCAGATCCTGGGGTTCTATGTCTAGCTTCTCCATTGTGGGCCCTGTGTTCCATCATATAGATGACTGTGAGCATCCACTTCTGTATTTGCCAGGCACTGGCATAGCCTCATATGAAACAGCTATATCAGGGTCCCTTCAGCAAATTCTTGCTGTCCTATGCAATAGTGTCTGAGTTTAGTGACTGATTATGGGATGGATCCCCCAGTGGGGTAGTCTCTGGATCAGACCATATGACTTAAGTTCTATGGAGAGTCATAGAAACCTCTAGCATGCCTGACCTTAGAAGATCCTCTCGGCCTTTTCTCCTTACTGCCTCTAGGCTGGACGGAGAAAATATAGTAAAGAACTCCAAGCTCTCACATAGTTCTGGAGCCTAAGTGAATGAGCTGGGGCCTCAGAATTCCTTCAATGCACAGAACCACCTCCTCCCCTCTACTGACAGATGCATAGTAGATGGTGGCATGACCGAGAGATGAGCTTTTAATGGCATTGCTGTTATTAAGTACAATGTTGAATTGCCAGTAATCTGTGATCCAGATTTTAAGCATATGTGCTTCAGAACCAGGAGGCCCTGGGTGGTTGGCTTTTTAGGGTCTCCAAAGCTTTAACTGCCCCCGAGGATGGCAGTGTGATGGTAATAGAAAGAGCACCTCTTGAGTGGCCATTATAAGTGAAGTGCTGTTCCAAGTGCTTTGCCTGTGTTAGTTCATTCCAGCCTCACAAACCAATGAGGTAGAAACTCCTCTTGTTCTAGTGTTGAAGAAAATAAGTGGCTTGCCTAAGTTCAACCATTAGAAGCAACGGAGCCCTAATTGAAATCCAAGCCTCCTATCTCCCAAGCTGTCTCTTCTCCAGCCTCTAATACTGGCTCAGTGTATCTGACTTCACCAGGAGGGCTGAGCACTGCAAGGCACAGGGTGTATCAGCAGCAGGAGCCCTGGCCCCCTACTCTGTGGAGGACTGCACTATAGGAAAAGCTTCAAAGTCTGTGTCCCTCGCACACACGAAGCACTATCTAGAGAGCACAGTTAATAGTGAGACCCTTGATCATCGGGGCTTCATTGGCTAAATGACTCTTCTCATCTTTCTTTCTCTCACTACTCAGCCTTGGTCTGTCCTGCACTTGGCACAATAGAAAATATTTACCATAGCTCCACCTGCACCTCCCATCCCTACACCTATAGTCAGTCTGTCCTTCCTGATCCCTCTCCCTAACTCCACCTCAAAGCCTGAGTGTCTTAGGACAGGGAGTCACATTCTTCAAATGTTTTCTGGCTTTCTGACCCTACTTGACTGCTGTAGGTACCTCCTGCTCTCAACAGCCAGGGGCACTAAAGGGAGATTTTTTTTGCCAGTTCTCTACCTAGGTCAGGGCTTTCAAGCTGCACTCATGGAGATGTTTTAAGAGCTATCTGAGAAGATGGGTGGGTGGGGGATAAAGAGAACATTGGTTGTGTGGGACTCTAAACCCCTAACCATACTTCTATGATAAATCCTACTTTATCTTTTCTGTATAAGATGTCAGGTGGAGAACTCTTCCAACCCTGAGAAAGGGGGAGAGATCTTTGGAGCTACTTTATTTCATGAACTTCTGACCCCCCACCATTCCTGTCTATGAGGATTAGAGATAGTTTTAAAAAGAAGGAGGAGGAGGAGGAAGAGAAGGGGAGGAGGAGGAGTGAGAGGAGGAGGAGTGAGAGGATTAAGAGGAGGAGGTAGAGGAGGAGGAAGAGGTAGAGGAGGAGGAAGAGGAGGAAGAAGAGGAGGAGGTAAAGGAGGAGGAAGTGGGGGTGAGGTAGAGAGAGGGGGAGAGGGAAAAGGAAAAAGAGAAGAAGAAAAGAAGAAAAAGAAGGCGGCCAGAAGACTCTCCTAGCTTCCACCATCCCACTTTCTAGGCTTCAAAGCCAAAGACATTTCCTAGCAAAACAGCTCATGGGTGGAGTAAGGGACTGTGTTCATTGCTTCCTGCACAGGTCCTGTGGTTTTAACTCTTACAGAATCTTATACAAAGTAGACGTTAAAGGAAAGCTCTGTGGCTGGATGATGGATGTCTATCAGTCTGAGGGAGGAGGCTGTCCACAGTATTCATTCTTTAAGATTCAGAGAGAAATTGGGGATTAAGAACAAAGAGTCTCCCATCCTGGCATCACTGGGAGGGGAGTCCCTTGGTCCTGTGGAGGCTTGATGTCCCAGGATAGGGGAGCACTAGGTCGCTGAGGCAGCAATGGGTGGGTAGGTGGGTGGGTGGGGGAGCACCCTCATAGAGACAGGGGGAGGGAGGAGAGGAGAGGGAACTTGTGGAAGAGAACCTGGGAAAGGGGATAACATTTGAAACGTAAATAAATAAAATAACCAATTTTAAAAAAAAGAAAAAGGATAAAAACATCAGCTTAAAAAGGAGAAAAAGAACAAAGAGTCTAGACTGGAACTCCAGCTCTTCCANTAAACAGCTTTCCTGTACCTGAGACAGGATCAGAACCTATGACTGCCTCCTAAGCTTGTGTTCTTTCCACTGTTCAGGGGAGTGAAGGAAGCTGAGACTTGAACATGCCCATCCCCCGACTCATTTCCACGCTGCCTCTCTTGTCTATCTTGCTATCTGTTTTTTCATCAGCCTCTCTAGTCCCGTCTTCCTCCTGAGTTGACTTATTATCACCTGACCATTTTTCTTTATTAGTGCAAGGACATGATGAATGTAAGTGCCGCTTCCTGCTGCTGTGATAGAATCCTCTAGCAAGAGTTTATTGCAGCTCATAGTTCCAGGATACACTCCATCACTGTGTAAAGGAAGCACAGTGACTGTATAGCTTGTGCACTGAATCACATCTATAATCAGGAACAGAGAGGAGTGAATAAATGTATACATGCTACTGCTCAGCTTGCTCTCGCAACTCATAAAGTTCAGAATCCCTGCCTAGCAAATGATGTCACCCACACTGGGCAGGTCTTTCAACCTCAATTAATATAATCTAGATAATTACCATAGGCAGTGCCCACAGGCCAACCTGATTAGACAACCCCTCACTAAGATTCTGTGCTGACTAGTTTTATATCAATTTGGCACATTAGAGCCATCATCAAGGACAGAGCCTCAAGTGAGAAAATGCATCTATAAAATCCAACTGTAAGGCATTTTTTAAAATTAGTGATTGATAGGGAAAGGCCCATGGGTGTACCATCTCTGGGCTGGTGGTCTTGGATTCTATAAGAAAGCAGGCTAAGCAAGCCATGAGGAGCAAACCATGAGGAGTAGCTAGCTAGTGAGCAGCATCCTCCATGACCTCTGCATCAGCTCCTACATCTGGGTTCATACCCTGCTTAAATTCTTGTCCTGTCTTCTTTCACGGTGAACTAAGATGTGGAAGCATAAGCTGAATAAACTCTTTCCTCCCCAAGTTGCTTTGGTCATGATGTTTTATTATAGCAACAGTAACCGTAACTAAGGTGGACTCCTTTCCCAGGCGATTATGGACTGTGTCAAGTTAACAATTAAAACTATAACCATCACACTAAGCATTTATACATCCCTGTTGTCTTGTTTGCCAGCATGGGACTGAATGCTTCCAGGGTTGGTAGTGACATTGACCACAAAGGGGCCGTAGCATCTGCATCATCAGCTGCTCTCATTGTAAAACAAGCGTAAAGGATGTGAGATGGGCCAGGCTGAGCAGGACGTAGGATATGTGTGATGAAAAGGGCAGGGTGAAGGGGCCACCAGTCACCTCTCTTGGTACTCGACCTTACTCAAAATGACCTGCTTTTTGCCTGAAGGCCGTGTGTGGGCTTCAAGAAGTCCCTGCCACATGCCCCCTTCAATCTTGCTGCAGCGACTGCAGTAGTGGCTTCTGCCACCACCATTCACCTATTGAATAACTATCATGTGATTCACACATGTTTAATCTCAGTCTGCACAATAATCCCGTCATCTAGGCACTAACATACTCTGTTTTATAGATGGGGAGAAGAACCTCAGAGAATAAATAAAGCTCGAGTAACTAGTGAGAGATAGATCGCGGAGAGAGGGCAGGAAAACCTGAAAACACAGGAAGAAGGGGTTGGGGAAAGAGGCATCTGCCATCAGGGTTGGCCTCTCAGAGGTTGGCTGCTGCTTCTTAGACACCTCCCCAGCTAGCTGACAGAACATGGGAGTAAATGAATGCTCCTATCAGATCTCTTCATGGCCCCCTGGAGAAAGGGTGACTGCCCCTATCAGCTCCCTTCATGGCCCACCTGAGAAAGAAGGTTCTCCAACCCTTGAAAGATGGTACTTGAATTCCTTCCTACTTTTCTAAGGAATTCACTATGTGATTAGGTTGGCCTTGAACTCATGAATCTCCTGCCTGCCTCCATCTCCTGAGTGCTGGGGTTCCAGGATGACTCTACCATACTGCTCTGACTACAAATTCCTGTGAGTTTCACCCAAATCTCATTTCTTTCATTTCGCACTCCAATCTATGGTTCTCTTCTCCTGAGCCCTTTAAATCCATTTGAAGCCCTTCGAACAGGTATCCCAAGATCGTTCCCTCTGAATTGTGACAAAAACCCAATTCTTAGAATAAGAACAGCTACCTGAGGGTGTTACCCGCTATCCTGTAGTTGGCCCCCTCTTCTAGAGTAGTGCTTCTCAACCTATATGTTGTGACCCTTTTGGAAGTCAAACAACTCTTTCACAGGGGTCACCCAAGACCATCAGAGAACAGATATTTACATTATAATTCATTACAGTAACAAAATTACAGTTATGAAGTGGCAACAAATAAATTTTTAGGGGTTGAGGTAAAGGGTCTCAGAATAGGAAGGTTGAGAACTAACTCTCTAGAGACCTTCTGGAACTAAGTATCCATCTATCCCACAGATTTGGACCATTCTGTGGTGTTCAGGGCTGTCTATTCTAAGCAGCCTGTGGTAGCAGCCACCAACAAATAGCCTTTGACAGAACTTTTGGGCTTTTAAAACTATTTCAAAACTATAATCCATTAGTGTGGTTAATGATGATAAGTACTAATAAGGCAGGTCGGAGCAGCTCCAGTTGAGATGGCCTGTGTCTAGTAGCTCAGAGCACCCCACTCCTTACCGTACCTTTCTTCTTCACTCCCATCCTTGCTTCCCTTTCTTCATAAGGCAGATCTTGCTGCCCGTAGTTTGCCCAGATGCAAAGTAGCTCTCACTGTACTTTCTGAGGTGTTCCCATGAATAGCAAGAGCCATGGAAAACCAACACATAATATTTGAGCAAGAACCAGATATACCAGACACAGGTGGATGTCAAGCGCAAAAGAAAGGGGAAAAAATCCTATCCTCGTGGAACTTATGGTCAAGGAGATAATAAATAAACACATCGAGTTATAGTATGTGCAATGATAAGAATTACACAGCAGAGAGGGTCACGGAGAGCAATACGCTATGATTGAGGATTAGCATCTTAAGCAGGCTGGACAGAGATGCCATCCCTTACAAAATGATGTGTGAGCAAATGCCCCAAGAGTCTGCACTGTGCAGAGTTTGAGAAGACAAACAGCATCCCATGTAGAACAAGAACGCACGCAGAGGATCTGAGGCCGAGGAATGTCTGGGCTGTGGAAGAGCAAAGAGGCCACTCTGGCTGGAAAGGAGAGCAGCTAATGAAGAGAAAGAAAGAAGCTGTGACAGTTTGGATGGTGCTTGACCCTGCATGCCAGCATGTGAGTGTACCCTACAGGCAATGGGATAGTTTGAGGGGTTGTGAGCAGTTAAATGCATGATCTAACCCAAGCAGTAAAAGTAGGCATGGTTGCTGGGAGATAACTAGTGGGTCAAGAGTGTCCCTTGCAGACACAAAGACCTGATTTGAACTCCTAGCACCCATGTAAAGGCTGAACATGGTAGTACACATCTGTAAGCCCAGTACTGAGGTATGGGCCAGTGACAGGTGGGTCCTGGGGGCTGGCTGGCTAGCCACCCTAGGCAGAACAGGATGATCCAGGGTCAATGAGAAATTCCATCTAGATTGGGTAACACACACACACACACACACACACACACACACACACACACACACCTTGTACTATGGACAGAAGTTGAAATGGAGAAACTCCTTAAGGAATACTGAACTCTTCTGCAAGGATTAAGGGCAGAGTTTATGCCAAAAATTAGAAAACAGATTCTGAGCAGGAGATGATGGTTTGTCATCTCAGAGGGATGATGGTGAGAGACAAAGGGTCCGATTTAGTGAATGTTTTGTAGGTAAAGCCAGATGTGCTGACAGTGTACACATGGGATGAAAAGAGAGGGGGTTAAGCTCATATCACAGATGAGGAAACAAGTAAACAATGTTATCAAACTTTCAAGCAACTTTTACAACAATCATTACAGTTAAACAGATGAACAATTACAAGAGTGGAAAGAATAAGATTACTCATGGCCAAACATATTAAAAAATCATATGTAATTAACTTTTCATTTTATCTGTCCCCTTTAATGTGTGTATATATTTAAATCTGCTTATATTTTGATGTTTTATTGGACATATAAATAACGAATAAAATTTTGAGTATGTGGCCTTAGGCAAATGACAATATTTCTCTATGTCTCTGTTTCCTCCTCTATGCAGATGGGAAGATGACCATACTCAAAACTACTTAGGTTTTATTAATGTCTAGACGTAAGGTAGACAATGCCTCGTTACACATACACACTGTAAAATAATTACTGCAATTGAATAATATTATTTCTGATATCTTCTCACCTTATAGAAATCACTTACCTTAGTTTGTTTTGTCTTCCAAAAACATGTAAGGTTGATCATCTTTGGAAATTGCAGGCCTTATTAGTTCAGTTACTGTGTTACAGTTTAGATGCACTAAACTATTTCATCTTATCATTATTTCTTACTAAAACCCCATTTATTTAGCTCCCCTGGCACCTGCAGAAAATGCTATTCTCTGTTCCTATGAAGTTCTGCTGATAAGAGAGATCATGCAGTATGTCTCTCCTTGGCTTCTTTCAGTTAGCATAATGGCATAGGCTCACCCATGCTGTCAACGTGGCAGGATTCCATATCTTGGCTGTTAGAAAAAGCCTGCAATGAGTTTTTGCACAGCAAGAGAGAAAGTCAACAAATTGAAAAGGTCGTCTGCAAGAGGAAAGAAAATATTTGCAAACCACATATATGATAGGGGCATGGTATCTAAGTATACCATAGAGAATATAACAAATCAAAAATTAAAAGGAGCAACTGTCATTTTCCAAAGAAAACATAGGAGGGGTCAACAGATACATAAGCATGTTGCCAGCATCGCTAAGTGTTAGAGAAATATAAATCAGGATCATAACGAGATGTCACCCCATACCTTTTAAGATAACTAAAAAAGTTCAAAGACTAGTGTTGATGGGAATGCAGAGAAAAGGGATCCTCTGCGCACACTCAGCGAGCTTACAAACTGGTACGTCAACTATAGAAAACTAGGAAGGATCCTCGCATCCTCCAAAAAATTAAAAGCAGAATTACTGTTAAGAGCCAGCAATTCTAATTCTGGGCATATATCCAATAAAACATGAAATTAGTATCTCAAAGAAATATATGCACTCCTGCGATCATTGCGGCATTACTCACAATAGCAGGTGTGATCCTTAAATAATTAGAACCGCAACCCCACACTCTTTCACATTCTATAAAAGAGAAGTATGTGGCACTTCACGGCCCTAGCCAGGGCTCATTGGCTAAATGTTAAGGAAATTAATGTGCCCGATACAATTTACCCTCCAGGATATAAACAGAACTCAGAGTTCCCATTTTAAGTTGGAAAAAAAAAAAAAGAAAGAAAGAAAAAGAAATACAATCCTGAAATCAGCCACTAAAAACAAGAGCCTTGAGGAACATAAAATCATTCATTTCATTTACTCACGAGCAAACTTGGATTAAGTGAGCCTGTACATAAGCACCTCCATAACAGATTAGTAAGTAGGGCCCACCTTGCTTTGAGGAGATCAAGGTATTGCAGGGCCGCTCAAGTTGCTGTAATTGTTTTTTTATATCTAAGAGCTGTAGTGTGATAAGCGCGCATGTTACCATGGAAGCACCATGGAGGGCTAGCTCAGAGAGGTGGGGAGATGTCCACAGGGGGTGTGGTGATCTTCTTTCCATACACTTTGGGTGAGGCACAGAAGAGACTTAGCTCTGTTGGCTCATAGTGCACTGGTGACTTGGGTTTTTCTTTATTCAGGTTGCCATTAGGAAGGCGACAGGACAGTCAGTGTATGTTTAGATAACAGGAGACAGGTATCCAGTGTGGTCCAGGATAGACAGCTAAGATTGAAGATTAGTGGAGCTCTGAGTCAAGAAAACGAAAAAAAAAAAATTATATTGGATGTTCAGGGAACCCAAAAATAACCAGCAATGTGACCAAGTTTGTTTTGTTTTGTTTTGTATTTTTTCCTGAGACAGAGTTTTTCTTTTTCTTTTTCTTTTTTTTTTATTAGATATTTGTTTCATTTACATTTCCAATGCTATCCCCAAAGTCCCTTATACCCTCCCCCTGCCCTGTTCCCCTACCCACTCACTCCCACTTCTTGGCCCTGGCATTCCCCTGTACTGGGGCATATAAAGTTTGCTAGACCAAGGGGCCTCTCTTTCCAATGATGGCCGACTAGGCCATCCTCTGCTACATATGCAGCTAAGGACATGAGCTCTGGGAGTACTGATTAGTTCATATTGTTGTTCCACCTATAGGGTTGCAGAATCCTTCAGTTCTTGGGTACTTTCTCTAGCTCCTATACTGGGGTCCCTGTGTTCCATCCTATAGATAACTGTGAGCATCCACTTCAGTATTTGCCAGGCACTGGCAAAGCCTCACAGGAGACAGCTATATCAGGGTCCTTTCAGCAAAATCTTGCTGGCATATGCAATAGTGTCTGTGTTTGGTGGCTTATTATGGGATGAACTCCCGGGTGGGGCAGTCTCTGGATGGTCCATCCTTTCGTCTTAGCTCCAAACTTTGTCTCTGCAACTCCTTCCATGGATATTTTATTCCCTATTTTAGGAAGAAATGAAATATCCATGCGTTGGTCTTCCTTCTTGATTTTAGTGTGTTTTGGAAGTTGTATCTTGGGTATTCTAGGTTTCTGGGCTAATATCCACATATCAGTGAGTGCATAACAAGTGACTTATTTTGTGATTGGGTCACCTCACTCAGGATGATATCTTCCAGATACATCCATTTGCCCAAGCATTTCATAAACTCATTGTTTTTAATAGCTGAGCAGTACTTCAATGAGTAAATGTACCACATTTTCTGTATCCATTCCTCTGTTGAGGGACATCTGGGTTCTTTCCAGCTTCTGGCTATTATAAATAGGGTTGCTATGAACATAGTGGAGCATGTGTCCTTATTACCAGTTGGAACATCTTCTGGGTATATGCCCAGGAGAGTTATTGCTGGATCTAGCGGTAGTATTATGTCCAATTTTCTGAGGAACTGCCAGACTGATTTCCAGAGTGGTTGTACCAGCTTGCAATCCCTCACCAGCATCTGCTGTCACCTGAGATTTTGATCTTAGCCATTCTGACTGGTGTGAGGTGGAATCTCAGGGTTGTTTTGATTTGCATTTCCCTGATAATTAAGGACGTTGAACATTTTTTCAGGTGCTTCTCAACCCTTCAGTATTCCTCAGTTGAGAATTCTTTGTTTAGCTCTGTACCCCATTTTTAATGGGGTTATTTGAATTTCTGAAGTTCAGCTTCTTGAGTTCTTTGTATATATTGGATATTAGTCCCCTATCAGATTTAGGATTGGTAAAAATTCTTTGCCAAACAAGACAGGATTTTTCTGTATAGCCCTGGCTGTCCTGGAACTCACTTTGTAGACCAGGCTGGCCTCAAACTCAGAAATTGCCTGCCTCTGCCTCCCACGTGCTGGGATTAAAGATGTGTGCCACCCCCGCCCTGCTGTGACCAGGTATTTAACTCCTCCTGGCAGAATGCCACCTTTGTGTAATTATGAATAAATATGACCTTGAGGTATGAGGTGAAAACCTTACCAGCTCATCTGTATGAATCTACCTATACACTTATGTGCCTACTTCCATGTGGCCTGTGTGCTGGCCTCTGTGTGTGTACCTGTGCGTGACTTATGTACGGTCATCTGCCTGGATGCCTGCTGGCGTCTACCTGCCTAGCAGCCTGTGTGTTGGTGAATGAAGTATGTCTTACCTGTCTGTGCCTCCTCGTGTTTGCTTTAATCCCCAGCTTCCTGGGGTCCTCCTCCACTCTTGGCTTTGGGGCTTGGATCTCTCTCGTGCTTACCAACTTCACTGTGTTATCTGTGATTCTCAGCATCATCCAGGCACATGTTTCAAAGTCTATTAGACGAGTGCAATGTAAATGGAAAATGACTCAAAAAGAAACAGCTGAAGGCATCGAACTGACATCCTGGCCATATAAACCTTTTGTTAGGGTAGAGGTGGAGATAATTTTTTTTTTTTCTGATACTTAGCAAGTTCCTCATCTAGAGTCCTGAGAGTGGAAGGTTAGGGGATAGAAGATGTTCTTGGTCTTCCAAAGAGAAAATTTTCAATAGAGAATTGGAGATTAGCAAAAACATTGGCTAAGCTGGTGGAGTGAAGGTCTAACAAGTTGCTGCTAGAGGTTACAAAATGCAAACACGCTGGGATTCCAACTGTCTTGGTTTCTTTTCCCCTTAATGTGATTAAGTACTCTGACAAAATCTACTTAAGGGTTTATCCTGGCTCAAGGTTTAAGGACAGAGGCCACCATGGCAGGGGAGTCAGTGTGGCAGGAGCTGGCCACATTGTACCCCCAGCCAGGAAACAGCTAAGAAGGCAGGCTCCCCTCACTTCTATTTTATACAGCCCCAGACCCAGGGAAGGTCAGCTCCTCAGTTAAGATGAGTTTTCCCACTTCAGTTAGTGAACTCAAGATAATCAATCCTCTAGGGGCACTCTGAGACCTAGATCCTATCAAGTGGACAGCGCTCACCATCACACACCTAGGAAGCTTTTTCCAGGCTTAGCTGTTCGCACAGCCAAAGTAGTTCACTTGCAGAAGCTCATCCAGAAGCCAGCGAAAACCTTGGTTTTCTACTATCTGTCTGTGTATTTGTTTCATTTATCTCTTGTGTGGGGAATGGCTTTCTGCTTCCAATCTTGAATAAGTGCTTTTCATGGATATAACACAACTCTGCAGCACAGAGGGAGGGAGAGCCTCAGAAATGTGATCCCAGCTTCTTACCTTCCATGGAGAGGATGCTTCAGGGCAGGTGGACAGCTCAGATGGGGGACTTGCACACACAAATGACACTGAACCTTCTCCATCTCCACCTCCAGGACATTGTTGTGATTGGTCTGGTATCTTCATGCTTGAGCAGTTCAAAATACTGATACCATCTATTCAACTACATTGTGAGAGCCTGCTTTATAGTTTTTTTACAGGGTGGGAAGAGGGGAATGGACTCCGATTTTAGAAGCAGACTTACTGACAGTTAACTGCTATTCTGTGTGTTATGCATGTGAACTAGAGTAAGATTTAATCGTCCTACACACACACACACACACACACACACACACACACACACACACATACACTTGGTAGAGTTTCACTCCACAAGCTTAGCCAATGTTTGTCCATGTCTCTAATTCTTTATTTTGAAATCTTTCTCTTTGGAATACCAGGAATATTTTCTATCTCCTGACCATCCATTCTAGGACTTTAGATAAGAACTTGGTAAATATCAGGTAAAAAAATGTATGTATGTATGTATGTATGTATGTATGTATGTATATTTAAGATTATAGGTGACAATATTTTTGCACATCTGCATTTCTCAGACTTTTTATACTGTATTTTTAAGTTAAAAATATGTAAAAGTATACATATGTATATGTATATACACATATTTAAAATAGCAACTTCACTTAAAAGTTGTAGTGCATCCATACAGTACTATGCAATGGCTTAAAATCATTTCTCAGAGGAACAGTGTAGGCATGAGAAAATGTTCGTGGTATGATGAGAAGTGAGAAAAACAAGTTAAGAAGCAGCAGAAACAGCACAGCACTATTTTTATAAAACACCATCTAAATGAAAAGCTTTACACCAAAGTTTTAACTGTCGCTTTCTTTGAAAGCAGTTGAGATTATAGGTGACAGAATTTTTTTTTTTGCACATTTGTGTTTCTCAGGCTTTTTATGTAGTGTTTTTAAGTTAAAAAAAAAAGCTATGTAAAACTAAAAATAATATGCAAAGTGTCTGATACAGTTTCAATAAATGATAGCTCCCTCCCACGTTCACTTAAAGTGATTTGATCTCATTTTATGCTTTGAATAAAGAAGTTACATTCAACATCTTACAAATATTAAAGTGAAAATTCTCCCTCCAACTGCAGCCTTCCAGCCATCTGCCTATTTTCTCATGGGTAGCCAGTAGTTGAAAGTAGTTGAGATTATAGGTGACAGAATTTTTTTTTTTTTGCACATTTGTGTTTCTCAGGCTTTTTATGTAGTGTTAACCATTTCTTTTGTTTGTTTGAGATGGGGTTTCTATTTATAGCCCTGGTTGTTCTGGGGCTCACTCTGTAAACCAGGCTGGTCTCGAACTCATAGGGAGCTACCTGCATCTGGATACCCATGAGTGCTTGTGTCAGCACACACATAAAGCTGTGAGTGCTTGTGTCAGCACACACATAAAGCTGTGAGTGCTTGTGTAAGCACACACATAAAGCTGCACTCATTTCACTACTTGCAAAGACACCACCTTCCATTCCTTTTATTATTTTTCTTTCACACTCCATGTTGTTTTTTGCTCTTGATTGGACCCTAAGTGTCCTTCAAAAGTCCATGTGATAAAGGCTGGGTCCCTGTCCAGGGCTATGGGAGCACCGTGAGACAGAAGTGGGTAAGGCCCCAGTAGGAGGTCTTTAGGTCCTTAGGAGTGTGCACCCAGGGATTGTGGGGCCCTGCTGTCTCTTCCTTCTCACTCCCCGATCCTGAAGCAAGCTCTTCTGTTGTGCCATGTGCCTTCACTGTGGGGTGCTGCCTCACCACAAACATAAGGACAAGGCCACTTCTGTGTTTGCCAGGCGCTGGCATAGCCTCAGGAGAGACAGCTATATCAGGGTCCTCTCAGCAAAATCTTGCTGGCGTATGCAAATGCTCACAGTCAGCTATTGGATGGAACACAGGGCCCCCAATGGAGGAGCTAGAGAAAGTACCCAAGGAGCTGAAGGGGTCTGCAACCCTATAGGTGGAACAACAATATGAACTAACCAGTACCCCCAGAGCTCTTGTCTCTAGCTGCATATGTAGCAGAAGATGGCCTAGCCGGCCATCATCGGGAAGAGAAGCCCCTTGGTCTAGCAAACTTTATATGCCCCAGTACAGGGGAATGCCAGGGCCAAGAAGTGGGAGTGGGTGGGTAGGGGAGCAGGGTGTAGGGGGGTATACGGAACTTTTGGGATAGCATTTGAAATGTAAATGAAAAAAAAAACCTAATAAAAAATTGGAAAAAAGTTAACAACAACAACAACAAAAAAACGAATGAACAAACAAACAAACAAACAAAGAAAAAAAAAAAAAAGGCAAGGCCTACTAGCCCTGTGCTGGTACTTCTAAGCCAAAATAAACCTTTTCTCTTTATAAGTTGGCTAGAGTATTTGTTCTAGCAGTGTGAAGGTAATTACATCCTTGTATAGAGATATTAGAAAAATATTTAAGTTACCAGCATTGACTTAAACAGTCTCGTATTGGTTACGAGCTAGAAAGAAGGCAGCTACAGAGGCTAGGACCATCTAACTGCCCATTCCTGGTCTCCTCTGGGCGTAAAACCAGCACCCTTTTTACAGGCTCCAGTCATATTTATGCCTCAGCATCTGAAGTTGAGAATTCATTCCCATGCTGACAACCGTCTTTTTAACCTTTTTTTTTTTCAGTACCAGGGTTAGATTCATTCTGAAGCTATTGTAGTCTAGACCCTAAAACTCTGTAAGCTATGTGTTTAACAATCTGCTTCTATGAGTCCCTCTGTCTGTTTTGCTGTTTATTTTATCTCTGTCTCTCACCCTGATTCTTCTCTGGAGAAACTCATACCTCATGCATTGCTTAATTCACTCTCCTGTCTTTATCTTTCTACATCCCATTCTTTCATCTTCAAGGACCTGAGAGTCTGAGGACTAGGGGATGGTTACTCAGTCTCAAACCTGGCTGAAAAATAAGATTCAGTGGGCGACAACCAGGGACCAGGTCAGAGGCTGTGTGCTAGTTAGTTTTTTGTTTGTTTGTTTGTTTGTTTTGTTTGTTTGTTTGTTTGTTTTGTTTGTTTTGTTTGTTTGTTTGTTTTTGTCAATTTGACACCAACTACAGTCACCCGGGAAGAGGGACTCTCAGAGGGAATTGCCTCCATCACATTGGCCTGTGGGCATGTCTATGGGGGAATTTTCTCAATTGTTGATAGGTGTGGGAGAGCCTAGCCCCTGTGAGAAGTCATGGTCCTGGGTTGTATAGGAAGCAATGTAAGGATCATTCTGTCATAGTTTCTGCCTCAGCTCCTGCCTCCAGGTTCCTGCCTTGAACTCCCACCTTTAATTCTCTCAGTGTTACCTGTTTGTAAATATCCGCCCTCCCCGCCCCCAGGTTGTTTTTGATCATGGTGTTTATTATATCAACATAAATCTATCAGCCACCGTCTTGGAACCCTGGTAGCTGCTTGGGAACATGGCTGTGAGAGGCTGGTTGAGGAGAGCTTTTACCTGACAATGGGTCTTTGGGACAGAAGTCTTCGCTGGTAGCTAGGAGGAGGGAGTTGAGACCTAAACCAATAAGAGCAGTTTAATCTTGTCCTCACGTGGGGCCTGAAAGAGAGATTCCTTGGGTAGTGGGTGAAGTTCTTAAATGAAACTGATGCAGAGTGAATGCTTACCAACGTGAAGCATTCAACTAGCTTCTGCAGTCTCTTCAGTTGTATTTATTAGTGGTGCTGCCGCTGTTGCTAGGATCACTGTGTTGTGTGGAACTTCTCATCTCTCTCACCTGTGGTGTTTTGTTTTGTTTTGTTTTGTTTTGTTTTGTTTTGTTTTGTTTTCTCTCACAGTACTCAGCCTATAAACCAGAGGGCAAATCGTTGAAACCCAACAGTTTAAACTGGGGTGTTCACAGATGCAGGTGTCTGGTTAGAGTGACACACATAAGAAAGGTTCAGTCAATGTTGTCTAAACTGAACTGATCTGTGTCGATGAAAGCCCTCTGCGGAACCACAAGAGGAGCCACGTGCCCTCCCTCACTGGAGATAATGGCCTTGGGAACAATTATTAGCCTAATTTCTTTTTACATCAATGCAGATTTGATGCCTGGTAATATATGTGTTGTACCTTTAATGGCCTTTTAATGATGAAGAGGATCAAAAGCGTTTTAGATCTGAACCTGCACCATTAGTCTCCATTCCAGAAAATCCCTGTAATTACTGCAGCTGCTTCTCGGAGCCCCGCAAGAGTGACGAGCTTTGTGAATGTATCTGCTCAGTTAATCACAGTCAGCCCAGAGCCCAGGCTGACATAGGTTCCAGGCGGTGCTTGCTGAAGGTGGAGGAAGACAGAATGGGATGATAGATGGACTGATAATGGGAGAGGGGGAAGGGCTGAGTCATTCTGGGCCCAGAGTGTCAGGATCCCTCAGCCATGGTCCTCTCATCTTTCTTCATTCTGGACTTTGCATGACTCATGGGTTGCTACAGAACCTTTTGGGTTCTATATTGGAGATAGAAAGGATTTGTGATAATTTGCATCCTATCCCATTACATCATGAATGTCCATTGGGTCAGGTGAGGTTATGAGACATGTGGCTGACACTGGGCTCTCTCTCTAGGACCAATAGGTTCATGTAGACCGGTAGAGCTCAGGGTGCAGCTCACACAAGGCAAATGTCAAAGGAGAATGACATCTCCTGGGAGTGGAGGTACTCAGGTGTTTGGATTGTGTGCTGCTTGATCTCCTGACCTTTGCCTCTGGGATCCACTGCCTGCCCTTCCTGTACCTGGGAGACTGATCACTTATCAACCACCCAGGCTCTTGTGTCTTGGCATCCAGTTGGCTTTAGTCATAGGGAGAATAAGCAGCAGATTCAAGGCATTAGAGAGATGAGAGAATTTCTTATCCAACCCCTTCCCCCCTCTGATATGGGATCTCTGGCAGTCCTCTGTCACAATAGATCCTATCAGGAGACACTGTCCTGCCTCCAGCTCTGCCTTGGTTCTGGTATCATGGTTTCTTTTCTTTGTTCCAGGAGTAGGTGGTATGAGAGTCTGTTATTGCTGATCCCTGGATTCCTCCATGTCTAATGTAACCCTTGTCAAATTCACCCCCCCTGCTGGATGTGCTGATTAATACAATGGCTGTGTAAGAGGCTGATGAATTTCATTCATCTGTTTCTTTTTCCTATACACACAGGAAGACTCACCATTTGAATAGCAAACATTACTCCCAAGATTGCATGTTGAAGACTCTGGTCTGGTTCCGGCTCCTGGGGCTGTTCCAGAAGCTCATGGGAATTTACAGAGATAAGAGCTAGAGGAGGTAGCCCAATAGGAGCTTGCCTTTGAAGTACCCATATGTCCATGTCTCCTTCCTGTTTCTCTCTGCTGCTAGGCTACAAGGTGAGTGTTACTGAGAGTTATATCACTGAAATTCTAAGGGTGGTATGTTAACTCAACTATGGTTACTTACCCTGACTCTTGTGCAGTAAAGGTATTGAATGAAAGACCTCCTCGACCAGTGGTTCTCTATCTTTCTGATGCTCTGATCTTGTAACACAGTTCTTCATGCTGCGGTGCCTCCAACCATAAGATTATTTCCTTGCTTTTTCATAACTGTGATTTTGCTACTGTTATACATCTTAATGTAAACATCTGATATGCAGGCTATCTGATAGGTGACCCTAAAGGGGGCAGGACACACAGGTTGAAAACCACTGTCCTAGAATGAGGACTTCCTCAAGAAATAAATACAAAGAAGCGTGTAATCTTCTAATGAGAGTTCACTAAGAGAGTAGCATCACTTCATTGTGAACAGAGCAAGGATCTAAACGTCAGAGCTCTAGAGTTTAAATTCCCTACTTCTTACTATGTGGTCTTGGAGAAATTACTTTATCTTTCTTTAAAAAAATTTTTTTTATTAGATATTTTCTTCATTTACATTTCAAATGCTATCCCAAAAGTCCCCTATACTCCCTCCTCCCCCCCCCCCCCCCCCCCCCCCCCCCCCCCCCCCCCCCCCCCCCCCCCCCCCCCCCCCCCCCCCCCCCCCCCCCCCCCCCCCCCCGCCCTGCTCCCCTACCCACTCACTCCCACTTCTTGGCCCTGGCATTCCCCTGTACTGGGGCATATAAAGATTGCTAGACTGAGGGGGCCTCTCTTCCCAATGATGGCCAACTACTTTATCTTTCTAAGTCCTCATTTATAAAACAGAGAAGGGTCTTCAGTGGGCGGATGATTTGCATCAGAGAACGTTCCTTCTTTTTTCCTCTCAGCTCCTAATCCCAGCTCTTCTAGCAATTTGGTAGATAATTTCATTGTAGGCAGGTTTCAAATTTGTAATGGCCTCTCTAAACTCCCACTGCCGAACACTTGAACACTTTCCCCATTACTCTGGCTTCCTGGCAGGGAAGAGATTGTCTTGGGGCTCAGGCTTTCTTTAGTCTTCACTTCTCTGCCAGCAGAGACTGCGTAGATCCTGATCATCTGACCAAGACCCATAGAGCAAAGCACAGAAAGGCCTTGACGGTTTCCAGGAGCCAGTGTTGTATCCTGGAAAGCTTTAGCCAGGAGACCTCCAGCTTCTGCGTGAGTCAGAGGCAGCAGAAAACAATGAAGAAGGGCTTGTTAGAAACCCTCCATGGAGGGACCCATGGCTCCAGCTGCACATAAAGCAGACATTAATGAGAAGGCTTGATGCCCCAGTGTAAGGAATGCCAGGGCACAGAATCGGGGGTGGGTGGGTTGGTAAACAGGGGGAAGGGGGATGGGATAGGGAGTTGGGGGAGTGGAAATGAGGAAAGGGGATAGCATTTGAAATGTGAATAAAAAAATCTAATTTAAAAAATCACAAAAACTCTTACAAAAAAAAAAAAAAAAAAAGACTTACCTTCTTCCTGTTTACCTTCAATACTGCAAAGGCCCAGCAAGGACACTGTCCATATAGTTGTTGTCTTAGGAACAAAACTTGCCCATTTTTGTTCCCCTTGTGACAGCTCCTTGCTGAGCACCTCCAGCCTCCTTGTCAAATCCAGTTTAGTGTCTTTCCAAGCCAGTCTGAGAAGGGTTGGGAGGAACAGAGAGAAATCAGATCCTGAGAAACAGGCCTTACCAAGGTGTCCTATACGGGCTAGACTGTGGGAATTAAACTCTACGTGCCTTTGCTCTGACCTCAATTTTTCAGTCTCATCCTGCCCAGGGCCTTTCTGCACCTCCTGGGGAGTCTGCACAGGGAGGTCATCTCTCACCGTAGAGGGTATCTTCCCATCATCCAAGTTAGGAAGGTGACATATTTCCCTTTCCTCCTAAAGGTCAAACCAATTTACTCTGTGTGAGGGAGTCCAGTGTGCTTGTCACGAATGGCAGTTGGGCCCTGATGGATGTCAGGCATTTCAGTCACTCCCAGGCAGAGTCCCATGCCTTTTAGGTAAGGGTATTCGGTGGCTTCAGGCTGAAAGGGTGAGTCAGAGAAGAGGGTCAGAGGTCTGTAGTAACAACTGACCTCCATAAACACTCCTGATTATGGTATGTGGCAACCCTATCCTTCAGACCTCAGTTCTGCCGTCAAACCCCACTCACCTGGGAGCAACCTTGCTTTGTTAGCAGCAGTTTCTGGGCATTTGGCGCTGGCGCTGGCACTGCCCTTGGAGTTTTCTGGCCGATGATAGGGAGGGCCATCATTTCCAGTATCATGAGCACGGTGCTTGTTGGCATCTTTCCTGCCACCAGAGCAGGCTGCAAAGAGGAACTCGGGTCTCCTTCTGTGGTGGTTTTTGCTCAAGTTATATATATATATATATGTATATATATATATACACACACACAATACACATATGTATATATATGTATATATATTTCTTACAAGATATGTATAATATTTCTTACAAGATATAATATATATATATATATATATATATATATATATATATATATATAGAGAGAGAGAGAGAGAGAGAGAGATCTGAAAGCAATGCTAATATTAAAGTAACAGTACCCCCTTCTATGCTAAGGATTTTTCCTCATTTCTCCATTTTTCCTTATGGAGAGGCCCACAGCCATCAAATGACTATTCCAGAAAGGACCACAGGGATCTTTTTTTGGCTGATCACTAGAAAACATGGCTTTGGATGAGCCCTGGTCCTTCTCTGTGGCCAAGAGACAGTTTGATGATTGTTGCCTTCTTGTTTTAGGGATCTGGCTCCCTCATCAAAACCAACAAGATGATCTGGGTATGGTGGTATATGCACACAGTCTCCGCACTCAGAGTGCTGAGGCAGGAGGATTGTGAGCTTGAGGCCAGTCTGAGTCTTACACATACTGCCAGCAGCAGCAGCAACAACAAAACAGCTAAGATGACATTAAAAAAAAAAAAAAAGAGTACTATTTCCACAGTAAAATTTCATGATAAGAAAGCTCTTTCTCTATTCTAATGTGACACACACCCTCCCCCTTGTCTCCCCAACTTTGGGGCATCCATTTCAGTATGCCCTCGATCTCACTGTCTGTGTGAGCACAGATGGCATGGCTTCCCTCCTACCGAGCCCCCAATCACAGCTGATAGCAGCTGAAAGGAGGCGTCTGACCCTCAGGCTCGCACTCATAGGCCGGCCACCACCAATGGCAAGGCTGGTTCCAAACACTGAACCGAGGGATACAGAAGTTGTGCTGTCCCTGAAAGGCAACACAGATCTAGGGACCACAGTGGCTGTGTTGGGATGTGAGGAGGAAGAACAAGCAGAAAAGGGCAGGGTTTGAAGGAGCAGGACAGGGGACACAGACAGAGAGACCTGGGCATGTGCAGTCCCATTCCCAGAAGGAAAGAGGAGCCTTTGTGCTGTGCAAGTTCTGGTACCCAAGGCTTTGCCTGGCCTCTGGCCTCCCCTGGGCAGCCATGCCTTTTTAGCCTCTTCTGTTTGTCTTGTTTGCACCGACCTTCGTCCTGTAGGCCAACAACTTCTTGTTCAAAACTTTATCTAGAACTGTCCACATGCCTGAGCCTTGTTTTCAAACTAGGAACAAACTCTCAAAGGTCAGAGATCAATGTCCGAGTCCTTTGGAAAAAAATCTTTCTAGGAAACTCGAGCAGATGATAGCCACTGAAATGCTGCGCTCAAAGGCCAAATGTAAGCCTTTTTACATATCAGCTGGCCCTGAAGAAACCTTTTTTTTTTTTTTTTTTTTTTTTTTTGGAGCCTTCCAATATAAAGCTATTCAGCGATAACAGTCGTGGCAATTTTCAGGGAAATTAATTCCCAGACCTCTTCATCTGGCAGGCAGAGATGGGATCATGGGGATGGCAGTAACAGCAGTGTCACTGGCCCCATGTGTGACCTTGGTCAACCTGGTGACCGTCACTTTAACCCAGGAACTTGGCTTTCTGTCTCTGGAGTTCATCTTCTTTACTGATAGCCTGAGTTTTTTCCTAGAACTGTGACTGTTTTGTCCAGCTGGAATCTGGGGTAGCCATGGACGCTGTTACTCCTCCCACAACTTCCTGATAGCTTTTAGGAGCTCAGAGAATTGGAAGAGGGCTGAGCTGTCAGATCTCAGTGATAACCAATGAAAGCAGGGTGCCAATAACGGACGCAGTGAGCATTTTGATCAGTTGTTGCTGTGGTACAAGCAGGATTTGCCTGACCCCATTTCCCTACACATAGCACAAGTTCTCTGGGCCAAGGCAGTCAGCACAGGTAGACATGAGATGGGATATCTCCCTGAAGTGCAGGCCTGGATGAAGGCTCTGGAGGGTTCATGGGCCTTGGAAACAAGGGTGAGCGCCAGGAGAAAAAAAAATGTAGCTGGAACAGGGCTTGCTCCCAAGGTGTGTGTGTGTGTGTGTGTGTGTGTGTGTGTGTGTGTGTGTTCGGGTTTGGGTGGGGAGTGGTGCTTCCTCCCTTTCCTCTACCACAGACCCCGATGAGGAAAGCCTTTATAATTGCCCATTGTCAAGCCTGACACATGGGTTTTTAAGGAAACCAAAACATGTCATCCCAAATAGGTCTCCTTAACACAAGAATTATTCTGTGCTTGAGGCAATTAAGGAAGAGCAAACTGCAAAAGCTTTTGCCTGCCCCCAATTTGCCCAAAATACCGGACATAATTTACACAAATGTCCCAGCTTTCCTCTCTGTGGGGAAGGACAAGAGTTACCACTGGAGGCAGAGCCATTATTAACCCAGAGGTGGGATCATGAAATCTGCACACCTGGTTGTACTCACCAGCCCTGCCTGCTGTCTTCCATTAGTGTCCTGTGTTTTTACCTCACACGGCTTATCACCCTTGGAAACTAAAATCACTTTCCATTTTCTATTCATTTCTCTATAGATTTCGTGTTCTTTGATAAATATGTACCTGGTTCTAAGCCACCTCTTGGAGTCCCTCGTCTCTCCATACTCCCATGTGATACATGCATAAAACATGTGTCTACAAATGTGTTTGTTTTTCTTTCCTTAATCCATCTTTTATCCAGCCACGAGCTTACAGTGGGTGAAGAGAAAGCATCTCTCATATCCCTCCTATTTTTGGCCTCACACTCCCATCCCCTTTAAGCTGACCCACTCTTCTCAGTGATATCTGTTAATTATGTTGCCTAGCAAACAACCTCCAAATGTAGTGTGATAAACATTTATCACCTGGCAGTTTTGGGGGGTCAGGAATGAAGGACCTGAATCACCAGGTGCCTTTAAATAAGGTTTATCATATGTTTTGAAAGTGTCGGGCAGGGCTGCAGCCTGGTGACCATCAGCAAGGCTGCAAGCTCACTCTGGCTCACTCTAGCTGGTAGTATTCAGTGTTCAGCTTCCTTCTGCCTATGATCAAGGGACCTCCCCGCCATGTGAACCACTCCACAGGGTACCACCCAACATGACAACTGGCTTCCTCAGAGCTGTGAATGAAAAAGGGAAGACACGCAAGAGAGAATGTCCATGAAGGAAGACCTCATCCTTCCCTAGCCTATGAAGGAAGTGATATCCTGTGGCTTCCTATAATTCTGTTTATTAGAAAAAAAAAAAAGTCAGTAAGTCTAGGCTGCATGGAAAGGGTGAGAATACCAGAGTGGAGTAGTCCCTGGGGGCCAGCTGAGAGGACACATGCTAGCTAAGTTGAGCCAACGTTTGACCCGTTCCTCACGAAAACTTTAGCATGCTGCAGAATCTGCCTCATAGATGAGTTGTTTCATTCAGCCCCACTATGTACAGTTGTCTGAGCATACTGCTTCTTTGAGGTTTCTCTCCCAATAGCATCCAGCCTCCTATACATAAAACCCACCAGGCTTATCTTCCACATCTGTCTCCACTGAAGTCATCCCAAACTTGAGTCACAATGAGCATTTGCTGATTGTAATCAACTTCATCTTATTTAAGCAATTTCTCATTCAAGTACAGCTTCTGGGGCTCTGGGATTTCCATGGGAACCTCACTGCTGAGAAACAGTCCTTGTCTGGGTTGGTCGTCCTTGGATGAGGTCCCTTTTATCGCATAGCCTCCAGCATTGATGTTGAGAGCTGAGAGAACCAGGAGAGATTTGAAGTCCTTCTGTAAGAGGAGAAAGGAAGATGGTGTTTTTTTGACACTGTGGAGCTCACGTAACCCTCCATCAAACAGAGTTGCTCCCACCTCACAGAAACGAATTTTGGGAACCTAAAATTAGCAAGCAAGCAAGCCAGAGCCTGAGCGCAGTCCTCAGTGTCTCCCTGGCCCTGCTGACTGTATCTAGGTGTGGCTCTTTTGACTTCCTGTGAATTAGGTCCTTGCTGGTGAAGCTCTTGATGCCTGTGATTTTTTGTAGCGCATCAATGTGTCCTGAGAGGAGGTAGATTCCTAATGAATGAATGTGTTCTCCACCTTGTGGAGGCCAGGGACCTTCTATGGAGCCAGGATTTCAAACATACTCTTAAGCATGCACTTGGTTCTTCGGATCATGCAAGGAAGGAGGCAGGCAGCGAGAGAAGCTGGGGCAGGCATGGTACAGCAAGGAAATCTTGAAGGAGGTTCTAATCCTCAAGTTGAGAATAAGGCTTGGAGTAAACAGGTCAGCGACTTTACCACACAAATCTGTTTCCCTTTTTCTGAGGGTTTTGTGGTGGTGGTTACTCTTCACTGGAGCTTGTCTATGTTTGAGTGTAGTTCTAGAGAGCGTTTACCAAGGACGCAAGGCTCAGTGAGGGTCTGGAACCCCACGATGGGCTGGAGGAGGAGAGTTCCAGACATAGCATAGAAGAAGAAGCAAGGCAGTGGAGTTCTAGTGGCTTCTCTCGGCTTCTTGATCTGCCCAGATGTGAGCAAGCTCTGAGGTGCTTCTGCTAGGAAGCCTTCCCCACCGTGATGGAAATTTCGAACTAAAATAAGTTGAGCAAAGTAACTAATACAGGGCTGCCACCTCTGTGGGAGTCGTTGGCAGAAAGTTTCAGGGTACATTGAACAGGCCCAGATGAGCAGAAAGAGCCTAACCAGGAAGGATGCTGTTCCTGGAGGGGTCTCTATAAGGTTGTCCACTTGCTGGCACACTCAGGGACTTGGGTTTCAGGAAGGCTTTCTATCACCCTGACTGATAAGTGACTCACAGTGCCTGTTGGTTTGAGCAACTGTTTCCCTTTTGGGATCCTGGCATTTGGGTAGGTGCCAGGCAGAGGGTGGTTATTTGAGCAGCCCCAGGAGAAGCTTGGACACCGAGTCCCTGGCAAGCTCCCCTGAAGGAAATGTATCATATACAAGCTCAGGACTTGTTACTGAGGAACTGAGTAGGTCCTGTGGGAGAGGACTCAGGAAATGGCTGCCCAGTTTCCCTCTGCAGATCTTTTAAATCCCTTCGCTATAATGGACTTTAGACAGGGAGACATTCTCAGATGGTCTTGGACACCCAGGACACATTAGGGAAGGAGAATGGAGGGTGAATTTGGGTTGGACTTTGTTCACCAGCTATCTGGAAGTGCTCTTACCATGATGGCTATCCATACTTCCTTCTCCCTTCCTTTCATGACCTCCCCATCCCACACCCTCTCTAATCATTTTCTTCCTTCTCTCCATCGGTCTCATTGCTCAAAACAGAAGCATGTGAGCATCTGTCTGTGATCAAACTGGTTAGAAGTCTGATATGGGAGAAGCACTGAGGGAAGAAATCACATGTTCACCAACTACTAAGTAAGATGCTATTAGAGTTCAGCCACACCACTTAACAGCTCTCATCTAGTTTTTCTACACTATTAGAAGTGTCTTTCTTCTTGGAGATGGTTGTCAGATGTGCAGCTCGTGATTTCCAGATTGACCCTGTAGGGTATCACACAGTGGGAGAAATGTCACTTGGCAGGCAGTAGTCACGCCACTGATGTGATTAATGTCATGAGATTTGAGTCTCAAGACCCAACAACTCACTGAAAGAGAACTCCATAGGTGTCGAGAATGTGGATGGTGTGAGGTTTTCTTCTAAAGTCTGGAAGGAGATAGACTTAGTTAGGGTTTTATGGAAGTGAAGAGACACCATGATCAAGGCAACTCTTTTAAAGGCAACATTAATATGGGGTGGCTTACAGTTTCAGAAGTTCAGTCCATTATCATCACGGTAGGAAGCATGACATCATGCAGGCAGATATGGTGCTGGAGGAGCCAAGAGTTCTACATATTGATCTGAAGGCAACCAAGAGCAGACTGCCTTCCACAGGTGGCCAAGAGGAGGCACTCATCCACACTGGGCAGAGCCTGAGCATAGGAGAAAACCTCAAAACCCACCCCCACAGCGACACACTTCCCTCAACAAGACCAAACCTCCTAATAGTGCCACTCCCTATGGATCAAACATTCAAACACATGAATCTATGGGGGCCAAACCTATTCAAACCGCTATAAAGACAAATGGGGGTGCAGGGCCTGATCCCATAGCTGTGGAAGCCTTTTAAGAACCTTGAGTTTTGTCTTAGATACAGAGAGCTAGGAGGACACACATCCCAGGATTGAGATCTTGAATATGGAATTCAAAACTGTATCTAGCACCCAAATGTCTCCAGCCATTCCTGGAGATGTGGGGGCCACTCTGGTGCGATTGGTGATGCGATTTCAATAATGGCACAGTGCCATTATTGATGGCACTGCCCAGCTGTGCACATCAGCAACCTTCCCTGGCTCAACACACATCTTGGTTCCTTTTCCTCCCTACCCCTTAAGAAATAGAGATCTGGTCTGTGATGAAAAGCAGGAGTGTTGCTTTCTTCCCTGCGATGTTGCCATTCAAATCAACCCACTTAGCAAATGGACCTACGGGTCCCATTTAGGAATAAGAAAGAACTCTCCTCCTTGACTGTCTTTAGACCAAGACTTGGCTGAGCCTCCATCATCTCCCCTGATATTCAGGCCTCCAGTTGTGACTGGACCTACACAGTGGGTCTCCTGGGCCACCTGCCTGATGATGACCACAGTTGCATAATGGCACGAACTACTTCCCTCTGGGGAAATTGCTCTGTCTCTCTATCTGTCTCTGTCTCTCTGTCTCTGTGTGTGTTCTCTCTCTGTCTCTCTCTCACCCTCTCTTTTCCTTCTTCTCCTCTTCTGACTCAGACTGACATCGTTGATACAAATATAGTGCCATATGTTCATTCTCCTCTTCCGCTCTCATCCTCTCCACGCCTCGCCCCCAGAACTGGCTAAGAGCACCTCCCTTTCCCTTGACTAAACCAGGAAGTGAGAGAGGAAAGCATGAAGGAGTAGAAAATTATAAGAAGAAACAAAACCTGAACTTTTCTCTGATTAAACACAAGTAAGATTGAGCGTCAACAAAGGTGACTCTCCCTTGGGTATGCATGGAGTTGAGCTGAGTGGCTCTAAGTGGTTGTTGTAAATCTGAATGTTCAGCATGTAAGTGCCATGATACTAAATATGCAAATAAAATGTGTAAGCTAAAACATCAGACAAGCCACTTCTCCCACCTTTCCCTTCCTTCCTCCCTCCCTCCCTCCCTCCCTCCCTCCCTCCCTCCCTCTCTCCCCAGTCTCTGCATCTTCCCTGCTAATACACAAGCATGGCTTTCCGAGTCTACCATCTTCATTAACTTAACTGCTCCAGAGGACTCGTGTTCAGGAAGATAAAACCACAGAAAACTTTACTGAGCAAGTGATGGCTAATTTTCTGTGTCAGTGTGGCCAGGTTACGGTACCCAGCTGTTTGATCAAGCACCAGTCTGAGTTGTCCCTACGAAGCTACGCTTTGGAATGTATGGAGCAGTCGCCAGCACCACTGTGAGCACCAATTAAGTGAAGATACTTGGCAGGCTCAGCGTCTTGAATCCCCCATCGTCATGTCTGAGATGGACTTTTTCTTGCGCCATCTTCAATTTCCTTCACCGGAGGAGATGACTCAAAGTGAAGGCAGATTGAGTTGTTAGGACAGAGGCTTGCCCTTTGAAAGGGGAGAAGGAAATCAGGGTACCATTTCTCTCTTCATTATTGTGCTCCCATTTGAGCCATTTTGCTTATTAAAGAGGCCTTTCATCTCTGTCTTCAGGAAATGATGGGGCTAAGTAGTTTTAGCATTCTCCACTGCAGATTTCCCCACTCGCTTCCCGTTCACAGTGATTTAGCAAAAGGAATCGGGACTCTTGTCTCCACTCGTCTCAGCCTCCAGCAGAATCTCTGAAGCTCAAAGAAAACCCCACTCGAGTCAGACAAGGAGGCACACACCTGTAATCCCAGGTCCCAGGAGGCTAAGGCAAGGCAATTTCTAAATTCCACCTAGCCTAACTACTGAGAGAGAGGGGCTTTCTCTTAAACAACAGCCACAATAATAACCCCAAACCAAGAGAAAATAAAAACAATAGCAGAAAAGGAAATTCTGACATGGCCAGCTATTACAGCCAACAGAGATGACGTGGGAATGACCACTGAACTCTGAAAAACAGCTTGAATTAGGTAATTAGAAGAAAAGGCTTTCAAATAGCTGTCCTTGCCAAATTTGGGTGTCTGCTCCCTCTTAGATGTTCACATCTTGAGAGTCAGAACATGAGAGGACTTTAGCCAGTGAAGGGCACTGCGTTAGTTTGAGTCTCAAATAGGAACGTGCTACATAGGCTTGGCCACCAGCCTGTGGTACTATTAGAGCTTCCAGAGGTGGGGTTTAGAAGGAGGGAGTTAGGTCATTGTGGGGGTAGCATCGTTCGGTGAGATATTGAGAACTGCCTTCTTTCCCATCTCTCTTTCCTTCTCAGCTACCAGGAGGAGAATGGTCTCTTCTATCATACACCCTCTCCTGATGTGACATCACTATACAGTCCAAAAGCCCAAAGATAAGCAAGAAATCATGGCCTGACGCCTCTGAAATCAGGAGCCAAAACAAATCTCTTCAAGTTGCTTATTGTAAGTAGTTGTTACAGCAATAGAAGCTTACTAATACAAATGCAGTGAACTTCCAGTATGAGAAATTTTGAATCACAATAATTTAAATAAATGAGATTGTTTTTCCTAAACAAAGGGTCTCAGATTGAACCATTGATAATGTCTATTCAGTGGTGCTAAGGCACAGTGCAAGCTTACCCTAGGCTTTTTTCTCCTGGTTGACATTTGGCTGCTGTAGCAGAAGCCATGATGTCTTCTTTTTATTTAGAGGCGGGTCTTATGTATAGCCCAAGCTAGCCATGAGCTCATTGTCTTCCTGCTCAGCCTCTTGAGTGCTGGGATTACAAGCATGAGCTGCCATGCCTTGTTTACTATAAGCATCCTTTCAAGGAAGGGTGTAGACAGAAAGAACACAATCGCTTGTTTTTAAAATTAGGAGGACCCAAACTTTTTTGGGGGGGAGGAGCCTGTAGATAGTTTGCTGGAAGCACTGTGGGCTAGAATGGTATTTCATGGCTGTTTCTATAAACAAGGGTAGTTGGAAAACAAGAATTCAGCCTTTTCATCGTTGTAGGAGGACCTGTCAGGAGAATGGAGCAGGGAATGGGTATTCCACCAATCTTTGGTTCTATACTGGGGGCTCCACACCCTGGGGCTGGGGACATTCTTTGCCTCTTTTGGCACACTCTTCTACCTGCCTTGTCTCTTAGTTGAGTTAGCACAGTTTTTACATCCTGTGAATTTTCTCTAATGGACCTAGCAAACCTCTTACAAAATGAGAAAAGTGTATAGCTGCGACGGGGACAGAGGTGTACAAGGAAGGCTGGGCCAGCATCGGCTTTAGACGGGACACCATAGAGTGCATTTAGACTTTGAACTCCATCAGCCTAAAAGGCCTGATTGTCACTCTCCAAATAGCTGAAAGCCAGTCCGGGAGTGAAGCAGGCTCTGAAGCTTCGTGCTTTGGGCACACAGTAGGAAAAACAGTCCCCTAGGAATCCATCAGAGGAGAAATTGGGCTCCACTCAGAATCAGCAGAGCTCAGAGCTCTCGGAGTGAATTGCTCGCTCCTTCAGAGCGCCCTTGTGCGACCCATTAGAGTATAATGGAAAAGAACTTCCCCCAGGGCATGCTGGGGGTTGCTGAGGAGGGCCAGCGTCTTTCATTTGAGTTTGGAGTGGCTGACTTCCCATCAGAAGGCTTTGTGGGCGTGTGGAGTGCTGGCTGTACATGCGGGGCAGTCATTTTCTCAGGCCAGGAGGCCCTCTGGGGCCCTCTCCACACCCATCTAGCCTCAACTTTGTAACTCAATGACTCTGTAACACAGTGGCTCCTTGCACCCTGATGGTCAGAATTGTCCATCACCATAGCAACCCCAAGAATGGCTTCAAATGAGATATTTTTGATCCTGGAGGATGCAGGTGTGAAGTTTCTTTTCTTTCTTTCTACTTTCACCCCATGAGGTGGGGAAGAGCAGGGGGTGGGGGCGGGGGATGATAAAAGATAGGGCTGAAATTAGCTACTGAAGCCGACACACCACCAAAAGTGGCACATGCCCAGAGGCAGAAGGTGGACAGATGGCAATGCAACTTGCCCTGTCAGTCTCTTGGAGCATCTGCCCTCGGACCCTCACTCAGGTCTTCCGACAAGGAAAAGGGCATTTGGATCACGGCAACAAGAAACGAGAGAAATGGGATTGCTCTCCGAGGTAGAATTTCAACACTGAAATGTGATAAGCAGGAGGATTCCCTCTGTTACCGCACTCGCACTCAATTGGGTGTTCTGTTGCTGTTGTTTTCCCCCCTCAGAAACTCCGTGGTTTATGTGAAAAGATTCGGCAATTCAATAAATTCAGCAAAATGCTATGGAGTGTCTTGTCTTTATTTTTATTTTATTGTTTATATCCTACCTCTTCGAGCAGGAATTCCAGTCAGCTTACAAGTGGTGACATAAAAAAAAAAAAAAAAGGAGTGCAATAACGCCGAGAATCAGACCAGGGAAAGAAAAAGAGAACGAATCTTGGCACGGGAGCCGACACTACAGGAAGCAAGGGTTAACATTTACTGGCAATCCTGGATATAGGGACCAAAACCTGGTTTTATCAGGTTCTTTTGTAGAAAACGGTTTTTTTTCCTTCTTTTAAATTCTGTAAACCTTTTTTAAAAATTTACCTTTATTTACTTATTGCGTATGTGTGAAGATGCATTCAAGCCACGGCTGGTATGTGGAGATCAGAGGACAGCTTCTGAAGGCTCGCTCTCTCCTTCTACTGTGTAGGTCCTGTACCACACTCAGGACCCAAGGTGGATACCACCTGGACTCCCTGAACCGTTTTGTTACTCTCTATCTTATTAAATTCTAAAACATGACTCTTCTGGGGAATTTGGATTTAGTTGAGAGATATCTCTTCCTCTTCCTCATCACATTCTGATACTGAGTGTCACTTATGTATAACAGATTTATAGTATGTATAAAAAATGATCTCACTTAGTCTAGACTTACATGAGGTATGGCTGCCAGTATCCCCAGTGGATAGAGAGAAAAACTGAGGCCGGGGTAGAGCCTTCTAGGCCTTGGGCACAATAAACTTGGTATCTTGGCTGTCATTGTTGCTTCTAAGAAGCCATGCTCAAATGTCGTGCTGAACACTAATGGTGGCTTGACAGGCCAGGAGCAATTCGTAACTGCGGTCTTTTAGGCTAAATCACATGCCCTAGGAAGCCACATACTTCCAAAACAGGGGATTTTGCATCAGTGTGACCCTGGCTTGACTGCCAAATAGACCACCACCTTCTTTAGCTGTTTTTTCTGAAGCAAGTTATCTGTCTTTACCAATCTGGACCTTGTAGACAGTGGGTAAAGTTAAAAAAAAAAAAAGACCTCACCACTGTTTCCTTTCCTTCTTTCAAACCCATACCTATACCTATACCTATACTTATACTATACATCCCTTGCTGCTGCTCTTTCAAATTCATGACCTCTTATTTTCATTCTTATCACCTGTATATATGTATATATAATACGTGTGTATATATATATATACACACACACACATATACATACACACACATATATACAGACAAGCATACACACACATGTATATATATATATATATATACATATATATATATATATATATATATATATATATATATATATATATGTATATATATATATATATACATACATACATCTAACTACAGCCTGCTCAGTCTGTATAATGTTACTTATGTGCAAGTTCTCAGGGCTGACCACTTGCTGTGGTCAATAACCAAGTGTGTGCTCTTCGCTGAGGAAGACTATTTCTCCTGCTCCCAGCATTCCTCAGTTGCCTGTAGCTCTTTGTGTGGGTTGAGGCCTCATGGGCCTCTCCCTTTCCAGTTCAGCATGCCCATTGGTGTCATCCTTGCTCAGCTTACATTTGGGTGCTCATGTTGGTGAGATTTTATGGGTGTAGTTTCTTGTAATAGGAGACACAGTCTCACCAAACGAACTCTCTGGTCTCTGGCTCTTACAATCTTTCTGCCCTGTCTTCTACAATGTTCCGTAGCCTTAGGCACAGGAATGTTCTGTAGATGTATTCATAGGGATTGTTCTCTGTAACTGCATTTTGATTAGTTATGGTTTTCTGTCTGTTGTAAAGAGACTTTTTTTTTTTTTTGATGAGGGTGAGGACTACACATATCTGTAGGTGTAAGGACAAATGTTTAGATTGTTGTTGGGAATTCTGATGCTTCAGTAGAATAGTGGGTGTAGGTTCTCCTCTAAGAACCATGGCTTCAAGAGCTCTGAGCCGTTAGCCCGGGTTCTAGTACTAGGCATGGTTTCCGTCTTGTTGAGTAAGAGTTGAACTTTTCAAAACAACTGGTGAGCTCATGGGCTAAGATCTATCTAGTCAAGATACTCCTATAATACTCTTATACCCCCTATAGCTCCTGTACTTGGCTTAAGCTCAGACCTTAAACTCCAATATAAGCAAGGCTATGCAAGCAGTTTGGGGCTCAATTGCCCTAGGATCAAAGATCTTCAATTAAAACTATCTCTCAGTCTTCATCTTGGAAAACCCACTTGGTGAAAGGAAGGTGGGTGCTAGCTTCTCATTCTTAAACTTAAAAATTCTTTAAAAGTTCTCCCAAAGACCCATATTCTGAGGTTTGCATGTCAGCCTGTGGTACTCTTGGGGGCTGGTAGTGCCTGGAACCTTTAGTAGGTGAAAGCTAGTAGAAGAGAATTAGGCCATTGTAGGGGTGCTCTTGAGAGACATCAGACCCCAATTTCTTCTTCACCCTTTTCCTCTTTGCATCCCAGGCCCCAGGATATTTCTTCTACCCTGTGTGTTCCCTATAAAGCTCTGCTTCACTGTAAGCCCGGAGACAATGAGGCCAGACACATGGCTGAAACACTTGTAATTGTGAGGCAAAAATGAACCTGTAGTCCTTTGAATTGTCCATCTCTGGTGTCTCCACAATGCTGGGATCAGACTGATCCTCATGGCAGTACAAGAACTGTTGTTGACAGGGTTTCTCTGTGTAGCCCTAGCTGGTCTGGAACTTGCTTTTTAGATCAGGATGGCCTCAAAATCAGAGATCTACCTGCTTCTGCCTTCCTGAATGCTGAGATTAAAAGTCATACATCACCACACCAGACTGAGAGCTGTTGTTCTCAAGATGTTCAGAATACAAGCAGGGCGTGGTGGCGCACGCCTTTAATCCTAGCACTCGGGAGGCAGAGGCAGGCGGATTTCTAGGTTTGAGGCTAGCTTGGTCTACAAAGTGAGTTCCAGGACAGCTAGGACTATACAGAGAAACCCTGTCAAAAAAAAAAAAAAAACACCCAGAATGCATAGCCACCTAGACTATTGAAGAATTGGAGCCTGGGCTCTTTTTAGTAGGGGAATCTAAATATTCTTTAAAATTATGGATTTATCATGAAAATCAATTTTCTTTCCTCTTTTGTAAATTTACATATTACTTAAAAGTTTTAGTTCCTGTTCCTTATTCTAACTAATTCTTTGTAGGTCTTTCTGCTTTCCTTTTAAGTCTTACAGTTCTTCAGGTAGCTTCATTCCTCATCCTGTCTCAAAGTCTATATCTGTATTAGCAGAAAGCCGGGGAACATTGTGTGTGTGTGTGTGTGTGTGTGTGTGTGTGTGTGTGTGTGTGTGTTTAGAGAGAGAGAAGAGGATTTGGAGCTGCAACTATGAAAATAAGGGAAATTGGATTTCCATTGAGAATTAATTTTAGAATATCATGAGATATTAAAAAAAAAATCCACTAGCTCACAGGTCCACAAGACTCAATGACAATGGGATTAAAACTATTAACTTAGCTAGACAATGAGGGCTGTTGAGGTCATCGAGCACAGAGAAGAAGCAGGCACATATCAGTAAAGTCAACATAGGCATCATCCTGAGATAGAGTTTTAACTGATGAACTTCTGGTGCTCTGCTCCCGCTGTTTAAATGGTTCCCGTCGTGGCAAAGGTGCAGGAGGTTGATTCTGGCCAAGGTCTATTGTTTCTGTATTGGAGCTTTGATGTATATGGTTCTACCACGTAGTCTGAGCTGTAGGTACAGGATAGTGTAGTCTCTTCACTGGAAGAGATTCGTGAAACCAAAGAGACACCGTGTAACAGAACTAAGTGAACACGAGATCCTTGCTATCTCTCAGTGGGGTCTTCTAGAAGACGTACTTCTGGATAGTCTCGAGATTCATTTGGGCTACACCGGCAGACTACATCGGTCAAGGACAACGAGGAGGAGGAGAACAATTCACAAGTATTGTTTTTGACAAAATACTATGGGGCTTATTCAAAATGCCACACACAAAGCTCAGGAATGCTCTGTAGCCCGTGGGCAGGATGTGTTCTAGAACACAAATACTCAGCACAGTTGTTGGCTCGGATGACCTGAGCACATACGCACGCTTTTTTCTCTCTCTCACTTTTACACAACTACAGATCTAGTTGTGTTGTCCAAGCGTTTATTTGCCTGTGTTTCTCACCCCACTGAATGGCTCTTTCTATGAAGTCATTCGTCAATACCCACCATTCTCTTATATTGTTCAGCCTTCCAGGTAAAATGTGCCTCTTCCAACAGCAGTGGCCGAGGGTGGCTACTGACCTTTCGCTTTCGGCCTCCAGCTACTCCAGAGCCCACTCACTCTCAACCTCAGGGACATATTTGAAATTTGTCCCATTCCTCTTCATAATAACAGAGTTGTTTCTCAAGTGCTTATTATGTAGTGCCCGTGGAGCTAAGAGGTTTGCATAAGTGAACCCATTTAAACCCCCTCCATATAGAGAAGAGGGGAGATTATTGCTGCATTAATTATGAAAAAAAAAAAAAAGGTTCTGAAGAGTTCTACTGCTACCCAGGGCCCCATCACTAATAAGTTTCAGGCTTGGGATTTGATCCCAGAAGGCTGATTCCAGAGGCTGGATTCACACCACTGCACAGAGCCACCTTTATCTCCCACCAGGCATTGCAGAACTGCAATGTCAAGCTTCAACAATGGGGACACAGAAACGATTTGCCACATACCACTCCATACCGCTTACACACATCAAAAGGGCAATTAAAAAATCAACAGTTCACTTTATTTCTATTATAAATATTAGGATGTATTTATACATGCTGCCTCTTAATTTTTGTGAATGGATAGCTACTCCAAAAATAAATTTTTTAGGATTCAACGTAAAAAAAAATCCTTGTTAAATATTTTATTTAAAAAATCATTTGGTATTGCTGCTAAAGTAACAGAAAATAATTGAATTCTTTTCCATTTTATGATATAATTTACATAGACAGTCATGTTCTTCCTATCTGTAAATGTCAAGTGTCCTACTGTTGGCTCTCTGTAGTAGTGTGTCACTGTAATTATGAGTGTGGTGTTGTGAGCCAAGGCTGGATGGTCTAGGAACTGGCAGTATGGATCTGGACCTAGAAAGGGTCCTGTTAGCCCTAAGTGCCCCGAGAAACTGCAACTCCTAGAACATTCTGAGACTGGTTCTCATCGGCTGCCTACCCCTGCACACCCTACAGTGGCTGCTCATGACGTAAGAGTCACTAGTGGTCCCAACAACAAAATTCTGGGAAGGTCAAAGTCCCTGTCTCATCCTCCTGGTCACTCCCAAGTCTGGCCTTGGGTGTTTTAGCGTCTAGGAGTAATTTGGCTTTTCCAGGTTATTTCCCACTCTCTTCCCACGTATTAGTATGAGACAGTTTTCTAAGCGGCACTGCATTCTCTAGAGTTAGGGCAGGCTCCAAATGAAAACCACTGCACCCAGATCTTCTCTTTGACGTTAGACCTTGGAATGCTGGCAACCTTTGTTTTTGGTCTGTTTCTCTGTGTTGATTGGGTGTAGGGTGGTGGTGAATTGATGGGAGGGAGCCATCTTCATACAGTCCAAGGACAGGGAGAATAGGGGTCTTCTGTTTCTTCTTTTCGTGTATTCAATGGAAGCAAATGGCTGTGGCCTTCACCAGTGGTGTCAAAGTTGATCATATAAATCAGGACCTCATGTAATGGTAGCTGGATTAAAAAAAAAAAAGTTCCAAGAATGTTTCGCTCCAGCTGGTGGTAGTTTGGATGCTATGGTCACAGGTCACCACTGGCACAAAATCTAATAGCAGATTGCTTGTTGTGGTTTAACTAGTGCTCTGCTGGGAGACCAGGGCAGTGACTGAGAGATTCTTAAATCAGATGAAAGGGAATTTTATGGTTTGGAAAAAAGACAACACAACCACTGTAAAGCTGCTGCTTTCTATTAAGAGGGAGCCGACGGGAGCTCGGGAGCCACGGGAAAACTCTGGTACCAATGACCGTGGACAGAAGAGTTCAGCAGGAGAGGAAACAATTTCAGCATCCCCAGCCCCAGGAGGGATGGAGAAAAAGGAGACTAAAGGAAACTTTAAAAGTAGGAGGAAATTGGAAAAAAAGAAAGCTCCCTGGGCGATTCATTAAAGAGGAGAATTAATTTCAGGTCAGCCGTAAGCAGCTGCAGTCTTCTCTGATGAAATGAGGTGGCTGCGCGGGGCACCTATCCATTTCCGCCCTCGATTCAGGGATGTGACTCCATTCTGATGAGGTCACGGGGATGCCAAGCTGCCTGGGCTCTGAGCCTCATTGCCATGCCCTCAGCCACAGAGAGGAGCAGGGCCTAGAGAGGCATTCGCAGGAACAGGACAGCTTCTGATTGCATACTAAGGGAGCCGGAGGAAGGTTCCGCCACCTCCGTGGTGCGCTAGGGACCCAGAGTCTGTGTTGGACAGCATGCGATCCCACCCCTTAAACTGCTGGCCTTTCCAGCAATGCGTTCCATTCTGTGTGTTCTGATGGAGTATGGGCTGGGGTGGTAGTAGAAGGAAATAGAACATATTTTCTGTAATTCCTTACATTGTCCGCTTTTTCTACATTCCACGAGGACCAGAGGCTAATTCATGCCTGTATCACGAGAGTTAGTAAAATCCCATTTGAGCTCTTTTTGGAACCTAGGCATTTGAGGCCATGACGCTGCTGGGAAGTTATTTGCAACTGGAGGCCTATCAAATCTCTCTTTTCTTTCTCTTGAGGGGTTCTGGGATGAACCAACCATGCAGAGATAATCAGGACCTGGGCACTTCAAAGCCTGGGTGATGTGCCAGGTTATGGGGAAAATACACTTGGTTTTAGTTTTTCTTCCCAGGAGAGCAATCCTTGGCACTTTCTTAGTGCATAAACAAGTTGACTTGGTTTAAATGGTTTACAATATATTAAAGCATGCATGAAGATGCTTAAAAACACATCAGTATATCTTAGTGTCCTAAGGCCATGTGGCATAAAACATAACCGAAATGTCTAATAAGACAATTAAGGCAATTGAAAAAGAGTGACCATTACAGAAAGGATAAAGGAATACTTGAATAATTAGGCCTATGCAAACAAATGTATCACCTTACATCTTTGGATGGCAATTAACTAGACAATCTCTGGCAGAGTTAGAGAATTTCTGTGGCGGCACAGGACACACAGAGGGGAAAGCGAACAGCTTTTATCTTCAGTCGATATTATTGGTGAGGATTAAGACTGTAACTGAGGAACTTCACCATATACAGTTTGTGTACAGGGAACCAAAGTAGAGTCAATGATAGTTGCTATGAAACCAAGAGAGTGGATGGAGTGGGATGGGGGTGGGGAGTGGGGGATGGGGGCAGGGACAGGGGAAGGGCAGGGGTGGGGCAGGGCAGCTGGTAAGGAAGGCAAGGAAATGCATCTTTTGAGCTGAGATCCAAGCATCACTTGAAAATCCTGAGGACACTTGAGGCAGAAGGAATGGTACATGCTAAAAGTATTAGGCGAGCTTAAGAAACAGAAAGACCAGTGTGGCATCTGGGAACAGTGCAGGAAGGTGGCTGCAGCTAGATCTGGAGGGGCCTTGTATACAGGACTGACAGAAATGAAGCCCATTGTGGTTGAGATGGGACCAGTGACAGTTGGGAGGTATCAATATAGCTGAGGTCTGAGCAGCGGGCTTACTTAACCCCGGTGTGTAGCGAGAATTTTGGTTTCTTTAAAAACCCAGTTATGTTATGTGAATGTTTTTGTTCTAGTCCCGGTTGTGGGGATATGGGGCCGCTTCAGTTTGTCCACAGCTTTTAACTATGATTACCTTGTGCTTTAGGAGGGGCATGATGCTTGCCAGCTGCAGATAGTTTCATTCTGAGGACTCAGTGGGTATAATCGCCAATTCCCTGAGAGAGGCAGAGGGTACTCCAAAGATGAAAAGGTCCCCACTGCTCCATCCGCTGCTGCTCCTGGCTGCTGTTTGGGGTTGATGAGAAGTTGGATATATCCTGACAGTGAAGACGGGACTGGCCCCGAGAAACAGCAGGAAGCAGTCTAAAGAGGTCTATGCCTCCTTCTCCCTCTTCCTCTCCTAGTGTTGTGGGGTTGGAAGGGATTAGGGTGAAGTAAAGGTTGGAAGGAGGTAGAGATACAATAACCCAGTAAAATAGCTAAACAATCAGGCCAAGACTGGAGCTGGTGGGGTAGAGGGCCATATGTATGGAAAGGGAGTGGGAAACAGAATGAAAGGCATGTCACAAGCTCCTCTTAACTAACTCCTCTGTAGGACTGCAAAGGAAGGTTAGACCCAGAATGGCCAAAGGGGTATCTCTAGCAACTGCAAGCTGCCAAGAAAAGATTCCCTCACAGTCTGATCTTGTGTGGAGGCTTTGGACATGTGGAGGAGCCCCGCAGCTGTCTTCCCATCTGATGGGCAGGAAATGGGGTGGGGGTGGGGAAGCAGTGAGTAAGCCTGGTCACTGACACTCTGAGGGCCTGTGTTCTTCTGTGCTCTCCTGAACACTTCATAGAGGTGAGCTCATCTACCTTCTCCTACCTCTTACAGACATCGGCTCATCCCCACTTACAGGAAGGACAGAGAAGTGAGGAGAAATGAGATAACTTGGAACCACACTGCTCCTACAGGGCGGGGGAAGGGAGTGGGTGTAGAGAGAGACAAGGCAGAGCAGGCCTTTCTGGGTCCCCTAGCACGGACACTATGCATTTCCAGCCACAGTCTCAGGAGACAGACACTCTCCTCCCTTGGCCTGCCTCTCTTGGTGTTCTCGGGCTGATGGGACCTGAGGATTGGATACAGAATTTACAAGCCTAAGACTCACATGCAGACAGATGGCGTCTGCGGAGGGCCTGTGTTCTGGATTTCAGGGTGGCTTCTCATGGCGTCCTGTCCTCACATGGGGAGAAGGAAGCAGGCTTTCTCTAGAATCCCTTCCTGATTTGTTTGTTTTTGAGATTGAATCTTGCTATGTAGCTCAGGCTAGTCTTGAACTTGTGATATTCCTGCCCCAGCCTGAGTACAATTGGAAGTGTTTGCCACCACACTTGGCCTTCCAGGATTCCTTTCATAAGGCCATTAATCCCATTCATAAAGGCTTCACTCTTAGCACTTAATCACACTCACCCCCATGGCTCTCCTCCAAATGCCATCATCCTGGGAGTTAAGGTTCAACACAGGAATTTTCAGGGAACATCAATATTTGATCTATGGCTCTAACTTGCTTTTTTTTTTTTCAGTGTTGGCTCAAACATATTTCTCTTCCATGCAACCGAAGAGTCTATCTACTGCATATTTAAACATCTAGTCACTTTGCACCTATACAAAACAGAGTTTATCAGTAGTGTCTCCAAAACACAGACAGTGTGATATTCTACAAGCCAAGGAACCCAGAAGTGTTGGGAAGAAGCCTGGGGCAAATTTTTCCTCGGAGTCCTGGGAACACATTGGTTTCATGGCTCCTCCTGACTTTGAGATCTTCTTCTGTCATGCGTGCTTGTTTGTAAGAATGGTAGAGTAAGGATGGTAGATTAAGCAGTTTGGCCCTGGCTACATGGCAGTTAGTGGTAGAGAGATGTCCCAGAAGGGCTGACAGCCTTCAGCCTCCTTACTGTCAGAGCTAATATCTCTGGTTCTCTCTACTTCCTCATTTCACAAGAGAGGTTGAGGATCCACAGCCAATTCAGGCAGAACAATCTGGATAGACAGCACCGCTGGAAACCTCCAGCACACTGGGGAAGGAGCTCCTGTCAGAGTCACAGACAGATGGTCACCCAGCGTCTGCCTCAGTCCCTGCCAGGAATAGTGTTATTCCCAGTGTGGGCAAGGGCCTGAAAGCTGGACTTGAAAATCCTGACTTTGCTTCTCAGAGCTTTGCTTCTTCCTTGGCCCCGGAGCCCGATTTCCCCATATCTCAGTTTCCCTGTGAATAAAACGATTGCAAATCCTACTTTATAATGTCATTATGGCAAATGGGACCACACCTAAGAGGAAGTAGGACCTTAAAGACAAGAGGGGACTGGCTGTCCACCTGTGCTCTGTCAGGCCCCATAACAAGGGCCACGGGTGAGAGCCAGAGGCCCTCCTTTCCTCCCTCCCCTACGGCTCTGTCTAAACCCAGCCAACTGTGGTACCTCCAGCTTGCCTCTTAGTATGCAGAGCCCTTCCTTAAGCTTCCAAGTGGGAAAATCAACATGAAAAATTAATCTTGTATTTTTCCTCTTTTTCTTTTTCTTTTTTTTTTTCAAGTGGAGAAATTATTTAGGGCTTTGGGGAAGAGGGCCAGCTACTTGCTATGCGGCGGCTCATCGCTTTGCTACCACCCCTGCCATGTTCAGCAAATGAGTCTTCTATTCTCCTCATGGCAGGTGGTCTTACAGCTACATGTGTTCCTGCATCCAATGGGGTGCGGGGGGGGTGTCGTGGGGGAACACAGTGTGGTGATGACTGCTCTTTCTAATTACTGCCATATCAGGAGGCAAAGGGACAAGCCGCCGCCAGCTTGTGGGCTACTGTGGAAACAGAGGGTCCTGGTTGTCAGGTTCCAGTGGCTGGTGGGACTCCTGTGGCTGCCTGATGGGTCACCTGGGAGTGAGTACTCACCTTTCCCCAAACAAACTCTATTGCTGTCAGGCTTCCAGGGACACGGCAAGTCATGCCTTTGTGCAAGGTGCTCCAGAGCCGAGGACGGGAGATACAAGTAGCAATCTAACACAGCTGCATCCTTCTGGAAGAGAAAAGGGAGCTCCATTCATCCGTGCAATGAAGGTTATTGAGACCTACCCTGGTGGAGTGTACGGTCTAATGGGAAAGAGAGATATTAATCACATACTGTCACAGATATGTAGTTACAACCCGTGGCCAATGCCATAACAAGAAAATACAGGAGTTATTGGAATGTACACGGGGACCTGGCTTGCTCCGAGGTCAGAGTAGTCTTGATGAAAGCTATAAGCACAGATCGTGTAAATGAAAGAAGGAGGGTTGACTCCGGGAAGCGTTTGGAAAGAACTAACAAGCTGTGTGCACAGATGGAGGGTGACGGAGATGGATGCTGCTTCCAACTTAAGTTTCTAACCGGAGTAACTGGAAGTTGAGAACAGTTGGGATGGAGAATCAGCTGAGCAGGACAGTCGGCTTGGGGTTTGCCAAGTTCACTGGATGCATGGTGGTGGTGGTGGTGGTGGTGTGTGTGTGTGTGTGGTGGTGGTGGGGTGTGTGTATGTGATATGTATGTATGTGTGGTATGTATATGAAGCATGTGTACATTGTGTGTATGGTACATGTGTGAAATATGTCATGTACTTTGTGTATGTATGTATCTGATGTATATGTGTACATGATATATATATATATGTGTGTGTGTGTGTCTATGGTATATATATATCATATATATTGTAAATATATATGATATATACACATATATACATATATACACACATATATACACATATATCATATATCATCATATATATCATAGACATATATGTGTGTATATATGTGTATATATATATTATCTACCTATCTATATCAGTGTGTGTGTATGCATGTGTGGTGTGGTGTGTGTGCCTCTCTTTGTGTGATGTGTTGTCATATCCCAAGGCAGGAAGCAGATGGCCTACTCGGGACTTGACTGTGGCAGTCAGGAAAGGTGGTTCCTTCTTTACTCTCAGACACTCGGCCTCTCATCTCTGCCTCTGTGTCAACTGCACCCTCATGCCTTTCCCTGCCGAGTGCTGCTGCTTTCATAGATTCACCAGTGCTTTTAAATTCAAGACTTCAACATTGTGCACCCAAAGAATCTGTACTGGGTTGGTCTGAACAACCCACTACAAGAGGCATTCAGTGTACATGTGTTGAACACCTACTGTGTGTTGAGGAGATTTTAAGCTTTGGAGGTGCAGCAGGTTTCAGAGTAGAGTCCCCACTCCTATAGGCTGATGTCCTTATTAGGGAGACAACTGGGCAACAGTGCAAAGATCTAACACTTCAGGTGACAAATGCAGATCAGAGACGGTGGGGCAGGCTGGTGATGTCTGCCCTTGTGACAGCTGACCTGACGACCTTTCTGTGCCCAGGAGCTTCAGAGCAAAACTGAAAGCACGTGAGCATAGTCAGCCTGCAGGAGACTGGTGAGCATAGTCCAGAAGGCCCTGAGACACATGCCCTCAGCCTACAGGAGACCGGTGTGGCAAGGTGAGGGAGCCATGGAGGTGTGTTCTACAAGGCCAGCGGGTTCATGGAATGTGAGAGCAAATGCCCCTGTCATGTGGCAGGTGTGCTCTGGAAGCAGGAGGAGACCAGGTATGGAAGCGTGGAGTCCAGGGAAGCAGTTAGGGAGTTAATGCAGTGATCTCCATGGGAGATGATGGATGTGAACCAGCCGGCACCTGAGGAGGTGAGGAGCAAAGGTCAGAATTGAGAAAGATTTGAAAGTTGAACTAAGACAATTAACAGCTCTTTGATCCAAGTGGACCTTTTAGTTCAACTGTTAATAGAGAAATAGTATGGATCCAGTACAGCCTATAGATGGATTGGTGAGAAGGATGAGGGGAGATCAAGTGGTACAAAGCAGCCCCCCAGGCAAGTGGGGAATAGTTTCTTCAAGAGGAAGCCTGGACACGCATGTGGTTGGCAAGCTCTAGCCTCTCATTCAGCATTGTTTAGGATATCATATGAGGAACCGGCTTTAACTCGCTTTTCTCTATAAGACCACCCCAGTGAGGATGAGGGACCTGCTGAAGGCCACACAACGGGGGGGAAAAGGAGGAATGTGGGTTTGACTTTGTGAGTCCATCCGACTCCCAAGAGTGCACCTGCCGTGTGAGCAAGTGGCCAATGGTGACCAGGCTAAGGACAAGTCGCCAAGGTGGGACCTGGAAGGCCTTAGCTGAAGTGCCACAGGCAGGTAAGATACAGGGATGACAAGGGAGCCATGCTGGGAGACAGCATCGCTGGAGCCTGCAGCTTCCCCCCACCCCAGTGGACCACACTGCCATCTGCTGGCAACACAGTCTCAGGCAATTGCCCTCTCCAGGTTCCTTTTTATAATACACAGTCTAGCCTCAAACTCGGTGAATGACCTTGAGCTTCTTGTCTCTTTCTTCTGCGTGCTGGTTAGTCTCATGTCAACCTGACATGAGCTAGAGTTATCTCAAAGGAAGGGATCTCAATAGAGAACATGTCTCCATATGATCCAGATGTAAGGTATTTTCCTAATAAGGGTATTGATAGGGGAGAGCCCAGCCCACTGTGGGAGGTGTTATCCTCAGCAGGTGGTCCTAGCTTTCATAAGAAAGCAAGCCAGGGGGAGCAAGCCTGTAAGCAGCACCCCTCAATAGTTTCTGAAACAGCTTAGACCTCCAGGTTTCTGCCCTGTTTCGGTTCCTGTCCTGGCTTCCCTCAATGACAGAAGTGTAAGCCAAATAAATCCTTTCCTTCTCAACTTGCTTTTTGATCATAGTGTTTCATTGCTGCAATAGAAACCCTAGCTAAGACACACTTCCCCCCAAGTGCTGAGATTTCAAACATAAGCTACCTTGCCCAGTTTGTGTAGTGCTAGGGATAGAACTAGGGCTTTGCTTATGTCAGGCAAGCCCTCTCTCTACCAATGAGCTACAGTCCCACCCCAGTAAGTATATCACTCATGTTCTATGTTTGCCATGAATCTATTGCATCTCCAGTACACCATGCCATCTTGCATGCTAGCCCTGGTTGACAGGGAA